>CM053568.1:37123071-37461884 GCA_028646485.1 Cryptoprocta ferox
TGTCTTCTTTCTGGCGTCTGTTTCTTCTTTCCCCCACTTGCAAATCCAAGTTTTATCCCTTCAGTCCTTCTCAGTTCAATCCATACGGGCGTGCGCGGATTACAGAGCTCCCTGCTCTTCCGCCATCTTGTCCTCCCTAAATCTCAACTGGATTTTTGACAGAGTCCAATCCCTTGCGGTCGTAGGATGAAGGACTCCAGTGTCTTGTTGGCTATTGCCTGGAGGGTGCCCATAGTTCTTAGCAGCTACCTTCACTCTCTTTTCACATGGACTTCCCAATATGGCCATTAATTTCACCAGGACAGCAGGCAGAGTCTCTAGAACAAGTGTGCTAGCAAGATGGTCTTTAAAAATGTAACCTAGTATACACTGAGGTGACATCCCATCATCTTTGCCATATTTTGTTGCTTAGAAGCCAATCACAGGTCCTGCTCACACTTATCGGGAAAGGATTATCCAAACGTGTGAACACCAGGAGGTGGGGGTCATGGGGGCCTTCCAGAGTCTGTTTGTCAGGCCATAAACAAATACCATTTTAAGCAAGATGTGGGGAAAAATCTTGTAGATAATCAAATGCTTTTCCATTTTACCTTAATTTGTTTCTAAAAGACTAAAATTTATTTGGTGATACTTTTATGATCTATTTTCACTCTCACCTTTAAAAAAGTCTGTATTTTCTGGGGCGCTGGGTGGCTCAGTCAGTTGAACATCCAACTTCGGCTCAGGTCATGATCTCACAGTCCGTGAGTTTGAGCCCTGCATCAGGCTCTGTGCTGACAGCTCAGAGCCTGGAGCCTGCTTCAGATTCTGTGTCTCCCCCGCTCTCTGCACCTCCCATGCTCATGCTCTGCCTCTCTCTGTCTCTCAATGATAAATAAATGTTAAAAAATATTTTTTTAAATCTGTATTTTCTAACATTGCTCTAACTCAAATTTGGAAAAATGAATTGGAATCTAGATCTAACTTCAATGGCTTTATTGTTTCCATATAGTTATTGTCCTGAAAGCTTTATGAGGCACTGTAGGATAAGGCTGATAAACAAGGGCTCTGACATTAGGGAAACCTAGGTTCAAAAAAGTGCTGCTTACTAGCTGTGTCACTTTGGACAAGTTAGCTAACCTTTTGTGCCTCAATTTCTTCATCTGTAATGTAGGAATAAAAATATTTATCCCATGGGGTTATGAGCATTCAAGGACAGAACACACGTAAAGTGTTTAACATACCACTTTATATATTGTAAGCACTCTATTAATGCAAACTTATAATAATAATACCAACAATAATTATTATTTTTGACCTAAAGAGGAGAGTTTTGATGAGGAGGGAGCAGTAAACAGTTTGGCATAAAGGACAAGTAAGAAGGGACTCAATATATTTAGCAACTGGAAGGTTATTGGTGGCCATGATAAGAGCTGTGCCCATGGATGGGGGTGAGGTTGTGTGCAGGGAATGGAAAGTTAGGAAGAGAAAGCAAAAGGAAAGCACTCTGGCAGGAGGAGAACTTTTGAAGAAGGGAAAATCTGGCAATATGTACTATATGCCCTTTGTCTCTACACCAATGGTTAACAGGGTGTCACCTTACAAAGACAGTATATCCAGCAACTTCTCAAACCTGTGCAGGAGATTCAGTCTTTTCCCTCTTTGGGTTAGTGCATCTCTAACCCTTTTGAATAGAAAAAAAGTTTTAAATCCAGACTTTTATTTCTGGCTTCTCTGTAGTTTGCTAAATTACAACTTTAAATATTTAAAGGTTCCCAGCATACATAGCAAGTTGATGCAATAAATGCAAAAAAAAAAAAAAAAGAAGAAGAAGAAGAAGAAGAAAGAAGTGGAGGAGGAGGAGGAAGGGGAAGGGGAGGGGGAGGAGGAGGAGGAAAAGGAGGAAGAAGAGGAGGGAAGGAGGACCAGATCTATAAGAGGCAGGGGAAATTTGTAAAGAGTTACATATTCCCAGCTAGCATAGAAATGAAATGGTGGAGGCTTTGAGCATGTGGGGGAAATCAAACACAAGCCAAAGATGGTAGATTTAGGGGTTTTAATGTCGCATACTAAATTGTAAACCAAACCCATTTGGCACATGACCAACTGTCAATATAGGCAAAATGCAGAAGCTGATGTTTACATTTTTCCTGAGCTATTGGGAGGGTTTATCTGTGTGGTAATAAGCTGTCTAAGCTGGAACAGTAGGGAAGATGCTTGAGGTTGTAACTTATTATTATTCCATTTACCATTGTCCTTCATGACAACAGTCACACTTTACCTAAGATATTTCCGCATAATTTCAGTTCATCAGTCACAGGGAAGAATAATTCCTCAAGGTAAGGGCCATGAGCCCAATATTGTGCCTTTACCTTAAATGGGCACTGGAAACAGCACATGATACAGTATTTGGACATTTATAGAGCCACGGAGATCCTTATTTCTTCCCCCTTGAGAGTGCTAATAGAAACTTCAATAAAGTGTTGCCAGGAGGAAGTAGAAAGGACCTGGAGTGGAATCACAACGTCCAATAATAAGTCATCATTCCATTACTTACTGTGTGAATTAAGGGCACTTCGGGCCCTCTCTAAACCCCATTTTCTCAGCTGTGAAATGGGGTAGTTATGTCATTCTCATGGATTGTTGTACAAATGAGATGAGATTCTCGGTGTCTGGTATGTTGAAGGTTCAACCAAATTTCTTCTGGATTTGGATTCCTAGCACATCTCTACTTTCTATTCAACAAATATTTTGCATTCTTCATTTGAATGTGACCTGTGTAATAACCTTTCAGTTCCATCCCCAAAGTGGGGAGTAGTGAGTTACCTGTTCACAGTCACTGCCATAGTTATATGGCAGAATGTGAATGGGGAAGTGTGGTGTGGGGAAGTGACATGACTTCACTGCCCTGCAAATCAGTACCGGTAATTGTGTCTCGAACTCACTGAATGACCTTGAAAATGACATAGAGTCTCTGAGCCTGCTTCGTGATTTGTAAATTATGTCTGCGGGGCAGGGGGTAGTGTAGAATAAAATATCTAAGTTTTTTCTGTCTTGAATATTCCTGATCTAGATCAGAAAGTTCTTTCCATACTGGGGCTATTGAGTCCTACTTTTTACTCATGGTAATTCATTAAGAAGCATTACCATCAGTCATATTATTACCAGGAACTCTGAATGATCCCCATGGAAGAATTTAGCAGATAATGAAATCATTTGCAATAAATAAGTTTGCTAACTAAAATGTGGTGCAGTCCTATGAAGAAGATAATTTGTTTTATTATAATTACAATTTATTAAAAGAAAGTCATTGTCATTCGGCTCCAGAATTGTATGTGCATGAATATTTGTTGATTTAACAAATAAATAGATTCTTTCACTCAATACAAGCAATCTATACAATAGGGTCAAACAGGAGCGTGAACTATTTGGACATTTCCACATTAGAGGAAATGTGGAAGGGGCTGTGTTCTGATCACTTGCCATTCTGTGATGCTGTTCGGTACTTATGTCCTAAAATATACCTTTGCCTACAAGGATCCTGCAGGCTAATTTCAGCAGCTAGGAACCTGCCCAGGCTGTCATTGGCTTTAAGGTATGCTGCTGCAGGCGGTCACCAGCAGGCATCTGTCTCCACATCTAGGGGGAATGTGCAGTGGCATGATCCCAGCCCCAGAAGGGAGCTTAGCAGAAACGGATAAGTCATAGTTACAGATTCAAATATTTTTGTCAGAATAAATGTGGGACTTGCTTAAAAGTTGTATTTACACAGAAAAGAGTTACCTTGACCACACAGGGATCAATGCTGCTATTATTCAGGACCTTCTATTGACACAGATTAGCAGGCACGTTACATATAAGGGGTCGCTCTGCTCAGAGGTGCTCAGGGGTGCCTGGGTGGCTTAGTCAGTTAAGCGTCTGACTGCGGCTCAGGTCATGATCTCATGGTTTGTGGGTTCGAGCACCACGTCCGGCTCTGTGCTTGACAGCTCAGAGCCTGGAGCCTGCTTCAGATTCTGTGTCTCCCTCTCTCTCTGCCCCTCCGCCATTCATGCTCTGTTTCTCTCTGTCTCAATAATAAGTAAACATTAAAAATTTTAAAAATAAATTAAAAATAAATACAAATTAAAAAAGAAGTCCTCCTATATGGCCACTAACTTCATGGGCTTTGCAGTCAGCCAGACCCAGATTCAATTCCTACTGTTACTTAGTTGTGCAACTTCAGGCAGGTTTTCTATTCTGTAAAATGAAGATAAAAACAGTTTTTACTTCACCTATGGTGAATGTGTGAATTAAATGAGATAAGGCATATTATATGCTGGGTAAAGTGGTTTCCATGTTGTAAGCCTGTTCATTAATTATTATACCTGTTTATTATAAATATGTTATTGTTATTTATAATAAAAATTGAGTCTCAGAGAAGGTTGCCCCAGGTCAGACAACTCACAACTGTCAGGGCCACCCTGAGTACCCAGGTCTAACTGCCTGTGGCTATAACCACACTGCTGCAAAAGAGAAATGAGTATGCTTACTCCAAGGGCACCAACAGCAAAGACAGAACTTGCTGACTAATGCTGCGTGGACAGTCAATTCTGGGCAGGATCTTGTCACTCTGGGACAGAAGGAGGTGGGAGTCAATCAGAGCTACAACCACTGTTCCACATTTGTTCCCACAGGCTACTGGAAAGATCTAAGCCTGGGTCTCAGGGGCACTCCTGAAACCAGGCAAACTGTAAGCTGACCTACTTGTGAACTGGGGTTAAAACTTAACAAAATGAATACCAAGCAGTGCAACAAGTATAACTTCTTTTATATAACTTCTCTTTTGTCTTCCTTGATGCTGCTATCATACCCCATGTCCACATGGTGTTCACTGAGAGGCAATCTCCTTCCAAATCCCAAATTGGGAGTGGGGCACAAATATCTCTGGTTTTCCTTTTCCTAAACTTTCTGGAGTTTTCTTTTGCATAGCCTTTAAGTTGCCACCCAGAAGCAAAGGTTGGAAGGGAAAGCCAGGGCCCGAGTACCTGACCTCTTGCTGTTCTTTTCTTCTTTTGGTAAAATACTTTTTATTTTCTATTCCTGTCTTACAGAACTTCCCTTGGGTCACCTCTGCATCCACTCTGTCCATAGCTTAGAGGAAAACTTTATTTTCAGACATGGAAGCATTGCTTCTTACATGTAAAAAAGAATATTTTAGAATTTATAAAAAAATTTTTCTCTCTCTGCAGTTCTGGTTTTCAAGTCAGTCTTGCTATGGAATTAGAAAAAAAAGACATTTCAAGATACAGTACAAAGCTGTAGTAATCAAAGCAGTATGATGTTGGCACAAAAACAGACACATAGATAAATGGAACAGAATAGAGAGCCCAGAAATAAACCTACACTTACATGTTCAATTAATCTGTGACAAAAGAGGCAAGAGTATACAATGGGGAAAAGACAGTCTCCTCAACAAATGGTGCTGGGAAATCTGGACAGCTACATGCAAAAGAATGAAAGTGGATCACCCTCTTTTACTATAAACAAACAAAAAAAACACCCTCAAAATGTATTGAAGACCTGAATATGAGACCTAAAACCATAAAACTCCTAGAAGAAAACATTGGCAGTAATTTCTTTGACATCAGCCATGGCAATATTTTCTAGCTATGTCTTCTCAGGCAAAGGAAACAAAAGCGAAATTAAACTATTGAGACTATACCAAATAAAAAGCTTTTTCAGAGTGAAGGAAACCATCAACAAAACAAAAGGCAACATACTGAATGGGAGAAGATACTTGCAAATGATATATCCTATAAGAGGTTACTATCCAAAATATATAAAGAACTTATACAACTCAACACCAAACAAACAATCCAATTAAAAAATGGACAGAGGGGACATCTGGGTGGCTCAGTCGGTTGAACATCCGACAATTGATTTCCACTCAGGTCATGATCCCGGGGTCATAAGTTCGAGTCCTATGTGAGGCTCTGAGCTGGGCTCCATGCTGAGCATTGAACCTGTGTGACATTCTCTCTCTGTCTCCCTCTGCCCCTCTCCCACCAAATAAAAATTAAAAAAAAAATTGGACTAAGGACTTGAGTGGATATTTTCCCAAAGAAGACATACAGATGGCCAACATGAAAAGATGCTCAACACCACTAATCATCAGGGAAATACAAATTAAAACCACAAGGAGATATCACCTCACACCTGTCCGAGTGGCTAAAATCACAAACACAAGAAATAACAAGCGTTGGCAAGGATGTGGAGAAAAAGGAACTCTTGTACACTGTTGAGGGGAATGCAAACTGGTGCAGCCACTATAGAAAACAGTATGGGGGTTCCTCAAAAAATTGAAAATAGGATTACCATATGATCCAGTAATTCCATTACTGGCTTTTTACCCAAAGAAAACAAAAACACTAATTTAAAAAGATATGTATATGTTTATGGCAGCATTATTTACCATAGCCAAGATATTAAAGCAACCAAGTATCCATCCACAGATGAACTGATAAAGAAGAAATTATATATAATGGAAGATTACTTAGCCATAAAAAAGAATGAAAATCTTGCCATTTGCAACAACGTGGATGAAGCTAGAGGGTATAACACTAAGTGAAGTAAGTCAGTCAAAGAAAGACAAATACCATATGATTTCATTCATATGTGGAATTTAAGAAACTCAACAGATGAACACAGGGGAAGGAAAGGAAAAATAAGATAAAAACAGAGAAGGAGGCAAACCGTAAGAGACTTTTAAATACAGAGAACAAACAGGATTGCTAGAGGGGAGGTGGGTGGGGGATGGGCTAAATGGGTGATGGGCATTAAGGAAGGCACTCGTTGGGATGAGCAATGGGTGTTATATGTAAGTAATGAATCACTGGGCCCTACTCCTGAAACAATACTACTTTGTATGTTAACTAATTTGAATTTAAATAAATTAATTTTTTTAAAAACCAGACTCTTAAATACAGAAAACAAACTAGTGGTTGCCAGAGGGGAAGTGAGTTGGGGGAGTGGGTGAAATAGACAAAGGAGATTAAGAGTACACTCATCTAGGGGCACCTGAGTGGCTCAGTTTGTTAAGCATCCGACTTTGGCTCAGTCATGATCTCACATTTGTGAGTTCGAGTTGTGGATTTGAGCCCCACGTCGGGCTCTACATCATAGCTCAGAACCTGGGAGCCTGCTTCAGATTCTATGTCTCTTCTCTCTGCTTATCCCCAACTTGTGCTCTCTTGCTCTCTTTCTCTCTCTCAAAAATAAATGAACACTAAAAATGTAAGAATACAATTACCTTGATGAGTAGTGAGAATTGTATAGAATGTTTGAATCATTATATATATGAAACTAATATTATTGTAGACTATTAGTCTGGAGTTCTCTCTTGTCCAGTAAGAGAGTGGACACAGAGTTGATTAAGAGAGAGGCTAATGTCCAGGAGGACACAAAAACCCCGAACAGGGATTTTTTGTCTCCGTTTTTATTGAGCGCTCGAGATCTTACACACGTGGTGAACATGAACAGAACAAGATGTTACACACGTGGTGAACGTGAAGAAAACAATCAGATAGCAATCATTAACTTGTGTGTGTAAGAAGCAAAGGATCTGGGAGGCAAGTGGAGTTTGTGATCAAAGTACAATAGTATATTGGTGTCAGATGGAAAGTAATTTCCTGCGGGTGATATAACAATTTCATGGTTCCATTATAATATCTTGCTAACAAACATTGGGCACTTTTGCCCCTTGGGGGTGGCTTTCCACCCTAAGCTTTTTTCTCATCAATTTATGTAAGTATAAGGAACTCTTGAACCTATTTCCCCACATAATATAACACTTTATATTAATTATGTGTCAATAAAAAAATATTACTTTACAAAACTTTTTCTGATTAAAAAAAAGACATCTGTTTGAGTTGGTGTTGACCTCCTCCTTCCTTAGGACAGCATGATTCTTGGCTTATCTTTAAGGCAGATGAGATTCAGGGGAACGAAATAACTCTGGGGTTAATAAAAAATTATGAAAATAATTAAAGATACTTATAAAATATTATATCTGTGTTACTAGTGAAGAGCCACAGTTATGCCATTAGGATAGATCTTTCATTCATTAATTCATGATTATTTATAGAAAGCCAACATGGGCCGGGCACTGAGGATAGCAATACACTAAACTTTCCCACTTTTCACAGCCCAGATAATAACAATGATATCATCCACACATATAATAATTGTCTCATTTTCATAGGGCCTTGGAGAAGTCTCACAGAAAATGAGTTAGTGTTTTTCTGGACTGTCTGTGATGAAAATAAAGATGTTTGCTCTTTGAGGGACCATTGCATCAAGCCTTCTGTTCAGGGGTGCTATATCCCAACCATGTCTGCATCTTGTATTCGTTATTTATTGTTGTGTAACAAATTGCCACAACATTTAGCAGATTAAAACAGCAAGAATTTGTTATTTCACAATTTCTGTAGGTCAGGAATTTGGGAGAAGCTTAGCTGGTACGTTAGCCCAGCGTTTCTCATAAAGTTGCAGTCAAGCTGTCAGCTGGAGCTGCAGTCATCTCAAGACTTAGGGGCTGAAAACCTGCTTCCAGATTCACTAACATGATTATTATCAGACCTTAGAATATCCACTGCTCAGCTTATTCATGTGGCCCTCTCCACCAGTCTACTTCACAACATGGCAGATGGCTCCCCCAGGGAGGGGTGGCCAAGGTGAAAGATGCAGTCTTTTTATAACTTTGTCTCAGGACTGACATCCTATCACTTCTGCTGTAGTCTGTGTGTTAGGAGCAAGTCAATGAATTCAGTCAACACTCTGGGGCTTGAGATTACCCCAGTGTGTGAATACCAGGAAGTGCAGGTTATTGGGTATCATCCTAGAGACTGTCTGGTACAATCCTCTTCACCCGCCATGTATACCTCTTGGGTTACAGGTCAGAAGATAGAGTTTGATTATTTCTCCCAATTCTTTGGCATAAATGGTCACGGGCATTTGATGAAGCGTTTGACACATTGTGCCTTTTTCTCAAATGAGTTTAGGCAAATGGCCATCCTGGTGATGGCTTTCAGGTCTGCAGTGGTTTGTAGGACATTTCCTGCTAAGGCAGCTTCTTGTAATCATTTGCCCTCTGTTTGCTGTTGAGATAATATCTTAGGATATGATCATGGAATTTCAAATGAATGGCTAATGGGATGAATGAGAGATGCAGGAGGCTTTCCCTGTGATGACTCATGCCTTGCTGTTTGAGGAGTTGTTTTCACCACAAAACATTTGAACTCATTGGGTTACAGAATTAAGTGTCAAGAAATCTGGATTTGAACTTGGACCCTGCCCCTAACCAGCTCTTCACATGGGACAAGTTACTTTACCTCTCGGAGGTTTCATTTGTTTGGAAAAGAAAAGTTTGAACTGAGTGGTATCTAAGGGTGCTTCCGGCTCTAATGGGCTGTGCTTTATTCACAGATGCTTTTCTTCTTCAGGAGGTTTGTGGAGCCAGGTCGGTGGTCTTGCTGGCAATCTTATTCTGTTGCATAAATTTTGGGGATTGCGTAGATTGCTATCATTTGGCCATTTTCTAGTTTCAGTTTTTGGAAACTGCTAAGACACATTCCCAAAAGTTTTCCATAGGAAAACAGCCAACATTTATTGAATTATTACCACGTTCCAGGCACTATGCTAAGCACTTTATAGGCTTTCTTGTTTGATCCTAATAATAATCTTATGAGGTAGATATCTTTTTATCCATAGTTTATAGAAGAAACTGATAGTTAAGAGAGTGATTTGTCAAGATCACAAGCTAATAATGAACAGGGCCATAGTTCTAATGGTAGGTCTGTCTGGCTCAAGACCAGGCTGTTGACCTCTAAGTTATCTATTTTATGCACCAGTTACTTAGGTGGGGCCTATCAGTCAAGGACCCAAGACCCTGAACAATGGACCTTTTCAAAGTATTCCTGGCAGTGTGATATTTTAGAAATGCAAAGCAAGCTTTGGGAATTAGCAATTATTAATTTTTAAAATAATTTTTAATATTTATTTATTTTTGAGAGAAAGACCAGGGAAGGGGCAGAGAGAGACAGAGATACAGAATCTGAAGCAGGCTCCAGGCTCTGAGCTGTCAGCACAGAGCCCAATGTGGGGCTCAAAAGATGCTTAACTGACTGAGCTACCCAGGCACCCCGGGAATGAGCAATTATTATTTCCAGAATAAGCCAACGATGTAAAACTATGACTTAAAAGAGACCCAAGTCCTATGAGCAAGTATCATTTTCTGACAAGATCTCTAAATATGTGGTGTTGGACAGAGATGGCCAGGAAACTTCATGCTGCTTCCCACCCACACCCTCCCCTGTGATTTTTTTGTCCTTCATGAATGTACACATATTTGAAATCCTCTCCTGTGCTTTTGATTAGTGAGAGAGCTGCAAGATGGAAATGCTTCTCTTGGCCCTTTGGCCCTACTAGAAGGATAGCCATAAGTTTCTTGTTGCCAGAGGTCTCT
This sequence comes from Cryptoprocta ferox, assembly GCA_028646485.1. Classification (NCBI taxonomy): domain Eukaryota; kingdom Metazoa; phylum Chordata; class Mammalia; order Carnivora; family Eupleridae; genus Cryptoprocta; species Cryptoprocta ferox. The sequence continues at coordinate 37,133,555 of CM053568.1, forward strand.
CAGAGTGGCAGGATTTTGAGGCTATTTGGGGGTTTTGTTTCTTTGTTTGTTTTTCTCCTTTAGGCTTTTAGTCACACAACTAGAGCTTAGAATTGAAATTTGAGCCACAGCACACTGAAGAATAGTCTGCAAGAACTCTACTGGGAGTCCCCTGGCAAGGATGTGTCTGGTCGCTGGTTCTTCTCAGTTCAGCCTGATGCTGCTACACAAACCAGTTCCTACCATGGGCTGATGAGAGGACATCAATCACTTTTCAGTGGCTCTTGTTCCAAAGTATTTGTTTTGGAAGGGAGCCCTTTGGAGTTGGAAGAAATACTATTTTATGTAGCCATTTATTTGGCTGTTGCTATAAGGAAAATTTCCACCAACATGAAGAAACCATTCGAAAGGTTTTACTAGATGGGAATGGCTGTTCTTCAATAATCAAAACTGTAAAGTAATAAGGCATAATCACTACCATTTGTGGAGAATTTTGTGGGGGCTTTGAATATTATCTAAGTAAATTCTTTCACAAAGCTTGGGTGATAGATAGTATTATTTCCATCATGTAGATGATATGCAGAGTTTAAGAGACTCATCCAAAGTTGCAATTCCTGTAACCAGGAGAGCAAAACAAGAACCTAGGTCTCTCAGATTCCAAAGCCAGTGTTTTAGGCAACTATGCAAAATACCTGCAGATAAGTTAGAACCTTCTTTGATGTAAGCCCCAGAAACTTGGAACCATGTTCATCCATTTAGGGTGGGATTGGCAGTTAAAATTTTCATTTCCTGAATTTGTAGCATAGACCAAATTTCAGATTGAATAGTTAAATTATTTAAAAAGAACAAACATTTGCAAAACACTTCAAAAGTACTCATTTACAAAATTGATAGACTATGGAATCATAAAACTCCCAGGTTAGAAGGGATCTCAGAAGTGATAGCGCCTTCCCTCCCCAGCCTCATCCCTCTCATTCCCACACGCTCATTTAAACAGTCTTTTTCTTGACATAGTACTGTGCCTGTAAGACATTTCACAACTTGGGCGCCTTCCTCATTCAGTTTCTGCTTCCCTCAAAATCAGACCAAAACGGTGTAGGTTAATCACTATTGAGTCTCAACGCACCCTCCTGGGAAGCAAAGTTTATGCAACAGCAAGAATACCTTAAATCCTTCTACATTTGCTTTCCTCTAGAGAACTTGTACTACTTCCTTATTTGTGTATTCTTCCAACTTCTTTGACTAGAGCTGTACTATCCCATGAAGTCACCATTAACTACATCAGGCTAATGAACCCTTGAAATGTGGCTGGTCAGCACTAAAAGGAGATATATGTGTAAAATATACACTAGATTCTGAAGCCTTGGCACACACAAAAAAAGAATTTATGTCATTAATAATTTTTCATATTGATTACATGTTAAAATAATATTTTGGATACATTGGGTTAAATATGTTATTAATATTAATTTCACCTGTTTCTTTTAATTTTATAAATATTTTTAAATGACCTGTCACTCATATTTTATTCCTATTAGACAGTGCTAGACAAGAGCATAGATTAAATAGCAAAGGGGATGTTAACTAGAGGTGTTGATTGGGTCCCAAGCTTGGAGGCCTTTAAAGAACATTTATGAATCACTCCAAGTGTGCCAAGTATTGCCCAGAGCTTACAGAAATACACAGTGTCTTAACTTAATATTCATGATTTCTATATGACATGGTAAATATAACTTAACATGTTAATATCCACAATTGTTTGAGCCAGTCACCTTTTCTAGTTCTTTGCTTATGTTTTATGAAGTAGTTAGGTAGTTAGAAAAAGCTACCAAGAATGGAGGTGAAAGAAGAAGAGGACACAGTTCTACAAGGGAATTGGGAGACAATTGTCATTTCCATCTAAAAGTGATGAAAAGATGGGGCACCTGGATGGCTTAGTTGGTTAAGTGTCCGACTTCAGCTCAGGTCATGATATCACAGTTAATGAGTTCAAGCCCGCATCAGGGGCTGTCTGCGTTATCTGTGTTGTCTGTGCTGACAGCTCAGAGCCTGGAGCCTGCTTCAGATTCTGTGTGTGTGTCTCTCTCTCTGCCCCTTCCCTGCTTGTGCTCTCTCTCTCTCTCAGAAATAATAAATGAATAAACTTAAAAAAATAATAAAATGAAAGTGATGAAAAGTAAGGCACCAAGCCATTAACCCAGGGTGTGCTCTCTGGCAGGCCTTTGGCAAGCAGCATGCACCTACTTAAGTGGGTCACAGACTGATTGTTAATTTCCATTCATGGAGTTTGTTTCATTTTCTGGTGTCTCAGTTAGCTCCAAGGTGATGCTTTAAATAGTTATGAAGGCATCTGTAGAGGTAGTCAAAGTTTCCAAAGGGGTCATCATTAACTTCCTTTGTCAGTATTTCTCCACTTTCTGATGAGTCTTCAGCAGAATCTGAGCTATTCTCCTGGAATCCAACCAGAAAGCTGTTATCAGAATTCTCCAGCCACTCCTGGATACCAATGCCAACGAACTGGAAAGAATTGTGTAGGAGGAAATGCCAGCCTTGCTGAGTCAGGCAACTTCTTCAACCCAAAGTTGACTAGTAATTATCGTGACTGTGTTCCTAGGACCACAGGAGGTAGAGTCAGTCCTGATCCGGCTCCATCGGATTTGCTCAGGATAGGGAAGAGCACTATCCAGGGTAGTGAAATGTTCCAACTCCATGCAGAGTCGAGCTAACAGAGCCAGGATGTATGCAGGCAGCAGGTGTGATTACTAGCTCTCTTAACTCTGGGGTTCCTTTGGTGTGATCAGATTGTGGATAAGAGAGAGAACAAAAGTTGAGGGTTAACAAAACCTTTGTCACTCTCAAGCTTATGTTTTCAGTTCAGATCTAGTCTGCATGAGGGTGAGCAGTCCAGTTGGAATAGTCCCCAAAGTGACTCTACTTTGGAAGTTTAGTTGAAACAGGGCTTTGGAGTCAAACAAATTGTAGTTGAGTAGTGATTTTGCAAGTTAACAGTTGCATGATATTGGCCAAATCACTTCACCCCTCTAAAGTTTTGATTTTCTCATCTGTAAAGTGGGCATATACTGTCTCCCTTCCAGGGTTGTTGTCAGGCTTACTTGAGATATATATATAAAAACACCTGGCATCCAGCACAAGGAATGCAATGAATCATCCTGATCTCTCCTCTTTAGTGTGTTTTACTGTTAAAACCTTAATATAAATAGATATCACCCTTGTGACCTCGAATTCCAACATTTGGCAATGATAATATGCTTTTTTGTTTTGTTTTATTTTAAGCTACTTGACTTTGGAGATTGTCCAGTTTGAATGATGATGATGATGATGGTGATCAATGGTAATTTTTTTACTCAGCACCTACCAAAGACTTGGCCTTATTTAAGTACTTTTCATAAATTATCTTGTAAAATCACCATAATAACTCTATGAGGCAGGTACTATTATCCCCATTTATAGGTGAGGAATGAGGTTAAGAAAGATTAAATGGCTTGCTTAAGGTTATGAAACTAGGTAGAAGACTTGAGATTTAAACCCAAGTGTGATGGACTAACTCCAATGCTATCATTTTTTAAAAGTTTTTATTTATTTATTTGAGAGAGAGAGAGCGAGCGAGCGAGAGGGAGAGAAAGAATCCCAAACAGGCTCCACTCGGTCAGCATGGAGCCTGACTCAGAGTTTGAACTCAGGAACAATGAGATCATGACCTTAGCTGAAATCAAGGTTGGATGCTTAACTGAGTGAGCCACCTAGATGCCCCACCATTCCCAATTTTAAATATCTTAAGTAGTTTAAGCATATCTAATATTTTATTGAAAAAAAATTTAATTAAAAGACAATTAGGAAATATTTTGGTGAAAGAAAATTGGGAATTTGTAGACATGAAAGCTTGTTTGTGTTATTTTAAGATTCTAAATGTTACTTTTGTTTTGTATAAGAGCTCAAAAATTACGTAATATCCACCTGCTCCCATATCACAAAATATGAGAGCATTAGATAAATAAAAGATATTTGAGAATATGAAAAATAAAAGACAATCCAGAAATTGGAGTAGACAAAGCTATTTCTGAGGCCAAAGAAATAATACTTCAGATAAGTAAAGGGACAAACCACTGAGCGTTTTTCATGGCAGGGATGGGGAGGCACTTATATCTGTTGAGATGACATCATGCCAGGCTGTTATTTGCTGCTGCCCAGAAGATCCTATTCGTATTATTTTCCTGGGTTTTGCTCAAAAGAACAAATGTCTTTCTAATGCCAATATTGCCAAATGCCATTTATTGTTTGGATTCACTTTTCTAAAACTTGCTTTTTCCTTCTAAAGTAAAGGTATGTCTTTCTAGAGTATTAAAGCCTTAATTTAAGTAATAATGAGATTACTCAGAAGAAGTAAAGCCTCTTTGAGCAATTGGCTTATCAGTGTAATTCACATTAACTGTCTCAGAGGAAAATTAGTAAATCTCATGTTGGTACAATAAAGCATCATCTCCTCCATTAAACTAGGTAAAGGCTGTTTTTAAAGAAAGAGCAGAGTCATTTTTCCTTTTATCAACCTCGTTTACTGAAATAGCCCCTGTCAAGGTCATCAGTGACCTGCACATTGCTTAATCTATGGCTTTACTTGTACCTCTCAGAACTGTTGTTCATGCTTTCTTCTTGGAACCCTTCCCTCATTTAGCTTGAGACATAGTTTTTCACGGTTCTCCTTCTATTCTGGCTGGTCAGGTCCTCTTTATCTACTGACTGCTAAGTGTTAAGACCCATCAGAGTTTAGCCTAAAGCCTTTAAAATTCTCTTTATTATCTTTGTAGGTAATGTCATCCCCAGTCTCTTAGCTTTGAAAGCATCTACACACCCTTAATTCCGAAATTTACATTTCTAGCCCAGACCTCTTTCCTAAATTACAAGCTCATAGCCAACATATCCTCATACTTGAATTCACTTAAGTATCTATTAGGGATCTCAACAACATCCTCGATTGCTCCACTGACAAACCTCTCCTTGTATAGTTTTGTACATCTCAGGAAATGCTATCTGTGTCTTTCCAGTTGCCCAGACAAAACATCTACCTCCTGTCTTCCTCTATACCCCACATCCATCAGTAAATCCTATTGGCTTTACCTGCAAAACACTGTATATAAAAAATCTGAACACTTTTCACCATCTCCTCTGCTATTTTCTTGGTCCAAGTTTGTATCCTGCTTCACCCCCTCACCCGAATTATTTCAACAACTTCCCAACTGGACTCTTTCTTCCTTCCCCCCTTCCCCACCACATCTGTTTTCAACATAGAGGCCAGAGGGTTCTATTTAAATTGCAGGTAAGATCAAGTCACTCTTTTGCTCAAAACTTTAATGTCTCCTCATTCAGAGTAAAATCTGGAGACAAAATGACCTACAAGGTGTTCCATCACTTTACCCTCAGCCACCTCTCTCACTCCATATATTTAATTTCTTGCCCCCAGTTCCCCTTGTACACACTCTGTTCCAGCTTCCCCACAATTAATTAGAACAACTACCTTTCACTTTTCAGAGTTATTTGCCCAAATATTATCATTTGGAAGTATCTTCTTTGACAACTCTATACCTCATCCCTAGCATTCCTGTATCCTTTATTCTGCCTTATTTTTCCTCTATAGTACTTTTTACCATCTGACATATATCTATTCATTTATTTATTTGTTTATTTTTGGTCTCCCCATTATTTGAGATTTAAGGACTGGCAGACTAGATGATTCCAACTGTATCTCCCATTGAAGGCAATTTAAAAAGCTGAAACACACACATGCACACACACTTTCATGCATGCACTGGAGACCTAATGAGATAGTAAGAAATTAGAACGAGGAAATGATTATAGTTTAAAAAGCTGCACCAAAAGAGGATTTACTGATAGTCGAAAGGAAACTGAAAGGCAGAGCTTCACTGAGATATTGAAAAATGACCCACACTGTATCCTGGAACCCAAGGGCTGACATTTGGCAACCCCCTGGAAGCAGCTGAGAGTAATATCTCTTCCTGTTGAGACACTCAAAGGCTACAACCTGGAAGCCTGGGGTCTTTTCCAGCCTACAAAAAAACCCTCAAGCTTGGTCCCAGACTTCTAAAGTACTTAGGTATTTTGTAGAGAAAAAAGGAATAACATCATGCTGGGTCTCAAACTATCACTAAATCTAATTTTCATTTGTCCAGCCTACAATCAAATATTATAAGGCAAATGAAGATTCAAGAGAAGGGGAAAATAATATAGTTCCAGACCACCTCTCCATTTAGCATATGAAAAGATGCTCAACATCATTAGTTACAGGGAGTTGCAAATTAAAACCAATACAATATACCACTACCCATCAAATAAAAAATTAAAAAGCAACTGATAACACACAGAGTGCTAGTGAGAAGACAGCAACTGGAACTCACATGCATCACTGGTAGGGATGCAAAATGTATACCCACTTTAAGAAAGCAGTTTGGTAGTTATTAAAAAGTTAAATACACACTTACTGTATGACCCAGCAATTCCACTTCTAGATATTTACCCAAGAGAAAATAAGATGTATATCCACACAAAAACCTGTTCATAATTGTGTATAGTGGCTTTATTCATAGTTATAAAAAGTCATAAACATTTATCAATTGGCAAATAAATGAATAAATTGCTATGAACACACTATGGATTACTACTCAGGAGTATTTACAAGAAGAATCACTTAAAAAAAAAACCTATGTTTTTGACCCTTTCAGAACTGGTGTGACATTTCAGTTACCTCTGTGGTTGACTAATGAAACATGGGAGCTCTTGAGAGGGAGAGGATGATAAACCTTTAACTCAGGGCAGGGCGGGCAACTCTATCACTTACATTTCTCCCTTCCAGTTGGCTCTCTTGGTACCTCATCTGACTTCATGCTTTTTCCAGATGTTCCTGCTGTCACCTGTGGTTGAGCCCTCCCCCGCCTCCCTCCGCCCCTCCCTCCCTGGCCCCCACGTGATACAGCCAGACAGCCAAGGATGTTTTCACAGGAAAGGCATTTGCTGTGGGCTTAGCTGCTTCACTCATTTGGTCAGTGTTTCACATCACTCACAGAAGGAAAGAGAAATTGACTTGTAGCTTGAGGGCAGTACCTTGTTTTACGTTTCTTGTAGTGACCCAGCATTGTCAAGTGCAGAACCTTATACATGGTGGGGGCACAATACACATTTGCTTTGTGAACAGATTTGGTTTCTTTTAAGATACTAACTTGAGTTCCTAGTATCCCAGTGTACTGAATGCTATAGTAAAATTGCTGTGGCAGGAGCCATACTTAATTCATTGGAAGAGAAATAATAACCTTGATGTCCTCAGTTTTAGAATATTAGCTATGTGATATATATTTTTATTCATTCATGTATTCAACAAATATTTATTGAATGCTTACTATGTTCTAGATTCTATGCAAAATTATTTAGATTAATGGGAGGTATATCCAAGAACAAAAATCAATTGTTAATTATAAATTTCAAAGATCTTGGTCTTTGCACCCTTTGATTCCTAGCGAATTTATTTTTTGTTTTCATGTACAGATACCCTAGAAGAGTGATGAGCAACTATCTTTTCTGTTCCAGTATACTTGGAGGATTTGGTTCATTTCCATGCATAACAGTAGCTCTCCCGGGGAGAACTTCCTACATAAAGGAAGGATTGTTGGGGATGGGAGTGAAGTATCAGAATTCAGGAGAGTTAGGGGCACATGTGTGGCTCCAAACCGTCTACCCACCCTCCATTTGCCACATCATGACCAACAGCTGTTTTAGTATCTGTTTTGTCCAGAGGGAAGATGTTTCCGTTACTTCCTTTTTCTTAACAGGAATGATTCTATTGTTTGTTCTCGTGTTCTTGCTACTTCAAGTTTTCATTGAACAGTAACTGTATTCAGGATATTAAAGATATACAGTTAAGTTTTCTCTATTGGTCTGTTGTTACCCGCAGTTTGTTTCTATCCCTGCCTCTCTCCCTCTCCCCAGAATACAAGCTCTTCTTTCTTCCCGTGTTTTGATGGTTTTGATTTTATTTTGTTTTGTTTAGCCTTGGGTATTGACATTGATTTTTATAAATTATTGGTGGGAATAAGCAGAAATGAAACATCTAACAATGTTTGGAGACTTGTATATGGGTAATCAAATCATGTTCAGTTTTATTGATGCTAAGGGGTGACTTTGAATCATTTCAGATGTTTTGTATTCAGTAATTATTTCACTTGAAAAATAATTTCAGTGTTTTTTAATGTTTATTTATTTTTGGGAGAGGGACAGAGAGACAGAGAGAGAGAAAGGGAGGGGCAGAGAGAGAAGGAGACAGAGGATCTGAAGTAGGCTCTGTGCTGAGAACAGAGAGTCTGATATGGGGCTCGAACTCATAAACCGTGAGATCATAACCTGAGCTGAAGTTGGATGCTTAGCTGACTGAACCACCTGAACATCCCAAAAAAATAGTTTTAGTTTTTAATCTTACTACAATTCATGTGTTTTTATTGTTATTGCTGTTATTAATAGCATGTTTCTTAAAAAAATTTTTTTTTAAGTTTATTTATTCTGAGAGAGCGAGGGCAGGGGAAGGGCAGAGAAAGGGAGACAGAGAGAATTCCAAGCAGGCTCCATCTACACTGTCAGCATAGAGCCTGACATGGGGCTGGAACCCATGAACTGTGAGACCATGACCTGGGCTGAAACCAAGAATCTGACGCTTGACTGACTGAGGCACCAGGTGTCCCTTAATAACGTGTTTCTTATGTATGACTAAGCATAAAAAAGTTGTCACAGGTAAACTTAAAATAGAAATTGTTTGCATTATACATTCATCAATTAGCCATCCCAAAATATTAAAAAAATAATCTGAAAGTGCTCCAATTTACATATCATAAAGCCAATGTAGTTTTTCATATGTCTTTTCACTGAGTTGAATAGGATAATTTTAAAAATCATTTATTCCCATATTTAGAAATAAAACCTGACTTATAAACTATATTCAACCTATATGTGAATATTTGTAAACCATGATGTGGACAGATTAAATTCTATTTATGGATTAATAACTCTACTCTAACGGACAATATTTATATTTTAAATAGAATTTTTCAATAAAGAAAAATTCTGAGAAATAAGGTTGCTGAGAATAATAGAAGAATCCCCAGAAGCATTCTCATGAATTCTTGCTATGAATTCCCATTTGCAAAGCATATACATACATACATACATACATACATATATATATACACACACACACACATATATATATTGCCTTTAAAAAAAACTAAATAACTGCTTTGCCTAAAGAGTATTTCCATTATTAACTATTACTAACAAATGATTTTTAAAAAGTGATCCGTATGTCTTTTGATTTAAACACATGTTATTAATTTCCTAAGGGAAACAAAGAAAAAGAGAAGCAATTCTCAATATAATTGTTAAGCACAATAGAACAAAAAGAAAAGGAATAAAGAAAAAGTGGGAATATTATTTCTTCAAGTACAAGAAATGAGAAAAAAGTGTCTTAAGACACAAAGCCACTCAACCATGGATTCCAATTTTCAATAGACATTTGAGTAATACGCCATATCTCCGATCTGTGATTGTCTTTGTATTGAGTCATTGCAATATACTTTGCTACTCATACATTCTATCAACCACATAGTTACTATGGCCTGGTGACCACAAAACCAGAGTGATCAGCCTGTTGGTGTCTCCCTGAAGTGGTAGTGTGAAGGTGACCTCACTGTGGTCCACTGGAGTGTCTTCCACATCCATTTCCAACTTTCTGTGTCGTTTTGATATGCAGGAATCATTTTAAGACTCCTAATTCCCCCTATATCATTCTGGTTCTTGGGGAACCAGTGGGAAGTGGACAAGTGGGAAGTGGAGTGGGAAGTGGAGATAATAAGTGGCAAGTTTGGGACATGGGTCATCTTTGGATGAGAGTCTTTGAATCAATAAATGCTCTCTTTAGCTTTTTGGTAAGGTCATTTGATGTCCTTTCTATGTCACTTGTCATCACAGAAGAGATCTTCCAATTAGGACTGTGGCAAACTTTTTGTCAAACTCTTCCTTGCCCCCTTGGGGCAACCCTGCCTCCAGCATCAGCAGTTTGATAGGTGTCCTCTGTGTGTGTGTGTGTGTGTGTGTGTGTGCGCGCGCGCGCGCGTATGTGTTTTAAATACTATTAATCAAATGGTTTCAACTGTTAGCTTATCTTTTCATATTTTACTAATTTTACTTACTAATTTTACTTTTAAAAGGACATAATAATGTAAAGAAAACAGTGGAACTTGTAGTAAATGTAAGTATATGCAATGTAACTAGCAGAGTGCCCCCAGGGGAGCTTAGATTCTGACAATGAGTTTAGCTCTTCTTCTATCTCAGCCCAGGCTTTCAGGCAGGGAGGTGAGAAATGGTGAGGGGGAGAGAAAGGAAGGCAACAGACTACCCTATCTCAGGAAATGGAAAGACCCAAAATGGGTTTCCATAGCCTCATTATTTTCTGGGCACAATCTCCTAAGGTAAAATGGAGCCAGTTAATCAGAAGATTTCTGGAAGCACTACTGCCATTCCAGAAACTGCAGCCCAGGAATATTTAAACTGGAGTGGGTTACTGTCAGCAGGTAGCAGAAAACTGTAGTTAGGACTAGGTAGGATTTGGGTCTCCAAACTGGACCTTAACTCCAGGTAGGGGTCATTTCATTAACCTCACAGTAAAGGAAACTCACATCTTGGGCAACTGAAATTTTTTGGACTTTGCTTACAATATTAAGGTCAAGTTTTTCAGAATATGTTTGTATATTATTCTTTTTTAAATAAAAATATGATAATTATATGTGTGTGTGTGTGTATTGCTTTGCATCTTATCTTCCCCCCACTAACATGTCTTGGAAAGCTTTCCATAGCAGTACATGTAGATCAATGGTTTTTAATGGTTGCATTATATCCCATTATATAAATGTGCCATAATTTATTTGACTCATCTAATGAAAAGTAGGATTTTCCCCCTGCCTTTGTCGTTGTTTTTGCTATTATTACAAATAATGTTGTAATGAGAATTCTTGGATATACATCTTCTGACATTTGAAAGTATATCTGTAAGACAAATTCCTAGAAGTAGGCTAAAGATTATGTACCCACTAACAGAAGGATGAGATCTGAAGCCACAGGAGTTGACTAGAAGGGGCTGTGGTCAGAGCCTCAGGAAACATTATGCATAAAGTACAGGGAAGAAAGGTGGCTGCTAGTAAGTACACATTGCATTGAATTGAGAACAAAGTTACAAATGTAGAGAGAAGTGAGAGACTAGAAGTTAATGATATCATGGAAATTGTCTTCTATGGTTTTCACATACAGGAGTAGAAAATATCTTTCAGGGCGGGAGGGAGAACAAAAGAAGACAACTGAGATAACCCATTGATAGAGACTTAGTTAAACCAGTTACAGCATAGAATAGTCATGTAACAGTCACATAATAGAGTACTATTCATCCATTAAAAGTGGAAAATGTTCACAATATATTAAGGAGAAAAGCCAGGTTACAGAACTTTAAGTATGACATCAGGAGAGAATGTTAGCTTCAGGAGAGAATGTTAGCTGCCTGCCTACTTCTTCAAATAACCTACTTCTTCAAATCAAGGGACTCTTTTGTTTAGCTAAGCACAATGTCACCCAGCTAAAAAGGTTATATTCCCTGCCTCCCTTGCAAGAATGTGGCCATATGACTACATTCTGGTCAATGAGGTATAATCAGAAGTTTCCTGAAAAAGGAGAGTTGTATCATTACTCCTCACCTTTTCTAATCAGCTGCTTGGAATGTAATGGCTGAAGTTTGGACCATATAACCGTGAAGATAAGAATCATACTGTAGGGACTATAAAATGAGAAAATGGAAGGTGCCAGGATGGAAGGTTCCTGATGATTATGAAGCCACTGTATCAGTTCTTCTGGAATACCTACCTCCTGTTTTTTTTTTTGTTTGTTTTTGTTTTGTTTTTGTTTTTGTTTTGTTTTTTTTATCTTGTGAGAGAGAAACGAACATTTATTTTGCTCAATTGTATTTTTATTTTTTTGTGTTTATTTATTTTTGAGAGAGAGAGAGAGTGCAGGCTGGGCAGGGGCAGAGAGAGAGAGAGAGAGAGAGAGAGGGAGAGAGACGGAGACACAGAATCCAAAACAGGCTGCAGGCTCTGAGCTGTCAGCACAGAGCCAGACATGGTGCTCGAACTCATGAGCTGTGAGATCATGATCTGGGTCGAAGTTGGACGCCTAACCAACCGAGCCACCCAGGCGCTCCTGTTCAATTGTATTTTTAAGAGTCTCTGCTATGTATAGCCAAATCTAATCCTAATTGGTACAGATCCCATTTGGGTTTAAAAATTAAATGTGTTCACACATGCACACACACATATATAGCACAAATATATATGTGTGTGTGTATGTGTGTGTAAACCATATATGCATAAAATATCTGTAAGAGCATAGACTAAACTGGTAACAGTGCTTATCTCTAGGGCTATGGGATTATAAACAGGAGGTATGAAGGGGCTGTTAATTCCTTTGTATTACATGTATTTTAGCCATAAATATGTATTCAAGAAAAATTAAGATATTTCTATTTTTATGAAGAAAAGAAAATAGCTCTTGACTGATAACTCCTTAAAATCAAATCACTGGGTGACTTCCTCACCTATCACTGTCTCCTCGAAGGAGTGCCATTACCATCCCACCGGTCTCCCATCTATTCTTCAATGCTTCCAACTTCATCTGGATTGCTTTTTCCCCATTCTGAATATTTCAGGTCTCTTCTAAATATGCTTCAGCCTGCTTCTAATACAGACAGTATAAGAAGAAGCTCCATTTAAATTGCTTTATGTAGTATCAACATTTTAACAATATTTGTCCTTCCAATCTGTGAGCATGGAATGTTTTTCCATTTCTTTGTGTCTTCTTCAATTTCTTTCAGGAGCTTTCTATAGTTTTCAGTGTACAGATCTTTTACCGCTTTGGTTAGGTTTATTCCTAGGTATCTTATGCTTTTTGTTACACTTATAATTGGGATATAAGTATATCTCTTTCTGCCGCTTCATTATTGGTATATTAGAAGTGCAGCCAATTTCTATACATTGATTTTGTATCCTGCTACTTTGCTGAATTCTTGTGTCACTCTAGCAGTTTTTTGGTGGAGTCTTTTGGATTTTCCATGTAGAGTATCATGTCATCTACAAAGAGCGAAAGTTTGACTTCTTCCTTGGTGATTTGGATGCCTTTTACTTCTTTTTGTTGTCTTATTGGAAGAACAAATATTGTTAAAATATCAATCTACACATTCAGTGCAATCCCTATCAAAATAACACCAGCATTCTTGGAGTGCCTGAGTGGCTCAGTTGGTTAAATGTCCAACTTCAACTCAAGTCATGTTCTCAGAGCATATAGGTTTGAGCCCCATATCAGGCTCTGTGCTGAAAGCTTGGAGCCTGCAGCCTGCTTCAGATCCTGTGTCTCCCTCTCTATCTGCCCCTCCTCCACTTATGCGCTCTCTCTCTCTCTCTCTTTCTCTCTCTCTCTCTCAAAAAGAAAAAAAAATTTTTTAAATAACACCAGCATTCTTCACAGACCTAGTACAAACAGTCCTAAATTTTGTATGGAACCAGAAAAGACCCTGAATTGCCAAAGTAATGTTGGAAAAGAAAACCAAAGCTGGAGATATCACATTCTGGACTTTAAGTTGTATTACAAAGCTGTAATCATCAAGATAGTATGGTACTGGAAAAAAAAAACAGACACATATATTAACTGGTACTGGAAAAAAAAAACAGACACATATATTAACTGAATAGAATAGAAAACCCAGAAATGGACTCACAAATATAGGGTCAACTAATCTTTGATGAAGCAGGACAGAGTATCCAATGGAGAAAAGACAGTCTCATCAGTAAATGGTGCTTGGAAAACTGGACAGTGACATGCAGAAGAATGAAAGTGGACCACTTTCTTACACCATACACAACAATAAATTCAAAATGGCTGAAAGACCTAAATGTGAGATCGGAAACCATCAAAATCCTACAGGAGAAAACAGGCAGCAATCTCTTTGACCTAGGCAACAGCAATTTCTTACTTGACATGTTGCTGGAAGCAAGGGATGTTAAAGCACAAATGAACCATTGGGACCTCATCAAGATAAAAAGCTTCTGCACAGTGAAGAAAACAACAAAACTAAAAGGCAATCACAGAATGGGAGAAGATATTTGCAAATGATATATTGAATAAAGGGTTAGTATCCAAAATCTATAGAGAACTTATGAAACTCAACACTCAAAAAGCAAATAATCTAGTGAAGAAATGGGCAGAAGACATGAATAGACTCTTTTCCAAAGACATACAGATGGCTAACAGACACATGAAAAGATGCTCAACATCATTCATCATCAGGGAAATACAAAATAAAATCACAATGAGATACCATCTCACACCAGTCAGAATAATTAAAATTAACAATTTAGGCAACAATAGATGTTGGCAAGGATGCAGAGAAAGGGGAACCCTCTTGCACTGTTGGTGGGAATACAAACTGGTGTAGCCACTCTGGAAAACAATATGGTGTTTCCTCAGAAAATTAAAAATAGAACTACCCGACAACCCAGCAATTGCACTACTAGGTATATATCCAAAGGAGAGAAAAATGGTGATTCAAAGGGGCACATGCACCCCAATGTATAGCAGCGCTATCGACAATAGTTAAATTATGGAAAGAGCCCAAATGTCCATTGACTGATGAATGGATAAAGATAACATGGTATATATATGTGTGTGTGTGTGTGTGTGTGTATGTATACACACACACACACACACATAATGGAATACTGCTTGACAATGAAAAAAATGAGATCTTGCCATTTTAAACAACACGGATGGAACTAGAGGGTATTATACTAAGTGAAATAAGTTAGTCAGAGAAAGACAGATATCATATGATTCCACTCATATGTGGAATTTGAGAAACACAACAGATGAACATAGGAAAAGGGAAGGAAAAATAAGATAAAAACAGAGAGGAAGGCAAACTACAATAGACTCTTAAATACAGAGAACAAACTGCGGGTTGCTGGAGGGGATGTGGGTGGATAGAGTGGTTAAATGGATAATGGGCATTTAAGGAGGGCACTTGTTGGGATGAGCATATGTAAGAGATGAATCACTCGGTTCTACTCCTGAAGTCAAGACTACACTGTATGTTAACTAACTTGAATTTAAATTAAAAAGAAAAAAGAAACTCCATTTAATAATGGAATGAATAATTGATTCAGACAGATAAGGCACACAAACACACAGCTACTTTGACAGTAAGAGTTTTCCTCCTTATATAGGCTTCTTGTTATCACCAACACTCAGTTATTACCATGGCTACATGTTAACATGGAAGTCAATCCCAATAAGAAAGGATCCTCCAGTTCTCCAGATAACTGGAGTAGGTTTAAGCAGGATTTGGAGAAGAACTTGGAAATGCTTGGAGGCATTGGAAGGCCAGAAACTGCTGGTCTGAGTATGACAATGCCTCAGCCTGCTCATGTTCAACTTTGTGAATAGCACAAAGAAACAAACACATGCAACATAGAGGTAAGTGATAGGGAACTGATACCCTAAAAGAAACCCAATCAATGAGCTAGAAGTAGGATAATAAAGACATTGGTGAATGATATACAGATTCAGAATTTAAGTAGAGACAGGTCTTCATATTAAGTTGTCAATTCCAGAGCTGCCTTAGAGGTGAAATTATTCTGCTTACAATTTCAAACTGTAGATGGCATGTATACATACATAGTTCTATCTCTGGGTGCCAATAGGTATTTATAAATTGAGAGCACATGGCTAGGATATCAGAGACTTGAATCCTAGTCTCTACCAAATACCAGTCCCTGCATGATCCCAATAGGAAATAGCATAAATACACAAAGGACAAGCTTAGCAACTGGAGAGTTTTTATGACTCTGAGGATAGGTCCAAGTCCTAGGACAGAACTCCAGTTAGTCTGAACCACATAGAAGACTTCTTTCAAATATTGTACCTTTAATTTTTTAATTAATTTTTTTATTAAAGTAATATATCATGGGGCAGGGTGTAAAGCAGAAAGTGAAAGTGTCCCTTAATTCTAGGCCACAGAGATAAACATTATAGCCAATTTGGTTTGTATCTTCTAGGTATCCCTTTTAATACCTGCATACAGTGTCGTTGGAGGGATGTGAGTATTTTATTTAACCAGTCCTATACTAATGAGCATTTAGACTGTTACCAATTTTTCTCTGTTATATATAACTCTATAGGAAATATCTTTATACATAGATTATTGTGCCCCTAATGGGTGATTTCCTTAGAAGGAATGCTTAGAAGTGAAATTTCTAGATCAAGAGTCTTCAAATTTTATAATTGAATGCATATTGCCAAATTACCTTTCAGAAAGATCACACAAACTCTGCACCCAAAAATAGTATAGCAATGTTGGTTTCCCTATGCCATGCTTGTAAGATTAAAGATTTGTGTATATAAATTAGGTATTTTCTTTTTTATGTGAATTGTCCATTCACATGTTGTCAGGCTGTTGTTCCATTTATCTATTATTTATCCAATTGTTTAACAAACTACCCAAAATAAAACAACAACCATTTTATTATAGCTTGTTATTTTTGTGGGTTAAGAATTTAAGCAGGACTCAGCCAGATGATTCTTCTCCCCATATGATGTCGAGTGGAGTCATTTGATGGTATGTAGCTGGCGTATGGAGAGGGTTCAGTATGGCTTTACTCACCTGCTTGGTATTTCGGTGGGGATAGCTGTTAGGGTGCTCAGCTGGGCTCTGGTTCTTCTCTGTGTAGCCTCAGAGCCTCTCTGTGTAGACTCTGTAGCAAGGTGGCCCAACTTCTTACAAGTGGCTCAGGGCTCCAAGAAACCAAAATGGGAGCTACTGGTCCTCTCAAAGGCTAGGCTCAGAACTGGCATAGTGTTACTTCCATCATTCTGTCTGGTCAAAGCAGTCACAGTTTGTCCTAGATTCAAGATGAGGCCAAATAGACCCTTCCTCTTAATAGGAGGAATGTCAAGGAATTTGTGGACGTTTTTTGTTTGTCACAAATGTCAATGTTAGTCTATTCCTTAATAGTAAAAAATCTTTCCACTTCTTGGTAAAATCCTATTTGGACACATTAGAAATTCCCTAAATACATTTTAAGGTTTAATTTGTAGGTATTTTACCCAAGATTTTTGCATCTATATAGATATGTAAGTTTGGTTTATAGTTGCTGTGATTATTTTAAGTGTAGGTACCAATGTAATTTTAGTTTTTAATAATTAATTAGATAAGTCTCCATGTTTTTAAAAAAATCTTTGAAGCAATTAACAAAGAATGAGAATCATGTGTTTTCTGAACATTTGAAAGTCTTACCCACAAAGCTATCTGAGGCTAAGGGGTTCTTTTGGAGGGATTTCTATGATCATTTTGTAAATTTTGTTATTGGTATTCACATTGGATAACGGAATCAGTTATAGTCATTTAATGTTTTATTTTTTGTATTTAAGTCTAAAGTTATACGTTGTGGCTATGTATGTGAACTTGGAAAGTACTCTGAAATACTGTAGTAAGGGAAACAAAGTGCTCAAGAAACATGGGAAGGTAGTACCTTATGTAAATGTTTATTGCAGTCACAAGAAGCTAATTTTAAACCTCATCTCAATCTTTTTTCATAAAATTCAAGAAGATATAGACTCTTTAAAATTAAAAAAAAAATGAAGGATAAAGTTTATGAGATACTGAGATGACCCAGAAGCCAAGTCAGGACTCATAGGAGCATCCTTACTTCTAGCAATAGGAGGGATCAAAACATATTTGTTGGTGAATATGTGAAGAATAAATGGATGAATGAATGATAAGTAATATCTGTTCTCACAGTGTGGTTTGGTCTCACAGCCCTCACAGACTTTGGGAATATACTCTGAACACTGCTCTTGTCAGCATGCTTGTCAGCTCACTCTCTTCCAGAGCCTCTTAAATTATACATGTTTATTCTCCATGCAAAAGTCCAATATGATGGACTCTTGGTTTTCTCTTCCCATTGCTTGCTGCCAGTGTCCTGGTTCACCTTTTTCTATACCTAAGTGTTGCATAGACCATGGCTTGTTTAACCACTTAATTTCCCCCAGCAACTACTGAGGTATATACTCAAATTCTAGATTTTCCCAGTTTACACAGCAAATAAAAAACACACTTAGACTCATGGAAGACTACATCTAGAAGATGTTATGGGATATCTAGTGACACCCATCTCATTCCTTTTGTAGACTGAGAACAAATTCATTTAAGAGTATATTTCAAGACGCCTGAGTGTGGGAGCACCTGGGAGGCTCAGTCAGTTGAGCATACAACTCTTGATTTCAGCTCAGGTCATATTCCCAGGGTAATGGGATTGAGCCCCACATTGGGCTGTATGTTGAGTGTGGAGCCTGCCTGAGGATTCTCTCCCTCTGTCTTTCTCTCCCTCTGCCTTCTTCCTAGTGCTCTCTCTCTCTCTAAAAAAAAAAAAAAAAAAGAAGGAGGAGGAGGAAGCCTGATAGTGGTTATCAGAAAACAGAAGACACCATTTGAGGTAAAGTTATCAGATTTGAAGGCAGTCATGCTATGAAGATGAATACATGAGAAGTAAAAAATCATGAACTTGTCAAATAGAATAAATATCAGTAGAATCTATGTTACACTTTGAAAATCATGACATTTTAAGTGTTCTACTTAAGGGGCGCCTGGGTGGCTCAGTCGGTTAAGCGTCCAACTTCAGCTCAGGTCATGATCTCACGGTTCGTGGGTTCAAGCTCCGCGTCAGGCTTTGTGCTGACAGCTCAGAGCCTGGAGCCTGTTTCCGATTCTGTGTCTCTCTCTCTCTCTGCCCCTCCCTTGCTCATGCTCTGTTTCTCTCTCTCAGTAAATAAATAAAAGTTAAAAAAAATTTTTAAAAATAATAAATGTTCTACCAAATTTATCCAATTCACTATGTGGAATCAAAAAATCCTTTCAGTTAAATTTTCCTTGACAACCTCGAAGATGTGAGCCCTTTGCAAACAAGAGAATAGGCATTTTCATCTCTGGTATCTCCAGTACCTACATTGTCCCTGGTCCTAGCTTGGTCCTGCTCAGTTGAAGATATATGGGTATGCGTGCTGTTTCCACTGGACTTTTAAAAGCATACAATATATATTGTATACCTGAAACCAATATAACATTGTATGTTAATTATACTTCAATTTTTTTTCTTTTTAATTTATTTATTTAAATTAAAGTTACTTAACATACAGTGTAGTATTGGTTTCTGGAGTAGAACCCAGTTATTTATCACTTACATATAACACCCAGTGCTCAACCCAACAAGTGCCCTTCTTAATGCCCATCACCCATTTAGCCCATCCCCCCACCCACTTCCCCTCCAGCAACCCTCAGTTTCTTCTCCGTCTTTAAGAGTCTCGGAGTGCTCAGGTTATGATTTCATGGTTCATGGGTTCGAGCCCCGCGTCGTGCTCTGTGCTGACAGCTAGCTCAGAGCCTGGAGCCTGTCTTTGGATTCTGTGTCTCCCTATCTCTCTGACCTTCCCCTGCTCACGCTGTCTCTCGCTCTCTCAAAAATAAAAAAATAAAAAACATTTAAAAAATAAAAAAAAAATTAAGAGTCTCTTATGGTTTGCCTCCCTCTCTGTTTTTATCTTATTTTTCCTTCAAAAATCATACAATTCAATAACTCTTAGTAAATATACAGTTATACAACTATTATCACAATAAAAATTTTAGAACATTTCTATCACCACACACACACCCTCAACTCTGCTAGCTTTGGCAGCACATATACTAAAGCAAAACAAAACAAAAGAAAACAAAACCCTCATGCTTATTTGCAATCAGCACCCTACTCTGCTACCACGCAGTCCCAGGCAACCGCTAATCTATTTCCTATCTCTATGGATTTGCCTATTCTGAGTATTTCATATAAATGGAATCATACAATATGTGGTGTTTTATATTTGGCTTCTTTCATTTAGCATGATGTTTTTGAGACTCATCCATATTGAAGTATATATCAATACTGGATTGCTTTTTATTGTGGAAGAGTATAAATATACCACATTTTATTTACCCATCTGCCAATTGATGAATATCTGAGTTGTTTCCACTTTTTAGATGTTATGGCTAATGTTCCTATGAATATTCATATACAGTCTTTGTGTGGACATAAGTTTTTATCTCTCTCTAGATAAGAAGGAGTGAAATTGTTGGGTCACAAGGTGATTTTATGTTTAGCATTTTTAAATGTTTATTTTTTGAGAGAGAGAGAGAGAGAGAGAGAGAGACAGAGATAGAGTATGAGTGGGGGAGGGTAGGGGGGGGAAGATACAAAAATCTGAAGCAGGCTCCAGGCTCTGACATGTCAGCACAGAGCCCCATGAGGGGCTCAAACTCATAAGCCATGATGAGATCATAACCTGAGCCAAAGTTCTCACTTAACCGACTGAGCCACCCAGGTGCCCTGACTATGTTTAGCGTTTTCACAAAGTGTTAAATGTTTTACAGAATTGTCACACCATTTTGCATTCCCATCAGCAGAGTACAAGAGTTACAGTTTCTTTACATTCTCACTAACACTTGTTATTGTCTATTATAAAGATTGTGTGGTACTCCATGCCACCTTCCCAGATTGATAGGTGGAAGCTGCCATCCTGAACCACATTTCAAGAAATAGATTAATTATCCCTCATAGAAGCTTTGCACTTATATACACCTTTCAGCTGTTGTATTAAAATCCAGAAGTTCTAGTACTTTTGTGAAAATATCACACTACTTAAAGCTTAGTATGTGTGTGTGTGTGTGTGTGTGTGTGTGTGGTTAAAGATTATTAATTATACCCCAATATCCAGTCTTCCCTTCTTACACAGAAATAGAATTAACCAAAAAGTACATTTCTTAGCCTCCCTTGCAGCTACATGTAGCTGCAAGACTAAGTTGAGGTGAATGGGTTATGGACAAAAATGTTGTGTACTTTTTAAAAAATTTTTTTAATGTTTTTGTTTTTATTTATTTTTGAGAGAGAGAGAGAGAGAGAGAGAGAGAGAGAGAGACAGCATGAGCAGGGGAGGGTCAGAGAGAGAGGGAGACACAGAATCCAAAGACAGGCTCCAGGCTCTGAGCTAGCTCTCAGCACAGAGCCTGACGTGGGGCTCGAACCCACAAACCATGAGATCATGACCTGAGCTGAAGTCGGATGCTTAACCAACTGAGCCACCCAGGTGCTCCTGTTGTGTACTCTTAAACAGAAAAATTAAGTCTGCCTTTTACCCCTCTCCACATCTTTACTAGAAAGTGGAGATGATGGCAAAGGCTGGAGTAGCCCTCTTGGACCAAAGATGGTCACCATGTGCTGAAGTAGGAAGGGCATCAAAATAGAGGAAGCCTGGGTCTCTGATGGTTGCAGGGGCCACCATCCCAGCCCTGGATTGCTTACCTGAACTTTAACATGAGAGACAAATATCTCATTTCACCAGGGTTGTTTTGGGGCTATATGTTATTACAGCCAAAATGTGAAGTTACCAACATGTAGAAAGCCTCTGTAGAAACATGGCTACAACATGAGAGTCTCCACTGATGAATATGATCACATACAGAAAGGCAGAGTAAGGCAGTAGAAAGAACACTAGACTCAAGGTTATTGAAGGTTTAGTGTTAATTTTATCTATTGTGAGCTTTGTGACCTCAGGCAAATGGACTTATC
The DNA here is from genome assembly GCA_028646485.1 of Cryptoprocta ferox. NCBI lineage: Eukaryota > Metazoa > Chordata > Mammalia > Carnivora > Eupleridae > Cryptoprocta > Cryptoprocta ferox. The sequence goes on from CM053568.1 coordinate 37,155,346, forward strand.
CATAAAGCAAGGTGGTTTTAAACAGTTAAAAATAAAGTTTTTAAAGGAATTTCAGATTCTTTTTTTAATGTTTATTTTTGAGAGAGAGAGAGTGTGCACATGCATGAGCCAGTAGGGGAGGGGCAGAGAGAAGGAGACACAGAATCCAAAGGAGGCTCCAGGGTCCAAGCTGTCAGCACAGAGCCTGATGGGGACCTGGAACTCATGAACCATGAGATCATGACCTGAACCAAAGTCGGACACCTAACCTACTGAGCCACTCAGGTGCCCTAAAAATAAATTTTTAAAATTTGAAAATAAAAAGCATCTGGTTTCAGAAGTACTTCACTATATTCATTTTCATTGGTAAAACAATTCAATAAAAAATTTAAATGTATCAACTTGAACCTTTTGTACCAGCCTTCTCTAATAAAATAGTAAGATGATAATCATCTTCAACAGCTGCATCATTTTCACAAGGCTAAGAATTCCCCATTTATTAGCTTTTTGTTTTTTAAATGTTTACTTATTTTGAGAGAGAAAGAGAAAGAGAGAGTTCACCTGTGTGAATGAGGGAGGGGCAGAGAAAGAGAAAGAGAGTCTCCCAAGCAGGCTCCTTGCTCACAGTGCAGAACCCAACTCAGGGCTCAAACTCATGAACAGCAAGGTCGAGACCTGAGCCAAAATCAAGAGTCAGATGCTTAACCGACTGAGCTACTTGGGCACCCCTCCCCTCCACGGTAGATTAGCTTTTTAAAACTCCTCCCAATTGGTACCCATTTTATAGATAAGGAACCTGCAGTTCAAAGAAGGTACCTTGCCCTGTCATGCAGTTAGTTGGTGGGGCCAGGATTTGGATTCCTGACTCCAGAGCACAGGTGCTTAACAAATGCTACTCTGGCCCCGTACCTACACCTAACAAGTCATTGTGACGCATCTCAGGAAATCAATAGTAAAGCCCATTGGCCTATGTGGCCTCTTCAGCCATTTCAACTAAGAGGCATTATTACACTTTAAAATGAATAAACAACTCTTGCAAATTTGCTCAGTAGGTTAAAGTAACATGTGGAGCAATCACTGTGAATCATCTAAGAATACAGAGGATTAAGTCAGTGGTTAAAAAAAAAAAAAAAAAAGCACACCTGCCAAATGCTGAAAAGCAGATAAGTCGCCCGCAGGAACCCATGACCTGCAACGCTGGGCAGTGTGATCGCTGAACTCCAAGGACCAGGCCTCCTGGGCTTGTCTGGCATCTGCGATTCAAGGGGGGTCAGGCTCCAAGATGTGCTGTTTCCTGCCTATTGCATTTTGAAGAGGCACATCAGAGAAGCTAAGCCTGATGGACTCTGAACACTGGTGGTGGGTTTTTTTTTTCCCCCCTGGCAACAAAAGTAAAACTGCACCTAGGGATTTATCCACCCTTTTGCTGATCTCGATGTGAACTGTGTGGGGAAATCCCTGTACACAGCACCAACTCTGTCTCCCAGGGTGTTGCTTAAAATGTGGCTGAGCACAAATGGAAAACATCAAGTCTTGTTGAAGTCAGCATACAGAATTAATCTCTAAAAGTAATGAAAGAATGCGTTTCACTCTGTAAGATAAATAAATGTGAAGTATGGTGAAGTCAGAGATGTTCAGCTCAGCTGCTTTTAGAAGGAGACATCTTGGGGGACAGGATATTGTGTACTTGGGACACATTTTAATGTCCCTCTGATGCTCTTATGTGATTATGAGCATGCTTTGGGTTTCTTTTTAAAAATATATTTAATATATGAGGTTGTAAACCTGCAACTACTTACCTCCAGGCTTTTTAACATTGGGAAAGGTAAAAAGTATTACTCTCTCTCTCTTTTTAGCTCTTGGATGCATAAGTATATTATTTAAGTAAATATAAAATTAGGAACCATCTCAATATTTAAAGCCAAAATGAAGTAAGACTCTCTGCATTCCGCTCCATCCTTAATTTTATTTTTACCTTGTCTCTGTGCATCATGCTTTGGTTTTTTTCTAAGTGTGGTCTGTGAACCACCTGCTTGGAATCACTAGCAGTGCTTGCTTAAAAGTTGTTCTGAAAGTCTGGGGCAAAGGAAATTGGATCAGATAACATCCCTGCCCACCCCAGTACTTAATGAAATGAACAAAAATATCACTTTTTTAAAGGCCAAAATTCATCAGCAGTAATCACAATTGAAAAATGCTCTCAACCTTGCTCACTACACCTGCTTCCCAGAAAAAGAACTTGAGGAGAATTCCAATATCCTTAATTGACCTTGAATAAAAGTGGCTGGAAGGATGAGTAGGTGGGAAACTACAAACATCACTGCAGATCCTGGGTGAGGCATAAGGGCTGACAGTCAGGCATTCTCCAAGGTTGCTGCTGAGTTGGGGGAACCAACCATAGCCCTTGGATTAGGAAATGCCTGGCCCTTGCTGGAAAGACTGGCCCCAATAGAGGACATTCATGGAGACTCAGAAAAGAGGAGGCAGTCCAGGATCCCAGCAAGGACTGGAGGCAGGTCCAGAGGGGCTCTTCTCCTTCCCACTCTCAAGTCTGGGATACAGAAAAGAAAATAGAAAATGACATCTAGCCTCCAAGTTGTTGTCCACAGGGACAATAAGTAGTTTCCAGGGAAGCTAAGAAGGTCAAGAAGAACTACTGTCGGGGTGCCTGCGTGTCTCTATCAGTTAAGCGTCCAACTTGGGCTCAGGTCATTATCTCACTGTTCACGGGTTGGAACCCCCTGTCTAGCTCTGTGCTGATAGCTCAGAACCTGGAGCCTGCTTCAGATTCTGTGTCTCCCTCTCTCTGCCTCTCTGCCGCTCATGCTCAATGTTGTGTGTGTGTCACTCTCTCAAAAATAAACATTAAAAAATTAGAGAAAAAAAGAAGTACTGTAGATCAGAGAAACTGAGAGAAAGTCAAAATAAACAGCCTGTCAACCTTGTAAATGTATCACCGAGAGGGGGTAGGGGCAGGGAGAGGAAGAGGGAGAGAGAGAATAAGTACAGACACAAAGGAAATAGTCTGAAAGGAAACAAAAACCAAAAAAATAGAAGAAAATTCCCCCAGATTGCCTTAGTTCTAAAAAAAACTTAATAAAAGCATGCTCTCAGTAAAATAAGAACTCAAAGACAAAATGCTGAAACAACAGGAAGAGATGAAAGAGAAATTGCAGAGCTAAGGAAACCGATTGGAACCAAAATAATATTATTACAGACCTAACAAATAAATTAGAATTCAAAGAACAGTCTAGACACAACTAAGAAGTGACTAGAATTGAAGACTTAAAATAATCACTATGAACACAGCAGAAAATTAAAAAGAAATTAAAATAATGAGACAAAATAAGGTGTTCATATCTAGATGACATAAAATATAGATAATTATTGTCTCTGAAATAGCGTACTCAACCATAGAAGATAAAAATTATTCTGAAATATAATGAAGGAAAATTTCTCTGGAGGCAAAGAATGAAATCTGCTATTGAAAGGGTACACCATAGACTCAGAAACTATTTAATATAAAACAACTGACAATGATTAAGATTGTTACCGTTAGGGATAAAGAAAGTTTTCCTGAGGCACCCAAGCAGAAACAGGGGGAAAGATCAGGCTGGCCTCTTACTTTTCTACAGAAGACAGGTGAGCAGTATCTCAGTATCTACAAGTTTCTGCTGGAAAGAAGATGGGATCCAATGTCACTGTATTAAGTCAAGTTGTCATTCAAGTTGCAACGCAGAAGGCAGACATTTTAAAATACACAGCAAAAAAAAAAAAAAAAGGAAAGAAAGAAAGAAAAAAGAAAGGTGAGAAGGAAGGAAGGAAGAAAGGAAGGAAGGAAGAAAGAAATTACTCATTTAAACACACATACACACACCCCATACACTTTTTTGACTATAAAATCAAGCCAATCAAGAGGCGAATTTTTCCATCAACTTTTTTCACCCTGAGATTGTTAAGAATTCAGTTTTCAAATTTCAAAGGAAACCTCACCTACTTGAGAGCATCAGGAAGGAGGAGGATTGGCATATTAGGAACAGGGGAGTAAGAAATGGGAACGAAAGCATAAAAGTCAAACTTTATAAAGTTGAAAATTTTGTATCAGATTAACTCTCCCTATCCTCCATAGCCTCATTGATAAAACAAAGATAACCATCCTCCATTCACAGGGCTGTTGGGAGAAGTAAAAGAGAAAAAAATATTGAGACTGAACCTCAGAACCTGATATATTCTGAGTGTTTGGTAACTGTAGTCTCTCTTCCATTCCCATCCCTTGCTCATAGCCCTATGCACTGTTGTTTGGTTTGGTTTTGTTCACTCAGGCTCACTTTTTATTCTTATGCCACTGTACTTTTTCAAGTTGAGTAATTCATGGCTTAAAGTTAAATATTTGCTAGCAAACTATTCTTAAATTAGCATGGGAAAAATCATGGGCTTTGGCATTAGAATTTGGTTTCAGTCCTGGGTTGCCTCTTGCATACACATAATGGGAATATCTGAAGAAGAAAAAAGAAAGGAACAGGAGCAATATTTGAAAGAATAATTACTGAGAATTTCCCCACATTTTAATGTCAGACAGAAAACCACAGATCTAGGAAACTCAGAAAACATCAAATAGGGGAAATGCCCCTCCTGCCCCCCACCAAACTACACCTAAGTATATCACATTCAAATTACAGAAAAGTAAAGTTAGAGGAAAAAAATCTTGAAAGAATAGAACAAAGGTAAGAATTATATCCAAGTTCTCCTCAGAAACCATATGAGAAAGAAGAGAGAAGAATGAAATATTTAAAGTGTTGAAAGGAAAAAAAAAACTGAACAGCAAGCTAGAAATCTGTATCTTGTAAAATTATCCTTCAAAAATGAAGGAGAGGGGCACCTGGGTAGCACAGTTGGTTAAGGTCTGACTCTTGATCTCAGCTTAGGTCTTGATTTCAGGGTCATGAGTTTAAGCCCTGTGTTGGGCTCCACCCTGGGCTTGGAGCCTACCTAAAAAATAAATAAATAAATGAATAAATAGTTTTTAAAAATGAAGGAGAAGTACTTTCTTAGATCAATAAAAATTGAGAGAATTTGCAATAAACCTCACTTGCAAGAAATATTAAAAGAAGTTCTTAAGAGAAAAGCAAAATGATAGAGATCAGAAACTCAGATGTACCGTAAAGAAGAGCATTAGAGAAGGAATGAATAAAGGTGAAATAAAAACTTTCATTCCTTATTCTTAATTTATCTAACAGATAGCAGATAGAGGTAAAAATAACAATGTATTTCATGATTATCACTTATGTATAAGTGAAGTAAAAGACAGTAATGATACATGTGACCTAGCTCTAGCTCAACTTCATGGGATGACCTCATTAATTAGAGTTAATGGTTCTGCTATGATTGCTCTGGCAGGCTGTTCACAAATGATGTTAATTGTTGGATGTATACTTCTCTTCTAACCTGATTCTCTAGGGGCCTGAATTCCCCCTCAATCTCTCTCTTTCCTTCACACTCAGTTCATTAGCAAGTCTTGCTGATGCTTCTTCTGAAATATCTCACACATATGTCACACATATGTCCCTGCCACTGCTTTAGAGGGGCTCTTAACTCCTTATAGCTCCTGACTGGAACTTTTTGCCTCCAAGCTCTTCTTTCTCTTAGCTGACCTCCTTTTTTTTTCCTTTTTTTTTTTTTTTTGGAAAAATTTTCTTTTTACAAACAAAGCTTTTTACTCTGATTATAAGATTTGATGGGCTGTTTACAGGAAAGCCCAAATTTCTTGATATACACAATCATCCAGTGTCTACTGTGTCAGCCTCAGAATCCAGCACTGTGTCATGTGCCTTCCAGCCTCAGTGAGCATCTCCCCTTTCCCAGGAGGCCTCTCTCCTACTGTTCATATTTTGTCAAAATACCCTTTCCTTCCTTCTCCACCCAAACAATTACTCATAGTTTCAAAGCCCATCAAGAAGTTTGCTACGCTGACATGCCCAGGAAATCTAATTCAAGAGTTTCTCAGGACCCCTCCAGCTTTGCCCCTCTTCTGTATATACTCTTTGCCTAGGTAATATCATCTATAACATGGTGTCAATTATTGACATGCATACAATTCACACGTTTGTATCTCTCATGCAGAGTTTTCCTCCAAGTTTCAGACTCATACCTAATCACCTACACATTGCCTTTTTAAAAAAATATTCAAGAGCCCTTTTAATCTTTGTAAAAATTATGAGTAAGCACTATTATTACTCTTAATTTGAAAACTAGAAAACTGAGGCTCATGGAATACATTGTGTAAGTTTGCACAACTAATTAATGTTTGATTGAATTTGAACCTAGGACTCTGTGCCCTTAACTTATCATTACTGCCTCTTAAATATTTACATCAGAAAAACTGAGATAGCTTGTTTAAAATAATAATAATAATAATAATAATAATAATAATAAAAGGTATTACTGTTAAGAAAGAAATGGAATGAATTTATTTGAATAGAAATAAATCTACATTCTAGACAATTCAAAAACTTATATAATAGAATCCTAGTTTTGGGTGAGATTTTGAAGATCATTCAGCCCAACCATCTTTCTTTCCTACTTGATTCTGGGACATGTTTGAGTTCATAGTTGTTGTTATTGTTTTTAAGTAATATTTTAATTTTTCATTTGAATGAATTAATATTTCTTTTTCTGGGAATTGAGGAGAGAAAATGAGCCACATTAATATTGTTTCAGCTTCTGATTCCAGCTGTGTCTGATGACCTATCTGCAAGATCTTTCTTTTGCAATATGTGCATCATTAACCCTTCCCTATCTTTTTTCTTTTTTAACTAATTTGAGTTGGAGGCCTCTCACTTACCTGATGTGGCCTTTTGGATGTCTCAAGCCATTTCAAATTAAACAGGTTGAATTCTAAACCTCATGATTTTCTCTGCCAAACTGGCTGTTTTCTGGTATTTCCTGTCTTAGTGATTGACACCACCATTGGTGCAGTTGTGCCAGTCAGAAATGGAGGTGTCATCCTACATCCACCTCTGTCTCACTTTCCACATCTGCTGTCATCACAGCCTGTCTTGTATACTTCCTAAATAGCTCTAGACTGTTCTCCTCTTTCCACTTCCACTGCCACCACTTACATCAACCTCTGGCCTGGATCATGGAAATAGACAAGTAACTGATCTCTCTGCTTCCACTTTTTGTTCCTTTCAGTTTGTTGTGCAGCGTGCAAAAGTAATCTTTTTGACACACAAATTCAATGGTCACTCCTATCTTAACATCCCATAATGGCTTCCCATTCCTTCTGGAAAAGTTGAAGTCCTCTAATGTGACCCTTGTGATGCTGCATGGTCCATCCTATGTTGAGTGCCTGACATGCATCATGCTCCCCCCTACGACAGGACCTCAGAACATTCCATTTCCTCCACTTACAAAGCTCTTTCCTCTCCTTTTCACCCAATTAGTAAGACTCAGTTTCCTGCTACAAACACACAAAGGGGGAGAAGGCCATTTCTTCTCCCCACATCCAGGAAGGTGCATGATCTTAGCCTGGACAAGAAATACATCTTGAGGAAATGCTGTAAAACCATAGGCCAAACGGATTGTTCTTGATTGGACGGAGTTGGCTGGGCAGTGTTATGATGGAAAGTAACCAGGGATGGCCATTATCATTAGCCCCTTTAGTAAAGTCTTGACTATGTCTGGCTTCCCTCAGTTCCTACCTTACTTAGTCTGGTTCTCTAATATTTCTGTCAATTCTGTGAGCTATTTGATACTCTTGCAGGAGTTTATTTTTCTGCTTAATTTGACCAGAGTCAGTTTCATTTTTATAACCAAGAATCCTGATGAATAGTACAGTTGAACCATGTATTAATGGCCGTTTCATCTCCAGGAGAGGAAGTTCTGTGGCTATCTTGCATAGCATTGTATTTGAAGATGCTCTTCCAGTGCCTGGAATATAATTAGTGTTTAATAAATGTTTTTTAGATGAATAGATTCCTCTCAAAATTTCAGTTGCACTTTGCACTGATTTTTTGTATTGTAATTCTGGTTTTGCCTTTAAGGATACATGCCTTGTCTGTCATCTTTGGATTTTTCTTAGGGACTGACACTCTGCTCAGTCCTGGCCTCTTAACAAGGTGCTCCAGATGCATATGAGGATTTAACCACAAATTAACTTGCTTTGTAGAGTTGGGAGATTCCTATCTTAGTATCATGTGCTAAATTCACATCTCCCCAACTCACCCCCATCCCCCAAGCATCTGAAGCAGGTCACATGTCAGAGTACCTTTTGTACCTCCATTTTTCAGTTCTCTCTACCTTGTCCCTGAACAGTATAGCTACCTATACCTGTCAGATTAAACTTTCCAATTGTCTAAGAGACTTGGCATTGGAATTCCAAATAATATATGTATGTTTTGTCACTATCCTTATGCAATGGGCCTTGCAGATTTTTGACCTCTCTATACATTAAAAAACAAAATCAAACCAACAAACCCCTACCTTATTGAGGTATAACTTATACACAGTAAAACCCAGCAATTTAAAGTATACAATTTATTGAGTACTAACAAATACCTCTAGTCATGTTATCACTACCATGATCATGACACAGAACATTTCATCACTCCAAACGATTCCCTGTGACTTTTCTAGTCATTTCTTACCTCCTTCCTCTAGTCCCTGGCAATCACTGATTTGCTTTCTATCCCTATAATCTTCCCTTTTATAGAATTTTGTATAAATGGAGTAATACAAAATATAATCTTTGTGTCTGGCTTCTTTCACTCAGCATAATTCTTCTGAGATTGATCGATGTTGCTGCTTGTATATCTGTAAGTTGTCCTTCATTGCCGAGTTGTACCCCATTACCTGGACATAGCGTCCTTTGTTTACCCATTTACCAGCTGATTCATTAGGGTTGTTTCCAGTGATTGACTATTATGAATAAAGCTGCTATACATATTTGAGTACAAGCTTTTGGGAAGACACATGTTTTAATTTCTTTTGGGTAAATCTAAAAGTGGAATTGCTATGGTAAATGTATGTTTAACTTTTTAAGAAACTGCCAAGCTGTTTTCCAAAGTGGCCACACCATTTTGCATTCTCACCAGCATGTATGAGTGTTGTGATAACTGTCTTGTAACATTTGGCATTATTGTTCTTTTTACAATTGCATTACGTATTTTTTTGCATTTCTCTAATGACTAATGATTTTGAATATTTGTAATGATTCTTTGATGAAGTGTGTATTCAAAACTTTTACCCATTTTTAGTCAGATTTTTTTGTGTTACTATTGAGTTGTAAAATTTGACATGTCATTAAAAACCTGCTGGCATTTGACTGAAATTGCGTTGACTCTATAGATCAATTTGCAGAAAATTGTCATCTCAGCAATATTTAATTTTCTGTTCCGTAAACATGCTATATCTTTACATTTACATAGATCCTTAATTTCTCTCAGCAAAGTTTTATAGTTTCTCAGTGTATAGCTTTTGCATATATTTTTAGGTGTATGCCCAAGTATTTAATATTTTTGATATTATTGAAAATCATGCTTTTTATTTCAACTCCTAATTGTTCATTCCAGTATATAGAAAACCTAGTGATTTTTATATATGGACTTTACATCCTGTCATCTTACTAAATTAATTTATTATTTCTAGTAGCTTTATTGGTCTGCAAATATGGGCAGTTTTACTTCCTCCTTTCTGATTTGTATATTTTTTATTTCTTTTCTCAACCTTATGGGATTGGCTAGGGACTTCAGTACAATATTGAGTAGGAGTGGTATGAGCAGTCATCCTTGTCACGGTCCCAATCTTAAGGTAAAGCATTAAATCTTTTTCCATTAAGTACGATATTAGTTGTAAGTTTTTCATAGATTTTTTAAATCAGGTTTAGAAAGTTCTCTTCTTTTCCTAGTTTGATGGAGTTCTATTTTTTTTAAATCATGAATAGGTGTTAAATCCTGTTAAATACTTCTTATCCATGTGGTAAAGTGATCATATAGATTTTGTCCTTTAGTTTGTTAATACATTGATCAATTTTTGAGAAATAAACCAAAATCTAATTCTTGTGACAAATCCTATGTAGTCTGATGTTTTTTTAATCATTGTATATAATACATGTTGTAATTTGTTAAATTTTGTTCAGAATTTTTATGTCTGTATTATAAGGGATGGTGGTGGTGTGTAATTGTGTTTTCTGATAATGTCTTTGGTTTGGGTATCAGGGTACCTCATAGAATGATTTGGGAAGTGTTCTTCCCTCTTCTATTTTCTCAAAGAGTTTATGTAGAATTGATATTATTTCTTCCTTAAATGTTTAATACAATTCACCAGTGAGGCTATATAAGGTGAAGTTTTCTTTGGGGAAGGTTTTTTTTTTTTTTTTAAGAGAGAGAGAGCACCTGAGCAGGGGAGAGGGGGAGAGAGAGAGAGAGAGAGTGAGAGAGAGAAAGAGAGTGTGTGTGAGAGAGAGAGAGAGAGAGAGAAAGAGAGAGAAAGAGAGAGAGAGAAACTCAAGTAGGCTCCATGCTCAGTTTGGAGCCCGACATGGGACAGATCCTGACCTGAGCCAAAATCAAGAGTCAGATGTTCAACTGACTGAGCCACCCAGGCACCCCTGCTGCTCATTTCTATCGACTACTGATGAAGGAGTGCTGAAGTCTCCAGTTGTAATTATATATTTATCTATTTTTCCTTTCATTTCTATGAATTTTTCTTGATGTATCTGAGGCTCTGTTATTAGATATATACATATTTATCATTATCAAATGTCTCTCTTTGTCCTAGGTAATATTCCTTGTTCTCAAATTTACTTTGTCTGAAAATATTGTTTTTTTTTTGCCTTATATACCTTTTCCATTATTTTACTTTCAAACTATCTGTGTCTTTATATTTATATTTATAATATGTATCTGAACTCTGATGTCACATATTGATGTGTCCCTCAAGTCACTAATGCTTCATCCATTTCAGTATTTTTCTTTCTGTGCTGTTCATTCAGGACAGCTTCTATTACTGGGTTTTAAATTCACTAATATTTTATTCTGTAGTGTTTACACTATTGCTGTTCTCATTCACTGTATTTTTTATTTCAGATATTGTATTCTTATTGCCTAGAAGTTCCATGGATTGTTTTTATGTCTTTCCTTTTTCTCCTGATTATTCTCATGTTTTTCTCTACCTTCTTTAATATGTGGAACATGTTTGTGATAGCTTTTTTAAAACATCCTTGTCTGCTAATTTTATTATCTCCATCACTTTTGGCTTTATTTCTATTGATTGATTTTTTTCTCTGGTAATGGATTTTATTTTCCTGATCCTTTGCACTCTTGGTAAATTTTTTTATTATTGAATCCAGGACATTGGTTATTTACTTTTATAGATGATGCATTTTGTTTTATGCCTTATATAGTATGGGACATTTATTCTAATGTATAGCTAAGTTACTTGGAATTTATTGGATTCTTTCAAGGCTTGCTTTCAAGCTTTATGAGGATGGATCCAGAGTTAGTGCTACTACCAAGAGGGCAATACTTTCTCAGGTCCCTACCTGATGTTTTTTGTAGTCTGAGTTATTTTCACTCTGGCTGGTATGAAAATGAACTATTTCCATCCCTGTGTGAGCTGTAGGCACTGTTTGGTGTACAGCTTTCCTGGGCTTCTTTCTTTCCTCTTTCTTCTACTCTGGTAGTTTTCCTCCACACATGCAGAGATCATTGCCCAGGTGAAGACTTTAGAGTTCTCTCTATAAGTTCTGTCCTTTCAGTGGGAAAGTCTAGCCATCTAGCCTCTTCAAACTTCGACCTCTATCTTCCCAACTCAGTAAGACTGCTGTGCTCTGTTTGGGTTATCACTTCCTGTACTAGGAATTTCTTTCAGGCAGAAAACTGGGGCAATTATAAGGCTTATCTCATTTATCTCCATTCTCTCAGTTCTGTGTTGCCTGTTGTTCAATGTCTGAAAAACATTACTTCCTCCATTTTTTTTGACTTTCTAATTGCTTAAAGTAGAAAGGTAAATCCGGTCCCTGTTACTTCATGGTCAGAGGTGGAATTACACATGCATTAGCTTTGCCATACTTAATCCCTCAAGTCTCTGGACACTCCAGTGCACAATATTCATGGTCTGGAATTTAATGGATAAGGAAATACATGACTGCCATAATTTGGAAGAACCAGAATGGGAAATGTTTTCAATTTAATATTGAAGATGACTCAGATGACCACAACACTGATGGGAGATTATTTTAACCTGAATGTAGTATTCTGATTTCTTGTGTACAATTGTGGATGTGTATTACAATGGCTTAGTAATGTTGAATGTAGTGTGAGGACTCTATCTACTAAATGTAGGAAGAATCCTAGAGGATGGTAGGAGTGGCGAAGGAAGGCTCTGGTGTTGACTTCCTTTGTTTCCGGAACGAACCTCTATTGCTACTATCAAATTTTCTTAGAAGGATGATGACAGCAGAAGTGGTAGAAAATCTCACCCTTGGTTTCCTTTCAGCAGGACTGAGGGATAGGGAAGGGAGGAAGGGAATGAGCTTCCATCCATTTCCTTGAGTTTCTTTATTTTTAATTAGATGTACTTCTTCTTACATTGAGTCCTAACACCTGATACAAAAGATGCCAGGATTAACGAATGCACGGATAGGAAAAAGAGACATTAGTGTCTTCTATTCTTTATCGTCAGCAATTCTCAAGATGCTTTATAATGGCAACTACCAGGCTCTAGTTGCTAAATACTGGGTTTGCATATTTTTATTATAGTATTCCCGTTTTAGTTTCAGAGAATATTTTAATTGGATGGTTTTGACTTATTTGGAGTTGTCAGAATTCATATAACATAGTAGAATAACCTTAGGGATTTTGAAATGTGGGTCTCAAAATAGAGCTGGAAAAAAAAGAGGCAAAGAATCTGTGTTGGTTTTAAAATCCACTTGGAGCAAGGGAAATTTACAGCCTGGGTTGCTTTGTGGACTCTCCCGACATCACTGCTGACGCTGCACTTTGGGAGACAGGCTGTCATTTCTGTACTGCCAGGTTGTTCATTTTAAATGATCTGTTCCGAACAAAATATTCTCTATTAAAAAAACTTTGGGCTAAATTCTTTTACTAAAACAGGTTCCATGTCATACTAAAAGATGAAATTTGCCACATCAATAGTGTTTTAGAGAAACCAGCTACAATTGATAATGAAGTGCCCTAAATACTTGAAAAGGTATGAGAGTTGCAATTAATCAGAAAGCTGTTCATCTCCAGCTTTGTAATATTTTGAAATAGGGCCATCTAGTGGAAATGTGGTTCATCTCCTAACTATGAAACCATGAGTGCATCCTGAAGACCTTACACTCCAGTTTTTAAAATATCTGTTTTAATGCTTGTGAATCCAAAGTACCTGTCCCTATGTAAATAGTCTGCTCAGAAATACATTTCCTCTCAAGTTCTTGAACTGATCAATTTAGTAATATCATAATCTGTCAATCCACATTCAATTAGGTTTCTCAAAGTTCTAAGTTGTTAACTTTCCCCCCACCTTTCCTATGAAAAACAGTTTTTTCTAACCTGCTGCCTTCCTACTACTGCCCCCTCCATCATGAAATCTTACTGAAGAACCAACATGTATATGTGAGACAATCTGAGAATTATACAAGACAGTGTATAATATAGGATCAAGATGTTGGTTACAAATGTGACTAGACTATATACGACATCAAACACATTGTTGAAATTGTGTGAGATGTCAAAGTGCGTTTCCTTGAACTGGTTGAAGACTAAAGGCTTCTCAGGAAAGATATATAAAAATTTCTCCCTAATCAAATGGGATGGAGAGTTTGTTCAACAAACCCATTTGTTCTCTTCCTGGAAACATAGCTAAATTACTTCTCACTCTCCCCCTGCAGTTAACTGGGGACCCATGATTGAGTTCTGGCAAATCAAATGTCGATGGAAGAGATATATTATCCTTTCCAGTTCTGGTTCCTAAAATGTCCCACATCACCATTCATGTTTCTTTTGTCTCCTTCCTCACCCTCCATCCAGTGGATGTCATTGCCCACGGAGACCACGGAAGCCCTTACAGCCTGGGCCCTTCGATGCCTGTGTGGAGCCTACACCTGCTTCCTAATCCCCACAATCTGCCACAGACTATGAAATGGACATGAAATATATTCAACACTTTCAGCCATTGAGATTTGGGGATTGTTTATTCATTACCCTGATTAACCCAGGAGAGAAGAAACAACTGGAAGAAAGGAAAGAAGAGGATGTGAGAGAAAGGCAATAAGGTCCAAATTTCCTTCAGAGACATTTGTGAGGATTCTGACTCTTTTCCAGGTTTCAGAGTAAGCATGTGGTTGATAAATTCTGAGAACATTTAGGAGAACAGCAAAAAGTAGAACCACAGGGTGCTTTCTGACAAGGTTTGAGCTTATGGTGTCAGAAGGTGGGCTATGGATGGAGATGACGAGGTTTGGTTGGAGATGCTTCCCACTGCTTGAGACATGGTGAATCCAGGGTGAGGTGATTACAGTATGGGATATTTGGGAACAGGGCTTGTCAACTTTAGCCAGCAGACATTTGCTAATGTCATACATCATTTTATGCTAATTAAACTTTTCAATGAGCTTTGTTCCAAGATGTCCTGCAAGATATGATATGTGCCATTTTCATATAATAGGTATCCCAGGTATATTCAGGCTAGGCAGAGTGGGATTTCAGCAAAGTTGTTCATCTGAACCATTTGTGGAAGCAATAAATGACACAGATTTAACACACAAGGAGACTTTTAAGTGGGCAAAGAAAGTAGAAATAATTGAACCAGGGCACCTGGGTGACTGAGTTGTTGATTGAGTGTCCTACTCTTGATTTCTGCTCAGATCATGATCCGAGGGTTGTGGGATTGAGCCCTGTATTGGGCTCCACACTGAGCATGGAGTCTGCTTAAGATTCTCTTCCTTCTGCCTCTCTCCCCTGCTCGTGCTCTCTCTTTCTAAAATAAGAAAAAAGAAAAAAAGAAATCATGGGACCACAGAGGTCAAAGTTTTGTAGAGGATGTAGGACTTTGCTAAACCGTCAACTGGCAGAGAGGAAGAAGGCAAGCGTGACTGGTGTCAGAAGGCAAAGAGAGATTAGTGAATAAGGAGATATTGTTGGGGGCAGTTAGAAAGGCGATTGGTCCTATAATGTAGGACTGAGGTAGAGGAAGAAGGTGAAATTAAGCAGCATAGACAAGGTGAAGGCAAATTACTAAGAGCCTTGAAAACCATCACAGGAATTTGAATTTGAAGTTGCAGTCCAGAGCTCCCAGGCCAATCAAATATGATTAATTAGAAAGCTGGACTGGACTTACCCAAACATCTGTTCTGGTACCTGGGACACACATGGGTATTTCAAACTGAGAGAGGGTCTGACTGAAAACACAACTCCTAGATCTAAACATTCAGAGATAATGGAAAGTGTTAGTCTATCCTCTTCCTTGACTACCCTCTCTTCTTATCTGCTTGATGATACTGTCTCATCCCTCTAGATCCACTTCTATCAAATTCTGTACTTTGAAGCCTCTCCTGAATCCTCACCCAGTAGCTGATCACTCCTTCCTTTGTGCAGCCATAGTACTAGACATATGCCTCTACTAGCTCCTGCTAATAGGTATTTATTACTTATCTGGATCCCACACCAAATTGTGGATTCCTTTAAGACAGGGGCTGTGTCTCACTTAACTCATATCCCTGACACTGAGGTTAAGGCCTGCCACCTGGTAGGTACCCAAGATTGATATGTAATAAATTCACAGATAGATGGATGAATGAAAAGTAGATAGGTTTATTTTCCCACGGCTGGAGACTTCATTCACACATTTACTGTAATCATTATATACACTTATTTGTCTACATATCTGTCTTCCTTATTAGAGTGTGAGGCTCCTTGAGTCTTGTTCATAAATTTATTCTCAGCACAGTTCAGTGTCTGGCATATATAAAACACTAAAATGTTAACTGAATGGATGGACACATGGATGGTTCCTGCTATAAACACTTACGAATTACCAAGATTTGGTGGTGTGATATTTTGGAAGGAATTTGATACATGAAAAATATGAATTATTATAAATTAGTAGTTGCTAGAAGAGTGCTTACATATTTGCATAACGTTAAACACAAACTTGAAGAAGTAAGATACAAACTTGAAAGTGGAGCATATTTGGAATATTATTATGATATATTGCTTAAAGTAACCAAATTACAGAACTGCTCAGATCATGATCTGAGGGTTCATGAAAACTTTGCACCTGGCCACATGGATATTTTGGGTTTGATATTGAAACCTTTTCTCCCTGTATAATAAGTCAAATTGATCCCATTGTAATTAGTCTCTTGCTTCTCTGAGTAGTTCCTGTGAATAAATAGGCCAATAAAAGTAAGCCATTTCTTTTTTTTTTTTAACATTTATTTATTTTTGAGAGACAGAGAATGAGCAAGGGAGGGGCAGAGAGAGAGGGAGACACAGAATCCGAAGCAGACTTCAGGCTCTGAGCTGTCAGCCCAGAGCCTGACACAGGGCTCGAACTCACGAACCATGAGATCATGTCCTGAGCCAAAGTTGGCCGCTTAGCTGACTAAGCCACCCAGGCACCCAAGCCATTTCTCATGTAGTAAGCTTGAAGGATATGGACCAGTGAGGAACTGACCTCCAAAGATAAAAATAGGTGTGCAGAGCCCAGCCATGGCAGGGACAGTTGAAGGAGGGTACATCCCATTAATTCAGATGATTCGTACTTTGAAACTCAATGTGACCTTGTGACTTCCCCTTCCAACCAAGAGGAATCACTAATCTGGCACTGATATCCAACCATATCCAAGACCAGTAGAAAGTGTCTGCATAGGTGGTTTCTTTTTGTTCTTGATCCACCCAAAGGAATACACAGGCTGCTTTCCTCTCTTTTTAAGAAGAGTGTGTTAAAAGTGCTTCATTTGATTATGAGTAACTTGGGAGGCTGCTTTCCTCTCTTTTTAAGAAGAGTGTGTTAAAAGTGCTTCATTTGATTATGAGTAACTTGGGAAGAAATGAAATAGACCATTTTCTCTGACCCTACTTTCTCTAAACAAATCAGAGTCAACAAAAAACACAGACTCAAAAGGTTGTCATGAATTAAATAAGATATATACATGAAACTACTTTATAAACTAAAAAATTATATGCCAATAATAGGTACTATAACTAAGGTATACTCACAAAATGCACATTATTTTCACTGAATAAATATTGGTATAATTAATGGGTGTAATGTTTTTTCCCCTAAAAGATGCAGATAAAAAGTTCAAGTATCACCCAATGAATTGACAATGTTAACAAGCACTGGTATAATTCTGGCTAATATGAATAGTGAGGAAAGAATTTTATCTAGTTTTGTGTCTCAATTCTACCTTTCGTGGGGTAGAATTGGGGTAGTATGTAGACATACTGCTTCTTAATTTAAAGTCACCAGGTAAATAAATTGATTATAGTGGATGTGGTGTTATCTGAAAGAAGCAACATCTATTCTTGTGTGTGAGTGTGTGTGTATGTGTGTGTGTGAGAGAGTGTGTGTATGTGTGTGTACATTAACAAAGAAATGGAAAGAACAATAACTCTTCTGGATTATGACCACTGCATCATCATGCTAATGAAATGCATAAGTACAGAAAAGAGAACAAAAGTCATTCAAATGAAATGTTCCCATCACTCATATCATTACAGATACCCATGAATACACCAAAGCAGGTGTGGAGATCAAAGATAACTTATCAACAGAAAAAAAAAGTTACATCAAAAATACAAATGTAAGACAGCTGCATTTTCATAATAATGAAGGGTCTTATTGTTAATTAAAAAATTTTAATAATACTTTTCCTCTTCACTATTAATAAGGACTTTAAGACTCTTAAGGCAGATCTATTAAGTAAAAAGGAAAGTAAAGTTTATCAATTATTATGTAAATTTGAATTATAATCAGCTGGGATGATTGAGATTCCCCCTCCTTCTCTCTAAAACCATGTCTTTTATCCAAGAAAACCAATTAAAATTAATTCAGGAAAAAAAGAGAAAACTAATTGCTCTGGGGGATAAAGGAAAAGAAAACAAAAGGAAGGAAAGAAAATTGTCCTTCTGGGCAGAGTTCAAAAAATTTTAGGCTTAAACACTTTGCTCCAATATTTTGTGAAATGTGTAATTTATGAAATATTATTTACTAGGCTGAAATTATGAGATGAACTCTTACATTTAGGAATATTAGAACTTACAGGAAAGTTAGTTGTCAATCTAGTCCCCAAAAGGCAGTACAGCTATTCCTATGAAGACATGCTCACTCTTTTTTCTTAGTTTGTTCCCTGTTGGTCATTAATCATTTTATAAAAAAGAAATAAACCTATATATTCTTTACAAATTTAAGTAATGTAATAATACATTTCAAAGGAGGAAAAACAAATTCTTGCATATTCTTAGAATAAAGTAATTTTCATTATAACTTTCTTTAAATATTTATAAACACAAATTACATATAAACTCATTGTCTATATTCTGTTTCATCTATAAAACTGAAATTAACTTACCAAGTATGTGTGAACAAAAATATAAGGCTAAAAATTTGAATAATAAAACAATAGCAATGATGTATTAAATAATGGAAAGATGAATTTTGGGGTTCTCTGCTTCATTGTGTATTGCTGGAACATTATTTGAATTATTGAGCATTGTTTTTTTTTTTCCTTTTAAATGACATTAATTTCGAACCAATTCTTGTTTTGTTGGGCTGATCTGCTTACTAGTACCCTACAAAATGCAATGGAAACAAAATATTCTAACAGTAAGAAGACATAATGAAAACTTTTTCATTTTACTTGTTTATTACCTCACTGAATCAACTGTTGCTAGTCAATACATACAAAGATAGAATCTTTGCTGTGAGGTGCTGTGTGGTATGAGGTGGCCCCGTTCACCGCTTCCCTACATCTGAATGACTGAGAAACTTGTATTCAAACAGTGTGCCTTGGCTCCATGCAATTGTAAACACACATGCAAATTTGGGTATTTGGTTATAAGGCGGTTATCAAAATGATCTAGAATATGCTTACGCAGAAGTTTTTAAATTGTTGTTGAAAGGAAACACAAAATTTAGAAACTCTTGTAGAGAACTTGCGGGTGCCTTCTGTGATGCAGAGATAATGATTTTAATCAATTGTTCTTTCTAGAATGTCTCTGTTGGCCATCACTTGCCACTGAAAGTGCAGGGGTCCAACTAGTAGTCACAACTTGAGGAGATGGACATTGTCTTGGACTACTTACATGCTTAGGAAGTCAAACAACTTATTCTGTCCTATGAATTTGTAGGGTATTAAGATAGTTGTAGTCATGCCAACTGTGCCCCATAGCTGGAAACTATATGATATTCACCTCAAAACTCCATCTCTGGCACACAGTGTGTGACCTTCTGCTGTGTAAGTGATGAGCTTTGTTGTGAAGCTATTGATTATATTAGTTTCTGTATACCTCTAAGACACTGATTTTTAAAAAAATTCCAAGTAGGGACTTCTAAAATGCTCCCTCTTATGGGTCTTCTAATCAACACAAGCAAGTATCCTTTTCCCCTCTGTGTCCTTGGAAACAATGATGCCTTTTGTGGTAGGGTGATAGATTTTTTTTTTTAAAGCAAAAGAACAAGAGGAAAGAAACTTACTAAAAGGTAAAGGAATTTATAGAGAAAATAAATATGCTTAAATATGTGTTTAAAATGAAGATACCACAAAAGCTTTTAAATTTCTGACTGGCAGTTTGACAGGGAACTTCGATGGCCGAAACAGAATCTCAGTTCCAGGTTGCAAATTCAGTCTGGTGGCAGAGGGTCCTGCAGTCAATTCAGCTCTCTGTCTCACATCACCTGAAATCCATGGTCTCAATCTCATGTCTGCTCCAACTGGGGTATTCTTCCAGGGCTCAAATCAAGCTGGCCTTTAAAAACATACTTGGGGGAAAAAAAACATACTTAGAAGTATTAGACTCTTATGAGACAGATCCTAAGTTTGTTGACAGAAGACACCCTCTCACCTCCTCTCCCAACTCCTTCCTTTCCCTGCCCACTGTGCTGTATGTAGCTCCTTCCTGGTTTTGTGGACTGGTTAATGAGACCTTACAGAGAGCTCAACTTGATTGTACAGCATTTATAATTTTCCCACAAGCTAGAGTGCCCTCTTGTGGGACTATCCAGGAGTTAATCCAGGTACTATCATGTGAAATTTGTGAGTGAATTTGCTCCCCGACTGTGTTTTATTTTTAGAACCCATCTTCTTCATGGATTTCATAGCCATAAGTAAATGGGAAGGGTTAGAAATATGGTAGGCGGTAGCCAGTGATATAAGAATATATTTACCAAAACAATATTGATTTTCTTTCTTTCTATTTTTTAAGCGTAGTGGTGGCAGGAGGTGAGGAAAGTATAGTAATTTTCCAGAGTAAATTAGAATGAAGATCCCAAATTCAAAAAACTAGTAGATGCCTTTAACTCTACTCACCAAAAAAACATATATATGGGTCACCAAATGCCTCATGGAGGATCTCTATCCCTCCTGGGACGATTAAGCACTCAGGGACTTACTCTCCTTTGACTATCAGTTGTTTGCATCTCATCCTAACAGAGTTGAGAGCTCTAACCTAAGAAGGATATAGAATTTTAGTCTAAAATGTGGTATTATAAGATAGAATGAATATTGGTAATAGCTTAAATGCATAGTTTACTTACTACTTCAAGGCACAGATTTCTAAACACTTATTATCTGGAAGAACTTCAAATATATACTAAATAATATATGAGAGGAGTATCATTACTCCCCTCATTTACCTATTAGCATCAACAATTACCAACTCATTACTAATCTTATTTCCTCTAAACCTCTTTCCTCCGTCTCCAATTATTTAGAAATATTTAGAAATTGTGTAGAATTATTTAGAAGGCATTGTATCCTCTCACCCATAAATATTTCAGGAGGTATCTGTAAGAGATAAACTCCTCTTTGAAAATATAACCACAATGTCATCATGTAAAAAATTAACAACTAACTATTCCTTCATATCATAAAAGATCAAAGTAGTGTTAAAATTTCCCTCATCATTTCTCATTTTAAAAAGACTTGATTGTTTTAGTCCTAAGTTTATAATAATATTGAGGAAAAGGTACAGATATTTTCCATATACCCCCTGCTCTCTCACACATCCATAGCCTCCCCCACTATCAACATCACTTATTAGAATAGTATTTTTATTATTATTTTTTAACCAAGGATGAACCTACATCAACACATCATAATTACCCGAAGTCCGTAGTTTACTTTAGGGTTCACTCTTAGTGTTGTACATTCTATTGGTTTGGGCAAATAGCACATATCCATCATTACAATGTCACCCAGAATATTTTCCTTGCCCTAAAAATCCTCTGTGTTCTGCCTATTCATACATCACCTCCTGCCCCCTGGCCTGCAACCACTGATCTTTTTATTGTCTCCATAGTTTTGGCTTTTCCAAAATGTCATATAGTGTGAGTCACACAGTACATAGCCTTCTCAGATTGGTTTCTTTCTTAGTAATACACATTTAAGTTTCATTCATGTCTTTCCATTGGTTAGTAGCTCATTTCTTTTTAGTGCTGAATAACATTCTATTGTCTGGATGTACTGCAGTTTATCCAGTCACTTACAGAAGGACATCTTGGTTGCTTACAAATTTTGGCAGTTATGAATAAAGCTGCTATAAGCATCTGTAGGCATGTTTTGTGTGGACATAAGTTTTCAACTTCTTTTGTTAAAAGCATGGAGTGTGATTGCTGGATCATATATTAAGAGTATGTTTAGTTTTGTAAGAAACCACCAGTCTTCCAAAGTAACTAATATTTTGCATCCCACCAACAATGTATGAGAGTTCCTGTTGCTTCATATTTTCACCAGCATTTGGTGTTGTCAGGATCCCAGATTTTGGCCCTTCTAACAGTTGTATAATGGTATCTCATTGTTCTAACTTGCATTTCCCTGATGACATATGATGTGGAGCATGTTTTCATATGCTTACTGGCCATATCTTCTGGTATCTGGTATATCTTCTTTAGTGAGGTGTCTGTTAAGGTCTTTGGCCCATTTTTACTTGGGTTGTTCGTGTTCTTATTGTTGAGTTATCATCTCTTTTTTTTATCTTCCAAGTTTTTGTTTAAATTCAAGTTAGTTAACATACAGTGTAATATTAGTTTCAAGTGTAGGATTTAGTGATTCTCCACTTACATAAAACACCCCGTGCTCATCACAGCATGTGCCCTCCTTAAGACCCATCACCCCCTTCACCCATCCCCTCACCCACCTCCCCTTCAGCAACCCATAGTGTGTCCTCTACAGTTAAGAGTCTGTTTTATGGGTTTGCCGCTCTCTTTAATCCCCCATGTTCATCTGTTACATTTCTTAAACTCAGTGTATGAGTGAAATCATATGATTTTTGTCTTTCTGACATTTCACTGAGTATAATATTTTCTAGCCCCATCTACATCATTGCAAATGGCAAGATTTCATTCTTTTTATAGCTGAATAATATTCCACTGTATACATATATACCACAACTTCTTTATCCATTCATCAGTTGATGGACACTTGGGTTCTTTCCATAATTCGACTATTTAAAAATTTTTTAATTTAAATTTTAGTTAATATACAGTGCAATATTGGCTTCGGTAGTAGAGTTCAGTGATTCATCACTTATCTACAACAGCCAGTTCTCATCATGACAAGTGCCCTCCTTACACCCACCATCCAACTAACTCATCCCCCACCTCCCTCCCTCCATCAACCCTGTTTGTTTTCTTTTTTCTTTTTTTTAAAGTTATAATGTAAACATATTTTTAATGTGAAAAGGCATAAAATTTCCTTTACAGACAACTTGTCTTTATCCATCATGTAACATCAAATGCACCAGTAATCCCTTAAAATAAAGAGGATTCTTTTGAGGAAAAGGTGCCAAATCAATGACATCATCATGAAAAAACATGCATGCTCGACTGAATTTCACAGAGGATAAAGGCCAGTATTTTACATATTTGTAAACTCCCTAGTTTCCAACAGGGTTCTCAGGATATAGTTTCTCAGTTAATGTAGCAAATCGATTAAAGATTAAATTAGCAGCTACTGCACTGCCTGCTAACAGTATAAAGCAAGTGGATAATTCAGGAGTAAGTAGCTTCTGGACTTTAATTTTAATTACTTTGAAACAATGTAATTTAGTACCAAATGTTTAAACACCCATTATAATTGCTAGACTATGAAATCAGCATTATTTATATCTGATCAGCTATACAAAACTCATCAATTTTTCCTTAGAAAGCAGTAGAAATCCCAAAGAATAAAGGAGAGGCTACTAATGAAAGGTCACGTTTATTCATCTAGCACCGTAATTCCAGTCTCAGGCCATCCCAAGTTTCTGGAAGGAGGAAGGGAAGAGGGAGGACGTCGGAAAAAGGCTATTCTGGGCTTGCAGCCCCAACTGCTGCTCTAAGACAACACAGGATCTGGCGGAGAGGAAAACTGCTGAGGCTGAAATTTAACACAAAAGCTTTTGGTTCGGACGATAAGGAGGCCCTGAAGAACAGTAGAATTGGCATATCCAGAAGACAGTGCTGGAGTCTGCCTCATGAACTAGGGGGTTTCTTCTTGGCATCTAAGTCCTTTTTAATTTCTTCAAGTTTTTTAGCCAGATTTGGTATGTCATAGTTCGGGGCCAGATACATTCCAACCACGTTGCCAAAAGTAAATCCAAGCAGAAACCGGAGCATGGTGTCCACGAAGAGGGAGCGAAGGGCGGCTGCAGCTTGGCGGGCCGGTCCGAGCCTGCCTCTCCTAAGTTTGTTTTCTATCGTTAAAAGTCTCTTATGGTTTGTTTCCCTCTCTCTCTCAGGTAAACAAATCAAATGTTTACCTGATTTGTTTCTCAAATTCCATATATGAGTGAAATCATATGGTGTTTGTCTTTCTCTAACTGACTTATTTCATTTAGCATAATACATTCTAGCTCTATCCACATGGTTGCAAATGGAAAGATTTCATTCTTTTTGATGGCTGAATAATATTCGTGTGTGTGTGTGTGTGTGTGTGTGTACTACATCTTCTTTATTCATTAATCAGTCAATGGACATTTGAGTTCTTTCCATAGTTTGGCTATTGCTGATAACACTGCTATAAACATTAGGGTGCATGTACCCCTTCAAATCTGTATTTTTGTATCCTTTAGGTAAATACCTAATCATGCAATTGGTGGGTCATGGGGTAGTAACGTTTTGAGGAACCATATAGTTCTCCAGAGTGGCTCAGCCAGTTTGCATTACCACCAACAGTGTAAGAGGTTTCCACCTTCTCTGCAGCCTCACTGACACCTGTTGTTTCTTGTGCTGTTAATTTTAGCCATTCTGAAAGGTGTGAGGTGGTATCTCATGGTTTTGATTTGCATTTCTATGATGATGAGTGATGTTGAGCATCTTTTCATGTGTCTGTTAGACACCTGGATGTCTTTGGAAAAGTGTCTATTCATGTCTTCTGCCCATTTTTTCACTGGATTATTTGGGTTTTGGGTGTTGAGTTTGATAAATCCTTTATAGATTTTGTATACTAACCTTTTATCAGACATGTTATTTGCAAATATCTTCTCCCATTCCATAGGCTGCCTTTTAGTTTTGTTGATTGTTTCCTTCACTGTGCAGAAGCTTTTTATCCTGATAAAAATTCAGGATAAAAAGCTTCTGCACAGTGAAGGAAACAATCATCTCGCTTTTGTTTTCCTTGCCTCCAACGACATGTCTAGCAAAAAGTTGCTGCGGCCAAGGTCAAAGAGGTTGCTGCCTGTTTTCTCGTATAGGATTTTGATGGTATCCTGTCTCACATTTAGATCTTACATCCATTTTGAATTTATTTTTGTATATGGTGCAAGAAAGTGGTCTAGTTTCATTCTTCTGCATGTTGCTTGTCCAGTTTTCCCAGCACCATTTACTAAAGAGACTGCCCTTTTTCCATTGGATATTCTCTCCTGATTTGTCGAAGATTAGTTGACCATATAGTGCGGGTCTCTTTCTGGGTTCTCTATTCTCTTCCATGGATCTATGTATCTGTTTTTGTGTCAGTAGCATACTGTCTTGATGACTATACAGCTCTGTTATATAGCTTGAAATCTGGAATCATGATGCCTCCATTTTGTTTTTCTTCTTTAGGATTGCGTTGGCTATTTGGGGTCTTTTGTGGTTCCAGAGTTATCATCTCTTTTCATCTATGGGTTCTCTCTCTCTCTCTCTCTCTCATTCTGTTTTTCCCTTCAATATATATTTTTGTTTAAGAAATGGAATTACTTGTCTACAGTTTCGACGGTTTGGATTTTTGTGAATATATCATTTTGGTGTTGTATCAGAGTTACAGGAGTCTGTCCATCTATTTCCTTTAAATGATCTAGAAACTTCTTTTAGATCTAGAAACTTGATCAGATTCAGGTTCAATTTTTTGTTTGGCAAAGCTACTTCACAGGCAGCGAGGCAGTCTTCCACCAGGAGGCGCATTTGCTCTTTTTCAGCCGTCAGCAGCTTTTGATGATCACTGCATTTATTCATTAACTAATGGTTGCAGAATAGTGATATTCTATTTCTGCCATCCTTTCTTCTATCAGGTTTTATGCTTCCTTGATTAAAGTTTTCCTTCATCAACTATTTTGTTACTCCAAGATGCAACTTATTTAGAGATGCCAGAAAAATCCTTGATTTTCCCTTCACTTAACAGCTTTCAACATAATGAATTGGTTCTCTAACACCATCCAAAAATGACCAATGAGTTTTTTTTAACTCATCATGAACTCGTGTATGTGAATCTCTTTGATATTTTTCATTCCAATGAAGTCATTATACTTTTTGAAACTCAAATTCTTGTTAACTTTGACAAGAATTTGAGAGATATATTTATTTTGTGTGTGTGTGCGTGTGCGTGTGTGAGAGAGAGAGAGAGAGAGAGAGAGAGAAAGAGAGAGAGAGAGAGAGAACGAGCCAGGGAGGGACAGAGAGAGGGTGGGAGAGAGAATCCCAAGGAGGTTCCATGCTCTCAGTGTGGAACCCAACCAAGGGCTCGATCCCATGAACTGCAGGTTCACGACCTTGGCCAAAATCCAGTTAGATGCTCAACCGACTGAGCTACCCAGGCGCCCCTGCTCCTGAATCCTTTTGACATGACGCAGTCTTTAAAAATTTCCCTGCTTTCTGCTAAGCAAGATGTTCCTGGCTTCTTTTACATTTCTTACCTCAGACATGGAATTAGGTATTTCTCTAAGGCAGTGGTTCTCAAAGAGTGATCTGAGGACCCCTAGGAGTCCCTGTGATCCTTTCATGGGGTCTGTGAAGGCAAAATTATTTTCATACTAATACCAAGATGCTATTTGCCCTTTTTAATTCTCATTCTCTTACAAAATATAGTTTTCCAAGGGCTACCTGGTGTATGACATTATGATTGAATGTAGAAGTGGTTTTAAAAAGTCTGCTGTCATTTATTAGGCCAGACTTTAAAGAGATTTACAAAAATGGAAAACAATGGCACTCTTCTCACTAAATAAGCTTTGTTAATTGATATTTTGTTATTTTAAAATCTGTTTTAATTTCAAATGAGTAAACATCAATAGGTATAACCCATACATACAAAAGCTCTTTTGGGATCCTCAGCAACTTTTAAGAGTTTAAGGAAATTTGAGAAGCAAAATGTTTGAGAACTGCTGTTCTGAGGAGTCTTGGTTTCTTTCAACAGAAAGTGGTATTTAGAAATCACACTCTAGGTGCTAGAGATGTTCGTGGTTACTGGATTGGCCATTGTTTTTAAGTCATTTCAATGAGCAAAGATACTATGATAAATATACATACACACACACATACACACACACACACATATAGATTTTAAACAGAGAGAGGAGAGAGAGCTCGCGCACACATGAGCAGGGGAGGGGGCAGAGGGGGGGGGAGAGAGAGAGAGAGAGAGAGAGAGAGAGAGAGAGAGAGAATCTTAAGCAGGCTTCAAGCTCAGCACGGACCCCCGATGTGGGGTTTGATCCCAGGAACCTGGGTTGTGACCTGAGCCGAAATTGAGAGTCTCAATAACTGAGCCACCCAGGTGCCCCAAATAAATATATTTAAAGATAAAATATATTTAGTGTTGTTACTTAGGCTTTTCATTCAAATTCAGGACTTCGGAGTTTTTATTTAAAGTCATACAATTTATATTTGTATCTCCTTTCTCCCGTTACAAAAATTCTGGTGTAAATGTTTATTTTCAGTGTCACATTAATAATACCAACACTACCAATATATATTACCTAAAATAGTTTAAGATTTTTTTTTGCAGTTCCTCTGTCTTTGAGGTCTCTCTGTAGACGTACAGTAATTTGATGGATTAAACTTACCCCAAATGGTGTGTGTTTGGGGGGTTATTCCACCTAACAGATCAGTTAGATCCATGTGTTTTTAATTTTGATTTTTAGAGAAGATTTTGGAAATTTAATTTTGTTTTATAATAATATAAAATGTTTACATGGTTCTAGAGTCAAATCTATTACGTAGGATATATACAGAGATGCCTAGTTTCTATCCCTGTCTCCTCTGTCCTATTCCCTTTCTCCAATAGCAATAGTTTCCTTCACATTATTTTTCAAAGGTAGCATACTATATACTTCTCACCACTTAGGTTTTTTTCACTTCACAATAGATCGTAGAGATTCACAGTTGTATATAGACCAGGGAATTGCGTTATTGCACGATAATTTCTTCAACCAGCCCACCACTGAGGAATTTCCAGTATTGTAAATAGTGCTGCAGTGAATATTCGTGCACATTTTTTTCATATTTTTACCACTTTACCTTTCGGATACAGTCCTTGAAGTGGAGTTGCTGGTCAAAGCATGAACGGGTCCAATTCTGATAGATACTAAGCTACTCCTTTTGCATCTGCAGTACAGATACAGAAACAGACTGAGATTGCTCAAGGTCACTTTACCAGTCACTGACGCAGCTGAGATTTAAACTTGGAAGTAACGTTCTCCAAAGACTCTCTAAGTCACGGGAAGAGGAGTACCAAGGTGGGAGAGGGAGGTGAAGAATTTGTATTTGGACGTCCCATTCACTGAATCACATAGTCTCATCCTTCCAAGTCTCAGCACATCACTCTAGTGCTCGGACCTCTGCCGCCGCTTCTCCTACAACTAAGGCGCACCCTCCAGCGCGGGCACGTAATCTGGACGGAAAAAGACTTTGCGCAAGCCCAGCCCCTGAGCCGAGGTTGGAGCCTCTGCGGTGGCAGAACCAGAGTGACGTCATAACGGCGCGCCGCTCCCAAGCGTCCGCGCAAGGTCGCCTCGGAAGGCGGGTAGCGCGCGTAAGTGACAAGACCCTGGTCGGGGACGCGCCGTGTCCTGCCTTGGTACCAGCGGCGACATGTCGGGGTACACGCCAGACGAGAAACTGCGGCTGCAGCAGCTCCGAGAGCTGAGAAGGCGATGGCTAAAGGACCAGGAGCTGAGCCCCCGGGAGCCGGTGCTGCCCCCGCAGAGGGTGTGGCCTATGGAGAGATTCTGGAATAAGTTTTTGCAGGACCAGGCCCCCTGGAAGAGGATGGTGAGTGACAAACCATCCTCGCCCTGATACACCCCGCCGCGACCCCCAGCCTGGCCGATCGACGCCTGCTCATTAGAGCCCCCCCCCCCCCCCCAAGGACTGACAGCCCTCTGGGCCCACAAATCCCCGTGGTTCCTTGAGGGAGAACCAGGTTCAACCGAGACTCAGGTTTAATGAGGCCGCTATCTTGCCCTAAGTGGGCTGGGAGTTCTGGAGTTCAGGAGGGTGTATGGCTTCGAGAGAGCCATGCCCTTTTGCTGTCGTGTGTGATGAGAAGGAGGCGACTCTGCTTAGGTTTTACAGAATGGATCTCTTGAGTGAAAATTATGTGATTTTAGTATTTAAAGACACCTGCCTGCTTTTTAAAAGTTGAGGTTATAGAGACTAACACTACACCCAACTACCAGAAGGCACAATGAATCTCTAACTGGTAGTACAGCCCCCACGTGATCCCCATA
This sequence comes from Cryptoprocta ferox, assembly GCA_028646485.1. Lineage (NCBI taxonomy): Eukaryota > Metazoa > Chordata > Mammalia > Carnivora > Eupleridae > Cryptoprocta > Cryptoprocta ferox. The sequence goes on from CM053568.1 coordinate 37,184,448, forward strand.
AAAGATAGGGGCCTGTTGGTATGCTTAGTGAGGAATAGTCAAGAGCCACCCTCGGAGCAACCACTGTGTGCTTCTAACACATTGTTTAATTTTAAAATGCCATTTCTGGACTTTACACGGCAGAAAATCACTCATTTAAGAGCTGTCTTTATTTTAAGGGTCTCTGCGAGGGACATTTTCTTGAGGTTGTTCATTAAGTTACATCAACTTAACTGATGAACACTGCATCTCAGGATTGCTTTCAACAAGGTATAACATTGGCTAATAATAATGGTAATAATACTATTACGTAACACTTGGGTGCTTACTTTCTGCCTTGGATTTTGCTGAGTGTTTCACATGTGTTATTTTGTTTCTTTACTTCTGGAAGGTAAGGTAGACCCTCCTTCTAATCCTTATTTTAAATGGGTGGAAAATGAGGCCTACGGAAATCGAATGATTTACCCATAGTCACAGAGCCAAGAAATGAAGGGGTTCACAGTGAGATCCATGTGTATCTACTTCTTACTGTGCTACCAAGTCTTGCACACATTTTTCTGAGAAAGTTATATTAGCTACTTATTTACGATGGTAAAGTTAAACTCTAATTCAACCCTCCTCTCACCCTTTGTATCCCTGACATTACTTACTGATTTGGGCAGCTACCTGGTTGAAAGCTGATGAAACAAAGTAAATAATTATTGAAGTCTGTTTTACCTTACTTTGAGTTAATTTTTCTTCCATAATCAGATGTACTATGTAACACCTAGAATCTAGTTTGTCCTTTCCCTGGTAAGATACGCTGTGTTTCAGCCAAACTGGCTGTCATGGAAAAGTTCCATTTGTAGCTCTATTTTGCCTTTCTCTTTTAAGATAGTGTTCCTGAAGGCATCTCGAAGTGAGCTTTTACATATCTCAGTATGTAAAACGTTCTTTTTCGAGCTTTGGTGTGCTCAAGGTTGTCTGCCTTACGCCTAGAATGATGAGTGTGTGTTGACTGTGGATATCTGAAATTGATAAATTAGGAGGTTGACTTTACCTGAAAAGTTCTGTAGGTTTGATTACTCTAGTTAAATCGATTAAAATTATTCTTTCATTATTTATGGCATGTTTTATCTAAAGCTTATATTAAGGATGTTTTTTGTAGTCTTTAAAATCTCTGTATATCTATAAATATCTTACTGTAGCTTTGCAAAATGTTACTTGTCTTAAATCTTGTTTGCTCTGAACTCTGTAGATATCCCCTAACAGGCCCTGTGTTTAATAAAAATATTTGAGTGGGTGAGGTTAATTCCAGACTGTAGGAAATACGTAGTAAGCAGACATTTTAAAATAATCATGACATTATTATATCATTGATGCTTTTTTTCTTGCCACAGCACAGACATAAAAAATGGGATATCTGTTTATGTATGTTTCTTTTCCCCCCAGATTTATAAGGCATACGGACACAGTATCTTTGCTTTTACTCATGTACTTATACCTGCCTGGATTATTCATTATTATATCAAATACCATGTGAATGTAAGTATGTTTTAAATATGTATTTTTCAAAATAATTTTTAACATTATGCAAAATTATTTCCTATGTGGGCATGCCTTACCATGCTTTACTTAGTGGAAATAACCTGCACTTATAACTGGTTTTGAATTACTTTGAACCATTTTAGGTAAAAGATTTAATGAAACTTAAGTATGGTTTTTCAAAAAATTAATCTTTATATTAATTGATTATAATTTGAAATGTATTTTCTCATAAAAACAGTGTTTAAATGATCAGAATGTAGTTGACCTAATAATACTAGTGTGAACTTGGGGTTCTAAGTAGGAAGAGAGAAAAGAATTTCTGCTCCCTTGAGCATAGATGTGATATAAGACAAAATTCAAATTAGACAAAAGTTATCTTTGTCATCATTCCACTTGTCTTTTCTTCATTCTATCTGATTTTTCATGATTTTCTTTCTTTAGAATCCACGATGCCCAAAAGCTTGAACTTTGTCACGGAAAGATCTTACATGTGGTGATTGAACTGAGACAGTTGCCACATTTTAAACACAAGGGATAGTCTGGTATAGGGTGTTGGATCCAAGGCAGGGTGAGGAAGGAGTGCATTTGGGGGTGTGGATGGAGGGGAGAGCAGTGGTGGCTGCCCAGCATGGAGTGTCATAACCCAAACAGAGTGAATAGGGCATTCTTTTTTTTAATTTTTTTTATTTTTTTATGTCTTTATTTTATTTTGAGAGACAGAGACAGAGAGTGAGCGGGGGAGGGGCAGAGAGAGAGGGAGACACAGAATCAGAAGCAGGCTCCAGGCTCCGAGCTGTCAGCACAGAGCCCAACACGGGGCTCGAACCCACAGACTGTGAGATCATGACCTGAGCCGAAGTCGGACACTCAACTGACTCAGCCACCCAGGCGCCCCAGGGCATTCTTGTACCCACTGAAGGTACTGGGTCCCCAGAAGAGGGAAAGTTGCAAGGGTGAGGGTTGGTGAATATACTTGTTTGGAGAGCAGCAGTGGTTGTTAACCTGGGGTAGGATATTGGAACCTGAGCGAGGGGAGGAAGACATCTGGAAGAAAGGTGGTTTGGGGCAGTGATGGAGGAGACAATCTATAGTAAGATCTTGGGACCTGAATGAGGTGAGGTTATTCATACTGGAGTGTGGTGGTTATGACAGGAGATTGGTTATATATAGGAGAATGGATCAGATAAGTACATACATTGATGGTAATGGGACCCAGAATTCTCATGGTCAGAAAAGGGACTTGCACACATGGAAAGATAGAAAACCCTGCTGTACTGTAATGGGATTGGAATTTTTGGTATAAACTGAAGGTTTTTAGTGTGCATTGATAAAGAATTCTATATATAAATGTGGATATTCCCTAGGTCTGTCCACTGACAGGCCTGGGAGCTGTGCTACCACATGGTAATTTAACATATCTAGCAGCCTGGTCTTATTTTCTAAATCAATTCTCCACTGAAAGGATCCAGAGCTCTTTGGAGAAATGGCCAATTCCAGGGCTGGGGCAGGAAAAGTACACAATGAACTTATTGTGCTCATTCATCCGCACTCCCACAGGACAATATGAGCATCAAAATAACTAATGATAGGGGGGCCTGGGTGGCTCAGTTGAGTGTCTGACTTCAGCTCAGGTCATGGTCTCATGGTTTGTGAGTTTGAGCCCCACATCAGGCTTGCTGCTGCCAGTGCAGAGCCTGTTTTGGATACTCTGTTCCCACCCCCAACCCCCCACTCCTCTCCCACTCAGGGTCACACGCTCTTTCTCTCTCTCAAAAATGAATAAACATTAAAAAAAATAATGATGGTTATAAGTGATAACCAACTGAATAAGTAAAATGCAAAACCATGAATCCATACACATATAAAAAATTAATAAATGAGTAGAGGAGACCTTTTTTTGTATAATATCTTCACCATACTTATTTGTTACAAATTATGGGACCTACTGAAATTGTCTACTACTTGATAGGGCAGAATGAGAAAACAGCATCAAGTTTGTGCTACTCCTGTTAAAAATGTATAACCTGAATCTAATCATAAGACAAAATGAGGGACTTCTCTGTGTAGTTGGCTTGTTACCTTCCAAAGTGTCAAGATTGTGAAAGTTAAAGAATGACTGAAGATTTGTTCTAGATTGAAGACTTAAAGAGGCATGTCAGCTGAATGCAGTTGTTGATAATGGCATAATCTGCTTAGTTAAAAGAACAAAGATGGCATTGGCATTCAGAATTTTAGACCCTACCGCAATGGAGAACAAGTCATGTAAGAGGGGGTTTTCTGAAAATTCCAGACAATTATTGAGACAGTTGGTAACATTTGAGTGGGTTCTTTAGACTAGATAGAAGGTAATGTATCAGTAATGAAACAGATTAATTTCCTGATCTTGATGGCTGTACTGTGATTGTTTTAAGAATATCGTTCTTCTAGGGGCGCCTGGGTGGCTCAGTTGGTTGAGCGTCCGGCTTCGGCTCAGGTCATGATCTCGCGGTTCGTGGGTTTGAGCCCCGCATCGGGCTCTGCACTGACAGCTAGCTCAGAGCCTGGAGCCTGTCTTCGGATTCTGTATCTCCCTCTCTCTCTGACCCTCCCCTGCTCACGCTATCTCTCTCTCTCTCTCTCTGTCTCTCTCAAAAATAAATAAAAACATTAGAAAAAAAAATCATTCTTTTCTATAGGCAATACTAAAGTAATATTTGCAGTTTACTGAAATGATTCAAGAAAAAAATTATTTTTATAATTCTTTTTTTAAAAATTTTATTTATTTGTTTTGAGAGAGAGAGAGAGAGAGAGAGGGAGAGAATCCTAAGTAGACTCTGCACTGTCAGCACAGAGCCTGATGTGCATGAACTGCAAGTTCATGACCTGAGCCAAAGTCGGATGCTTAACTGGCTGAGCCACCCAGTAGCACCCCTATTTTTATAATTCTCACAACTTTTTGTAAGTACAGAATTACTTCAAGATAAAACAAAAGCTAGGGACTGTCTAAACAAATTGTAGATAATCCAGTTGAGGTTTGCTTTCTGTTAGCTTGTTGAAAGGAAGGTGAAATAAATAATTGGTATTTTCAGAAAATTCCCTTTGACATGACTTATTCTCTCTTGATTGCATGGTCTCTTTAAATTTTGATTGCTGACACAATTTTTGTTTTCTTCACTAAGCAGATTATGTTCATTGATCAACAAATATGGAGTGCCTAGTATGTCATCTTCCTTTATTGCTCTGTAAAGAATATACAAGATAAAATTCCTAACCTTAAAGAGTTGATAGTAAGGTTAGAAGATGGGTATGATTTGGGTAAGAGTATGGAGGAGAAAAGATTCCAGCTAGAAAGAAAAATAAGGAGTCGGTAATATGCGCATCACACCTACCCGAGACTGAGGAGGTGACTAGAATAGCAGGTCTCTTGGCTCAGTCGGCTGGGACCATCTAGTGGAAGCTCTTGAAAGCTAGGCAGAAGAGGTTGAACCTTATCTGGTGGGCAGTGGGAAGCTTTCCATTTTCAATAGGAGAGTGACTTGATAAAAGTGTATATTTAGGAAAACCTAAAAAAAAAAAAAACATTGATAGGATGGGGATAATTGGAGGGAGGAAAGTACCGATATCAGGCAAATCAGCTAGAGGCTGTTGCAGTTTAGTAGATGTTAGTTGATGAGAATCTGGGTAGGGTGAAGATAGATAGCAGGAATAAAAAAGAAAAGTGGAGGCAGAAGACATTTTTTAAGGAAGACATAGCTCAAGTTAAGTTGGGGATGAAACCAAAGTTCAGAGACACTTGTGACTAAAATTTCTCACCTTGGAAGTTTGTAAGTAGGGTTTTGGAGAGGAGTAAATTTGTGTGGGAGCATCTGCTGCCACAGCAGTTTTGGGGATGTCCAAGTGGACATAGCCTGTCTTCTGTGTTAGAAACATGAAATTAGTGGAGGCCAATAGGAATTAGAGTTGTTTAGTGGCTTAAACAAAATTTTATATTTTTGTTCATCTTCAAGTCCACAGCCCATTTCATCTCATTATATGTCTGTTATTTTTTTCACTGTCTTAACATGCAAGACTCCATACAAGAAAAAAAAATGTTACTACTTTTCTTGTCAGTGCAAGTTTTTTTAACATCAAGAGTGGTTTTTTTTTGTGCAGAAAGAACTGTTCACAGTTACCTGGAATATAAATAAAAATTCAGTTTGTTAGTTTCAAAATTAAAAACCTCTTTTTCCCCCTAATTCTTTAAATTCAGTTTTAAAATTCTGTTAAACTATTTATACATCTAGTAAAATGTGAAGTCTCCTTTCTTTGTTCTTATATTATGTTTGGATTAATTCTAGTTGAACTCTCCTATAACAATTCCATTTACAAATATACTATCTTTTATGTTTTAAGCTGCATTTATACATTTGTATTTATATGTTGAATTATATTTTTAAGCATGTATAGGGCAAATTAATGACCCTAGGAAGCAAAATCCTTTTAAATTTAGAATCACAAGCCTAAATCAATTATGCGTTTTAACTAGAATCCTAAAACTAATCTTTTAGAACCTCTAATAGCCAGATTCATTACCTTAAACATGACATATGTTCTAAATAACAGAATACTGTATATGGATTGTGCCCGTGTTTTAAGAACTTTCTAAATTTGACATTTATTTGTTTATACTCTAGGTTTAATCTTTGTTATATCTATATTTAACTAACTTTTTCTAGGATTGAAAAGACACTTATCTCCTAAGAGAAGCAAATTTAACAAACTGCAGTTACTGGGTTTACAATTCAAGACATTAATATGGCTGCTTATCTGAGGGAGTCCTACTTCCAGGTGATTTTTCCTGAGCCACAAATGGACATAATTAGTTAAAGGTTTTATGTTAGTAGAGGTCCTAACTAAGGACCTCTGTTTACCTTATTCTTCCTCTGGATTTGGGCAGGTCGGCATCCTCATTAATGTTGCAGCCAGTTTGCTTCTGCTAACACCTTTAGCTATTAACTGAATTTTACATTCGTTCTAAGCACATTTCAGTGTTTTCTTGCCTCTGGCCACAGTATGTAAAGATGTTTTAATGTATAGACATTGTATTTTGAGTCTATCTCCTGCTTTTGGCTTTAGCTTCCTTTAGTCTTACATTATGCCAAAAATCATTTAATAATATTTTGTTAGTGTGGTATCTTAGTGCTGTGCTTAAGTAAATACATTTATTTAACATTTATTTAGCACCTCTTGTGTGCAAGGCACTATTCTAAACACAGGGATATAGCAGTGAACAAAGCAGACTGAGTCTCTGCCCTCATGAAATGTTTAGTCTTGGAGACTGGCAGTAAGTAGATAAAGAGGCACATAGGGTTATAGGAGGCTATAGATCTATAGAAAGAAAACTAAGTAGCGTAAGACAAGGCCTCTGTAGGGAAGTGCTGTTTGAAGAGAAACATAAATGAAATGAGGATATGAACCAAGCAGGTATCTAGAAGAGCATTTCAGGTAGAGGAATCATGTATAAGGGACCTGAGGCACAAGCAGGCCCAACTGATTGGACTATTAGCAAAGGAACCACTGTGACTACAATACGGAGAGAGAGAGCAGAGAGACATCAGAGAGGTTACCAAGAGTTGGATTGTGTGGATCACAGCAAGGACTTTGGCCTTTGCTGTAGGAATTACCAAACTTTAAGCAGAGAAGTGGTACATCTTAAAAGAATCACTCTGCTTCTGTGTTGGGAATAGACTGAGAGGGCATGCACCAATGCTGGGGACACTAGCAGGTAAAAAAAAAAAAAAAAAAAAGAGGCTTGAACAAGGGTAGTAGTACTAGAGATGGTGAGAAATAGTTGAATTCAAGACGTAATCTTAAGATAGAACCACCAGGATCTGTGAGGAATCAAGGTTTTTGGCCTTTGTAACTGGGAGAATGAAAGTGCCATTTTGCTGCAATAGGGGACCGTTTGGTGCTGAGGGTGTTACAAGTTGGACCTGGGTAAGTTTGAGATGACGAGTAGAGATAGCCACGTAAAGATCTTGAGTAAACAATTGAACATAGGAGTCTGGAGTTTGGTCAAAGTTTGGGGTTTAAATTAAAAATTTGGGATATGATCTATTTTATTTTAGAAGAAACTCTAAAACCGTAATTAACAGAACATTGCTTTTATTGCAGGCAAAACCATATGCCATTGTTGAAACGAAGCCCAAAATATTCCCAGTAAGTCTTAATATGCCTCTGATTTTCTTTTATTAGTTTTCTCTCCTTTCCCTCCCTAAGTGATCATTAAAGTGTTCTGTTCTTCTCACTGTCATTGTACAAGTGCTTGTTTTGTATATTCTTGTAAAACAATAGGAAATACTTTGAGGCAGCAGGTACAGTTGAAAATAGGTGGGCACATTTCTTTTGGAGCTGGATGTAAAACTTGTTGTATGACCTTTGTAGTCCTAAAGTGAACTGAAGGTACCAACAGGTTTTCATTGGTACCCTGTTTCATGTAGAGTTGAGAACTTAGAGCACTAGCCTGAGCAGACACTTGAGCATGGTAACAGCAACTGAATTTCTCCTTTAATAATTCCAAACTATCATTTCTTATGGCAGTTTGACCTTAACCTCCCCATCTGTGAATTTAAAATGTGTTAATGTGTACTTTAAGTTTTGGGATGTGAATATGTAAGCTATTATCCTAATTTAAAATGAGTCTTTTCAGCATTAAAAGATTACTTAGCCATCAGTTGGTATTCTTACTGGTTGTCTGTGAGGTTATTGTCTAGCATAGCAAAATACAGATTATGTTCTTGTCCTATTTCTAGTGATAGATAATGAACTACCATCAATCTCTAAGTTCTATACTTTAAACAAAACAGAACTGTGTTGGTTCTTGGTTCAATCAAATGACATAATCACAATAATCCATTATCGTCTGCAAGAAGGGTATTTTAGGGTGAACCACCAAAATTGGCTAACCCTTCAGTTGGAAATAGGGAATTTCTTCTATATTTCATTGTGTATAATTGATGGGTATCAGGGCCTATGTAGTCTCAAAATAGGAAATTATCTTACTAGTTTCACCAGTTGGCTAATTTATTAAATCTTCCATTGACATATCTGTTTATTATTTATTTTGCCAGTACGGTTCAAAGGAAAAGAAGGGTGAGGCTCTTTTTAGAAGACCAAAGTGATGGTTTCCTAAATGCTGTGGAGCATTTTGCCTAGTTCTGTTTTGTTTGTTTGTTTGTTTGTTTTTGCTACTGTGGTTCTTTCTGTGCCATTGATCCCTTTGAGTAGCTTCCCCTGTGAGGACTTAAAGAATGATCATTTGTACATATAATAGGATAGGCACTAACAAACCCCCAGATGACAGTGGCTTAACAGATCAAGGTCTATTTCTTACTGACAGCACAGACTGATGTGCATCAGGCAGTCCTCCACAATCTTAGTTATGCCATCTGGAATATGAGGCTTCCATAGATCATGTTAGGGAAAGAGAGGGATGGACATCTCAGGAGGATTTTAAGGTCTAACCTTGGAAGTAGCTTACATCACTTCTCCTCAGATCCTCTTGTCCAGGACTCATTGTTATTGTCCCACAGATCTCTGTGCTTTTTTATATTTCCCAGTCTACCATGCCTGGAGTCTGTGCCAGTCCATCCTTCTCATTACTGAATAGCTCTTTGCTTCCTTCTCCCCACACATAAAACACAGTTCCTTCCTGGAGAGAAATCCCACAGTCCCATACCATCACTGCAGCCAGCCCCAAATGCAGGATCTCCACATGTTGCACAGTAGTATCTGGTAGGTTTACGTGTGACTTCTCTTGGAGATCTGAGGATCAGTGAACTAAGAAGGCTACTTGACTGTATCCCTTGTTTAACCCAAGCTACCCATTGTTCAGTGGTAGAATTCGGACAGCCAAGCAGTTACTAGTTCTTGGCAATTCTGAAATCCCAGTGGTCAGACATGAAGACTCCTAACCCCCGTGTGCAGTGCTGCACACCAAAATGGGCACTGATTTTGTTTTCTGGAAGGAATACCTTTGTTCATCATTCTTCCTGGCCCCTGGCTCTGTTTAGGGTTTTTTTTTTTTTTTTCTTTTCCATTATCAACCTAGACCATGTCTAAAATGAGTACTGGGATGCATGCTCTTACGGTGGTACAGCCTTTAAAATCTGCCTTCTGCTCACAGAAGGTTGAGTGCCAGAGGTTGTTTTAAGCTCAAATAATCACAGGCTTTTGTTGCCTATTTGATTTATTTGACCATCTAGTTCCCAAAACAGTTGGTAGGTGTGGAAAGAAAAATACGTGATGGGAGCCTTTTTGCTTCTAGTCAGTCCTGTATGCATCTGTGCTTTGTGTAGCTACCAAGTTCTCTCATTTCTTTGGTCCTCATATAACTGCATCTTCAACCCCATGGCAGCTGTGTGGAGGACATCTGAAACACGGGTTCAAGATCTGATCTTTGCCATAGCACAGAGTCCCTCTGCTTATTGAGTTTTATTGGGCCTCTGATCTCAGGATCTCTTTGGTGTTAATTCTCAGTGTTTAGAGATTCAGAAGCAATATGATTTTCCAATACTGCAAGGCCCTGAATTTTTAAATTCTTTCCATTTTTAGTTTTCCTCTTAAATCAGCCACTTTTTGCCTAAGCTCATGTTTCTTAAAGTACATTCCCAAGGCAGCTGGTAGTCGTCAAAGGCACACTATAACTTTTTTCAGCTACTTCGCCTAGGACCTCAATTCACTAGATGCCCTGCTTCCAAGTTACTGCTGCCTTTTGTTTCCATCTTTTAGCCTCCCATGCCAGCGTCCTTGCCTGTTAAGCCAGTGCCGTTGGTTCAATTTTTATTATGGTGGCATTAGTACTACTTCAGGGTACTAATTTTTATGTTTGGGTAATGCTCACTGTGTAACAAATTACCCCCCAAATGTATAATGGCTTAAACAATAAAAGTGTATTTCTTCCTCAGATAACAGTCCTGAACACTACCAGGTCAAGGAATGGCAAGGGTAGGGATGGGGGTAATTCTACTCTACCAAGTTATTCATGGACTTTTAGGCTGACAGACTATTTTAAACACAAAGCTGGAACTAAAGCTAAGTAACTTGCCTAAAATTACACAGCTTTAGAGAAGGTTCCAGGATTCTCACCACTTGGTTTTGGGTCCAAAGCCCATGCCCTTTCTACCACACAGATTGTATTTAGGTTTGCAAAGATGCCTGAACCAGCTCCCCAGGCAAAGTTTGCATTCTGCCCCTCATACCTGAGCCAAATGGTTAACTGGTGATTGCCTAACACATTCAGTTGCTGGGAATACATTACCTGCTTGTATTGGACTGAAGATGTTTCCCTGTAACTTCTTTCTAGGGCTTTTCCTATTTCTTGGGGCCATGCAAAATAAACATCTCTTTGTCACTCTGTGAAGACCACTTTTATGCCCTTTCTGGACATTTTGTTTGAGTGAAACTTTCTCTTATACTTCCTTCACTTACATCTCTCCTTCACTTATACCTTAAGATTCTGAATATTGCTCATCTTCCGTCAGCCTCTACTTTCTTTAAGTCCTTTTCAAAGTGTGAATGCCAGAACTGAACTAGATTTTCCATGTGAGGTCTGACCAAATGAAACTATTACCTCTGCAGACAAGATTTTTCTACTAATGCATCTTTGTTTTTTTAGGGTGATACCATTCTGGAGACTGGAGAAGTAATTCCACCAATGAAAGAATTTCCTGATCAACATCATTGACGCTTACTTTAAAATGTCAAAGGCATATGAGCCCAAGTTTGTTGCTGCATTACTGTATTTCTGAATATATTTTCTGGAAAAGTAACTTTAATAAAGTTTACTCTGAGATACATGTTGTCCATTTCTTCCCAAATATTGTACAGTTTGCAACTCTGAATTATTTAACAATAAGTAAAAACTGGACAAGCTAAAAAAAATAATGAGTGATCACCTTTTTCTGGCCATTCCTGAAAAACGGGTTGTAGAAAAGTAGTCACGATAGATTTTTTTCTTGCGCAGCACTTAATCTAATCTTATGTGAAGGTATGCAACAGAATGAAATGTTGCAATAAACAAATATAAGAACAGTAATTCCACACAATTTGTTTTAAAGAAGACTTTATGTGGCATTTTAAAAGAGGTACTTTAGAAACTCTAGGTTGAAAAACAGATCATTCTACTTATGATCCAGTACTCACATGCTGTCAGATCTAGGTTTTATGTAAGAATGTAAAAGTCAAAGCTCTATGTGAAAATTAGCAGATTAGTGGTTATTATAAAGGATTAAACAAAAATAAATTTGGAAACTTTGCATAATGGATTTTACTTTAAATCTAGACACGTGTCGGATAAGCATGATGTAAAGAACTATATATACAGAATTAAATCCAGAGGAATTACAAATTCTCATTCATCCCCAAGATTTTGTCAGGGTATTCCTTGCTTAACTGTCGTCGGGCAACTACTGTTGATGCATAGATGACGTATCCCCAGGAGAGCAACACGATCGCGAGTAGCAACTAAAAAATGCAAGATGGGGAATAAAAGCAAAAAAAAAAAAAAAAAGTTACTGTAAGTGGTACTTTTCTCCCTCCCCTCTCCCCAACAGGTTGCTAAGCTGGGAATTACAGTGAAAAACTCGAATAAAGGGAGTTCCGGAGGAGAGTACACCCAGCCGCCCTTACGTAAGAAGCGGAAGAGCTTGTCTTCCAGGAAGAGGCGGAGTCGAGGTGAGAGTAAAATCCTTAATACAGGAATGGATTTTAGAGTTACTGGGCGCTGAAGAAATAGGGGGCCTTCCGCCTGCGGGCCTAGGCAGTCGACACCGTGGAGCCCCGCCAGACTAGGGACCTACCACTGAATAAATCCAGTCCAGGGTGCGGCGACTCACTGGCTTCATGGTAAGGAGGCTGCGGCGGTCCGCGGGAACGGAGGGAAACTGCAGGCCCTAGAGTAACCTCCCGGGCGGCGGCTGCCGAGCGGTGGCGGCCATCTTTCAGCCGGGCATTGGCGCCCGCCCCTCGCTTCCAGGAGCATTTCCCATCAGCGGGGCCGGCCTCTTCCGCCCAGAGCTGGGGGCAGGCTCACGTGATCTGGGGGCCTAGCTCGGGGTGTACGGAGGGGTTCTGATAAAGGAGAAAATATGTTGAAAATGGCCTTTTTTTTTTTTTTTTTTTTTGGGCTGCTCAGAGAGATGGGCGTGCCTTATCAACCGGTCTTTCAGTTGCAGTGCTGTATTCATACAAGATTATGAACGTCGTGTGCATTTAAAAATTTATTTGAAAAAATAATCCTCATTTAAAATACCACACTGGTTTCTGACGCTGGAGGGATTAACGTTTCTTCCCGCATTTGTTTCCACGTAATACAGATAGACGTTCGTATGTTCATCGTTGACTTAAGAGTGGCACCTATTTTTATATAACAGTGACGAATAGTTATGGGAGTCCCTGTTAATTGATCCCTTCTGCCAGAAACAAAAGTCTTTGAGAACTCAGTGGCTTTTGAATGTAAATGCTACTTGTAAGAAGAAATAATGCAGTGCGGATTACCTGGCATAACGTATGTGCGGATCAACAAGTTGTTTTGTTTTGTTTTATTTTTGTTTTTGAGCGTATGTTATGTGCTTAGAACGGTAGCATGTATCAGCCAAAGGCGGAATTTTATACCCGGGCGGTTATACCACGTTTAGCTCTACGATGTTGGGACGCTCCCATCTGAGGCCTGTGGGTAGAATGGGGCAGTGGGCCACTTTAGGCTCAGACATGGTCTCTGTATATCTCAGATATCACCTAGAGGGTTTAAATCCAGATTTCGGGGAATGGGTAAGGGGAAAAGTGTTCGAGAGAAAAACGTTATCAGTTTTGTGAAGATTTCACGGTCCTGTTTTCTTAGGTAACCCCTGTTTATCTCTAGACTGGAGTAGATATATGAAGACTGCATAGGACACTGGTTGGGCTCTGGCTTTGGATTCCATTTGAATCCCAGTGTTATTTCCTAGCTGTGCAACCGGAGGCGGTCACTTCATCTCCATGTAACTCAAGGTTCTTTATGTATATAACTAGAGATAATTTTAGTAACTTTTCGCAGAGTTTGGTGAGGTTTAAATGAGACCAAGCTAGTTGTCGTTTTCTTTGGGTAAGTTAAGAGCGAAAATTAAGTAGTGCGCCTGTAACCCCCAGAAACTGGTGGTAAGAAAAATGACGGTGATAGTAGTGATTTGTGCCTGGAAGGGTCTCGGAGCTCTCATTCCGGGAAGAGAGGGGACGGTGGGGGAAGGGCCGAGGCTCGGCCGAGAGCTCTTAGGCCCCGCCCTCGGTGCCGGCGCCCTTCTACTGCGCATGCGTTACGCAAGCGGGTGTTGTGTTTTGACGCGCGGGGGGCTGCGTTGTGGGTCTCGCTTTCTGCCGCCGCCCCCAAAGCTACCATTGGTAATGAGCGCTTTACGTCACAGGGGTCGCAGCAGCCGCCGGGGTCTCCGCTGTCTCGCGAGGAGGGTGAAGCGCCCCCGTCTGCTCCCGTTCCTGAGGGCCGGCGGCGAAGTCGCCGAGTACGCCTTCGCGGATCCTGCCGTCACCGACCTAGCTTTTTGGGCCGCCGGGAGCTTGGCACGAGCGCCCCAGCCGGGCCTGCGGCGGCATCCTCCGAGGTGAGTGAGATCCGGAACAATGGGGCGCGGGGGTCGGAAGGGCTGGGCGAGCCGGCGCTCCTGGCCTGGAACGAGGCCCAGGGACCAGGGAGCTGCAGTCGGGGCCTGAGGGGCCGTCCGGGCCTCGGCGGGGCGGGGCTCCCGGCGGGCGGGCTGGCGGCTCTGATGGCGCACCTGTGGATTTGTGCGGGTGGGCGGGGGAGGGTTGCGGTTTCCGGAAGCTCTCCGGAGGGGCGCGAGTCTACCGGTGTACTGGAAAAAGCCTGATCTCTGGGGATGGGGGTGGGGAACCCTACACAAAACAAAACGTTCGCGTCTCTGGAGTGGCATCGCCACAATCAGAGGTTTGCTAGAGGTTAGATTCCCTAATATCTCCGTCTGTCTGTAAAATGGGAGTAACTGTGTTTTAGTTCGTTGTGATTATGTAATGCACGTGGTGCTTATCAGCGGTCCTGGCGGGTGGCCGTTCTCACCCCAAGGAAGCCACTATCACCGTGACTATTGGAGTTGTCTGTGCTGTGTTACACATTTGTGGGTTGGGCACGGCTGCCTGTGGGTATTCCAGCCATGCAGTCAGTGCAGCTTTCCTCGTGGGCTGCTGATTCGTAGATTGAAAGGGGGCCGTACTGAGATGAAGCAAACAATGTTTTAAGGGCGAAAGTGAGTAGAATTTTTGGTAGGTAATTTTCAAGATTATTTAGAATAAATTAACAGTTACCGAAGATTTAATGGTGAAAGTTGGGGTTTTTTTGATTTTGTTTCCGGTCAATGAAATTCAAAGCTTTAGGGAGCCAAAACAATAATGCTTACCTGGAGTGAGTGGCTTTAGAAGGGAATGGTTCCCAAACAGTTCTTTTTTATGGCTAGAATTGGAGTTAAAATTCATAGCATATGGTCAGTAGATCCTGTAAGATCCATGTGATCCTTTGGAACTGAATTGCAGATCAGAGAGATACGGTAATCTCTAAGGTCATAAGAGGTAAGACCCGAATTATTTTTATTTTATTATTAGTATTTTAATATTTGTTTATTTTTGAGAGCGAGACAGAGCATGAGCGGGGGAGGGGCAGAGAGAGAGGGAGACACAGAATCTGAAGCAGGCTCCAGGCTCGGAGCTGTCAGCACAGAGCCTGACGCTGGGCTCGAAGTCGGCCACTTAACCGACTGAGCCACCCAGTCCTCCAGATTATTTTTAATACTTGGGATTTATTCTAGTTCATCTACTTGTGAACTGTTTTTTAGCTATTTTGCCTAGATATATTAAGTACAGTAATTATGTTAAGATTATTTAATTGTTATAGACTGGCATCTTTCTGAGTCTTTATAATGGAAATGGGTGATGGAAAGAACTGAAATTTATTTTCACATAAATAGGGAAACAGTATCAAATTCTTACTGTATAACTATCACTATGCTAAGAGTTTACATAGAATATATGCCCTCACACAACTACCTCCTCAGGTGGGTACTGTTACTTAACCCATTTTAGAATTGAGAAAATTTGAAGGTTTTGAGAAATAATTTCCTCCAGATCACACCACTAGTAAGTGGCTTTGATTTTCATTCCTGGCTCTGCATTAGAATTAACATCATTCAATTATATGTAATCACGATTTTAAAAAATAAAGTTTATTTATTTTGAGAGAGAGAAAGAGACTGCATGCACACACAAACGGGGTAGGGGCAGAGAGAGGGGGAGAGAGAGAATCCTAAGCAGGAATCCTCCCTGACTTGGGGCTCCAACTCATGAACCTCAAGATCACCACCTGAACTGAAATCAAGTGTCAGAGGCTTAACGGGACTGAGCCAGCCAGGTGCCCCTAATTAGCATCATTTTTAAATGTCCTGACATAATTTCTAGACTTTAGCCTCTTGATTCTTTACTCCCCTCTCATTCATTTTTCCCTAGGTAAGTATACTTGTTAATTATCTGCAATTACCCCAGATTATGACAGGGAGGATTTTTATCTCTGTTAAAGACAGTAGATTTGAAGATTTAGGGAAGGTTTGGTTTAATCAGTATATCCTAAAGGTGGCAAACTTTATTTAGTATTTGGGAGGCAGTTAAGGAAAAAGGATCAGAAGAATTGATTTCATCTTTTTCCTTGTGGGGAAATTAACTTCAAGTCCCATTTCCTAGAATGCTAGGATAAACCTTTATCACAAGGTTTTAGAACCTGAAGCACTAAATTCACCATCAAGTCCACCTTTGCTACCTAAATCCAGACTTTATTAACCTACAAATCTTAATCTGTCTTCTAGCCATTTCTGTTTTATGCCTTAATTTGTATTTTTAAAACAGTTTTGTTGAGATAGAATTTATATTCCATCCATAAAGTTCATCTGTTTAAAGTATATAATCCAGTGGTTTGGGTTATATTTACAGGGCTGTGCAGCTATAATTGAACATTTTCATCATCTCAGAAATAAAGCTTTGTACTCTCTCCCTTCCCCAGCAACCACCAGTCTATTTTCATCCATAGATTTGCCTATTGTGGACATTACATATGATTGGCATCATGTAACATGTGGTCTTTGTGCCTAATATGTTTTTCCATTTAGCGTAATGAAAAGTTTCATCTATATTGCAGCACGTATCAGTGCTTCATCTTTTTTATTACCCAATTATATTCCGTTGTTTGGATGACCACATTTTATCTTTCCATCAGTTGATGGGATTGTTTCCACCTTTGAGCTATTATGACAAATGCTGCTATGATTATTCACATGCAGGGTTTTGTGTGGACATCTGTTTTCATTTCTCTTGGGTAGGTGTTGAATTCTGGGTCATATGGTAATTCTACTTCATTAGTATCTTAGCCAGTATTTTGGTGAATTAAAAAAAAAAAACAGACTGGGGCGCCTGGGTGGCTCAGTCAGTTGAGCATCCGACTTCAGCTCAGGTCATGATCTCATAGCTTTTGGGTTCGAGCCCCGCATCGGGCTCTGTGCTGACAGCTCAGCGCTGGAGCCTGTTTTGGATTCTGTGTCTCCCCCTCTCTCTCTGCCCCTCCCCCATTCATGCTCTGTTTCTCTCTGTCTCAATAATAAATAAACATAACCAAAAAATTAATAATCTCTATACCCAACGTGGGGCTTGAACTCATTACTTGGAGATCAAGAGTCACATGCTTTACAGACTGAGCTAGCCACATGCTCCATTAACAAATGTTTTAATTTCAGCATTAGTGATGCTTTTGAAGGAGTAAATCTCTTCTTTGATGATGTACATTCACTGCCATTTGTTTGATGTTTCTGGCGACTACCATTCTTTATATCTAAAGATATTACTGTGAGAAATACAAAACAACTCCTAATTTTTTCTTTTCATCTGTTGTGGATGACATTACTGATCATTCTTTAGCCTTATGCTATGCTGTCAAAGTGGTTAACAGGCTTACAAAACTAGGGAAGGGGAAGACTTAAGATTCTATTAAAAAAATTCTACTTAAGATTTTATTTGAACTTCAAGTTTACTATCTACTAATTTCCTTTAATAAATGCATTCAGGGTTATAATTTTATGTGAACTGCAAGTGTTCAGTAAAAACTAAAAGTCTGTGTTTCCAAGAAATAAATTAAGATACAGTGTATTAGCTTTAAATTAACCAGTCTTAAAAAGTCTAGTAATCCTTTCATTATATAGAGGTACAAACTAAAATCTAGAGCTAATTGGATATCTCCAGTTTACAGCTTTAGGGGAAATCTGCTTCTCAATCCAGGTTCTCTGTTAACCTCTCCAGTTCCCTCTCCACTCTTCATTTCTTCCCCTAATGTACAGACTGTGATCATAAAAAATTTTATTTTTAGGCTTTTTTTTTTCTGGGGGAGAATAAAAATGTTAGAAGTAGGGGAAAATGCTGAGAGATTTATGCAATATTAAGGTTTCAGAGTTTAAGTATATTAAGAATTAGTATTGTATAGATTTAAATATATAGTTATAAGCAGTTTGTAATTCTGTGATGTTTAAGAAGACTTTTGATTTTGGTATTTTTAGTCTAGAAAATAGAGGACTAGAAATACTTAGATCGCTGAAGAAACATTTGTTCAGCATTAATTGATTTCCTATTAAGTTATATCTTTGAGAAAGTTAAGATACCCTAGGTGAGCAAGTTTAATTTGAAATCTATGATGAAATAGTTTCATAATCATGGATTTTTGTCATGGGTTTTGTTAGAGTTTGTTACGGCCAGTGTTTAGAAAGTTATAATTGTATTATTTGACTGACTTGATGGCAGTTGACTGCTGATGGAACTCCTGGTAATAGAGGAGGTGAAGAAAGATGAATAATAGGCCCAGGAAACATAAAGGAAAAACCTAATATTTAATATGTACTAAGTAATTAGTGCAGAATTCAGTTAAAGAGAGATAAAATAACAAATATAATCCACACCAAATTTCAGCTCTGACAAATTCATTTTGTAAGTTATGGGTCAACATAAGCTGATAAATTTAAAGAAAACAAAACTAATCTTTAAGATTTTAGTGATCTTTGTAGGAGAAAAATAATGAGACTAGAAGCATGATTTCAGGAAACTTTGTGGGTGACTTTGGATTAAATAAAAAATACCGAAGCAAGGATTTTAAGGGATGCTGTAAGCAATCAGTGAGGAACTGAAAATAATATAACAATAGTAGTAATAATAACAGTATGTAACATTTATGCAGTAGTTAGCTATGAGCCAGAAACTATCTTTGAGTGCTTTTACATACTTCATTTAGTTTTTACTAAAAGATAATTTTTGTGTGTGTGTGTGAAAGAATCTTCCGCTAAAAACTACAGAATTGATTTAAACTGGTGAACTTTCTGTTATGCAGATTATCTCAAGACAGTGATTTTTATTTTTTTTGGCGAAAGAGAGCAAGAAAGCAGGGGAGCAGAGGGGCAGAGGGGATGAGAATCCCAAGCGGGCTTCATGCCTGGGGCTTGATCCCACGACCATGAGATCATGACCTGAGCCAAAACCAAGAGTTGGGAGCTTAAGTTACTGAGCTACCCACGTGCCCCATCACTCCAGTTATTTTTAAAGGTGCATATTCAATACTTTCCACAAATGATACATGTAAATGCCCTGTATTGTTAAGGGTATTATATGAATGATATAAAACCATACATAGAAATAACACCAGCTGGGGACTGTGGTGTTTTGGATTTTTGTTTTCTAGAGAGGGGTAGGAGGAGAAGATAAAGAATGTTTTTAAAAATTTGCAATAACCATGAAAAAATGTTAAGTTGTTAAATCTGAGTGGTCGGATACATGAGTTCTTGGCAGATTTTCTTTTGTATATATCAAATATTTTTTTAGTTAAGTTCTCTCTCTTTTTTTTTTTAATTCACTTATTTTGAGAGAGAGATTGCATGCGGGAGAGAGAGTGAGTGAGAGTGAGTGTGTGAGTGTGTATGTGTGTGTGTGTGTGTGTGTGTGTGTGTCCGGGGAAGATCAAAGAGAGAGAGGGAGAGAATTCGAAGCAGGCTCTGCGCTGTCGATGCAGAGCCCGATGCAGGGCTCCTTCTCACGAACTGTGAGACCATGACCTGAGCCAAAATCAGGCTAAGGTCACCTGGGTGGCTCAGTTGGTTAAGCATCTGACTTCGGCTCAGGTCATGATCTCTCAGTTTGTGAGTTGGAGTCCTGCATTGGGTTCTGTGCTAACAGTGTGGAACTTCCTTGGGATTCTCTTTCTCCCTGTCTCTGTCCCACGCGCATGCACTCTTTTTCTCTCTCTCTGAAAATAAACTTTAAAACAATTTTAAAAAAAGATAGAATACTATATAGTACTTGAGAGCTTAGTATATACAACAATGCACCTTTTCTGAAGGCTTTATTTTTTTTTTAATGTTTATTTATACTTTTAGAGAGAGAGTGGGCACAAGCTGGAAGAGGGGCAGAGAGAGATGGAGACAGAATCTGAAGCAGTCTTCAGGCTCTGAGCTGTCAGCACAACCTGATGTTGGGCTTGAGCTCATGAGCTGTGAGATCATGATCTGAGCCGAAGTTGGACACTTAACCAACTGAGCCACCCAGACGCCCCTCTGAAGACTTTTTATATCTTCACAGACACTGTGATGCAGCTTCTGTTATCACTGATCTACATAGTCACACTTACTAGCAAAGTTGGGAATCAGGATTCAATAATAGGATTCAATTGAGGATTCAGATGCCTGCCTTTAGAGCTTGTGTTTTAGGTACTATGCGATACTGCCCTTTCATATTACAAAGATAATGAGCTACTCAACTATTGTCACCAAAGTATGTTTCATAGTCATTATTTGCTTTTTTTTTTTTTCCAGGTTTAGTGTCATCCTCTTTTATCAGATTACTGATGTATTTTTTTCCCTCTTACAGATAATGGCATCAGCTGCTAAAGAATTTAAAATGGACAACTTTTCACCCAAAGCCGGTACTAGCAAATTGCAACAGACAGTACCAGCTGATGCATCTCCTGATTCTAAGTGTCCTATATGCTTGGATAGATTTGATAATGTGTCTTACTTAGATCGCTGTTTACATAAGTTCTGTTTTCGCTGTGTACAGGAGTGGTCAAAAAACAAAGCTGAATGTCCACTGTGTAAACAGCCCTTTGATTCTATTTTCCACTCTGTGAGGGCAGAAGATGACTTCAAGGAGTATGTCCTGAGGCCTTCGTATAATGGTTCTTTTGCCACCCCTGATGCTCCACGATTTCGCTATCGTACAACTATGACAAATCGAAGTGCTTCTGTTTATTCACCTAGTAGTACCGTGAATAGAAGAACAACAACTCCACCAGATAGTGGAGTACTATTTGAAGGGTTAGGCATTTCAGGAAGACCTAGAAATGGTGAAATTCCTCAACTGATGAGGCAGATTGCAATAAGGAGGCCAACTACTGCAGATGAAAGATCTTTGCGAAAAATTCAAGAACAAGATATTATTAATTTCAGACGAACCCTCTATCGTGCTGGTGCTCGTGTTAGAAATATTGAAGATGGTGGTCGCTGCAGGGATATTTCAGCTGAATTTTTCCGTAGAAATCCGGCTTGCCTTCATAGATTAGTACCCTGGTTAAAACGCGAACTTACGGTTCTTTTTGGAGCTCATGGATCTTTAGTAAATATTGTCCAGCACATCATCATGAGTAATGTTACTCGCTATGATTTGGAGAGTCGGGAATTTGTGTCTGACTTAAGACCGTTTTTACTTAATCGGACTGAGCATTTTATACATGAATTTATCAGTTTTGCTCGATCTCCATTTAACATGGCAGCTTTTGACCAGCATGCTAATTATGATTGCCCTGCTCCTTCATATGAAGAAGGTAGCCATTCGGATTCTTCAGTCATAACAATATCTCCAGATGAAGCTGAGACCCAAGAGTTGGATATCAATGTAACCACTGTCAGTCAGGCACCATGGGATGATGAAACTCCAGGGCCATCTTACTCAAGCTCAGAGCAGGTACATGCTGCCATGTCTTCCCTTTTAAATACTTCTGATAGTTCAGATGAAGAACTTGTAGCAGGAAGAGCCACATCTCAGATACAAGGAGTACAAACTAATGAAGACCTAAATAATGACAGTGATTCTTCTTCAGATAATTGTGTCATTGTTGGGTTTGTTAAACCACTGGCTGAGAGGACCCCAGAACTTGTTGAACTGTCCTCTGATTCTGAGGAGTTAGGCTCTTATGAGAAAATGGAGACAGTAAAGACACAAGAACAATCTTACAGTTCTGGTGATAGTGATGTTAGTAGATGTTCATCTCCACGCTCTGTCCTTGGAAAGGACGAGCAGATAAATAAAGGTCATTGTGGTTCTGGTAAAAGAATCAAGTCAAAGAAGGAAGAGAAACACTCTACGTCATTGTCGTCTCCTAGAGACCTGAGCTCATCTCTCAGAGGAGACAGAGTATACTCCCCTTATAACCGTAGACACAGGAGGAGGGGAAGGTCAAGAAGTTCAGATTCACGTTCCCAGAGTAGAAGTGGGCATGATCAGAAGAATCGTAGAAAGCATCATGGGAAGAAAAGGATGAAAAGCAAAAGATCCAGAAGCAGGGAGAGTAGCAGACCTAGAGGTAGAAGAGACAAAAAGAGATCAAGAACTAGAGATAGCAGCTGGTCAAGAAGAAGCCAAACTCTCTCTCTAAGTAGTGAAAGCACAAGCAGATCAAGATCTCGTAGCAGTGATCATGGTAAAAGAAGATCACGGAGCAGAAATAGAGATCGTTATTATTTAAGAAATAATTATGGAAGCAGATATAAGTGGGAATATACTTATTATAGTAGAAACAAGGACAGAGATGGCTATGAATCATCATACAGAAGGAGGACTCTGTCCAGAGCTCATTATTCCAGACAATCTTCAAGTCCAGAATTTAGAATTCAGTCCTTTTCTGAAAGAACAAATGCTAGGAAAAAAAATAATCACAGTGAAAGGAAGTATTACTACTATGAAAGGCACAGATCAAGGAGCCTATCTAGTAATAGATCAAAGACTGCATCTACAGGGCCTGATTGGGTAAGAAATGAAAAGCCTGGAGGGAAACGAAAATACAAAACACGGCATTTGGAGGGTACTAACGAAGTGGCTCAATCTTCTCGTGAATTTGCTTCTAAAGTAAAGGAAAGTCATTACCAGAAATCCTCATCAAAATTAGATGGAAACCACAAAAATGAGAGTGATAGCTTTTCAGACAGCCGGTCCTCAGACAGAGAGACAAAACACAAGAGGAAAAAAAGGAGGACCCGGAGCCTGAGTGTAGAGATAGTTTATGAAGGGAAAGCTACTGATACGACTAGACACCATAAAAAGAAAAAGAAGAAGCACAAGAAGAAGCATAAGAAACATCATGGGGACATTGCTTCACGTTCACCAGTTGTAATTACCATTGACAGTGATAGTGATAAGGATTCTGAAGTAAAAGAGGATACAGAATGTGACAATAGTGGTCCTCAAGACTCTTTACAAAATGAGTTTTTGTCTCCTCCCTTTGAACCATTTGAAGCTAAAGATGTAGTTACAATAGAAGATGAATTTGGCATCCTAGACACGGACTGTAATATTACCACGCTTAATAACAACTTGAATAATGCCAACAAAATGGTGGATAATATTCCACCCCAGGCAGCTTCAGTCGAACAAACTCTTGATGTAAGAGAAGAGAGTACCTTTGCCTCTGATTTGGAGAACCAGCCCAGTAATGTCTCTGTTCAAACTGAGCCATCAAGGCAATTGCCATCTCCACGGACATCATTAATGTCAGTGTCTCTTGGTAGAGACCATGATATGTCTTAAAACTGCCAAAGCATCTCATTGAGAATTCTGATGGAAAACAAAAACAAAAAAAAGTTTCATCTACTGCAGTCTATTTAAAGATGACTTTTGGTGAAAACACTTTTCCCCCTTAAAAATATTTTAAGTGATTTTTTTTTGTGTTAAAAATTTGTAAAAATCCTTATTTGTTCAAAATGTATGTATGTCCTACCCTCAGAGATATGCACTTTTAAGTGAGGAAAATGATATTGCTAGCAGTTTATTTAAAACTTGGGGTCCTTTTTAAATAAAAAAAATATAAATTTTAGAAGTTATTTCATAAAGCCATATGGTATTGACATATTTTTAAAGTAGTCAATGAGTATTTTTGAATTTTTTTTTGAGAGTTATTCTGGAAATGTGTTACAAGCTAGGAGAATCCCTTTGGACAGTCTTTATTTTTCTTCTTAAAAATTTGTATGATTCAAAACCATTTCTTCAGGTTAAATTAAGGCATTTTAATCTGCACAGTTTATCTTGACATCTGCCAAAAGAAAATTTAAATAATTTCCTTTATATACTTGTTTATCTGGACTGCCAGTAAAACAGATGTGTATTCGACAAAATAAAAAATAAAAGTAACACTTTACAAGAATCCAGAAATTTTTGTATGTAGTATTGCCTTTAAAAAATTTTTTTTTTTAGTGGAGCTAAAATCTTGAAAATAGTTAAGGCTATACTTGTTATAAATAGTAAATTTCAGATCTGCATTTAACTTTATAGTTTTAATTATTTTAGTTCTTTAATCTGATTGTGAGGAATATCGTACTTGCTTTCTGTCTTCAGCAAAATGCAGTTATGTAGCATTTAGCTTATTAAATACAAAGCACCCTTGCCAAACTTCTACATTGGTAGTTCTTGTACACAAAGTGGTTATGTTCATGTTTTACTCTGTTTTAGAGATGGCAAAATAAATTGCTGTCTGTCTAGCCTGATGTAAGATTACCAGGGAAGAATAGAACTTGAATTAAGTCTGATTTAGCTTTCACCTTGCCTTGCTACCATATTCATTCATTGTTCAACAGAAGTTGGAATGCCTGCTGGGTGTCAGGTTCTATACTATGTTTTTAGGGTTTCAGTGATAGAACAAAGCAGATATGATCCCTGTCCTTGGGGGACATATATGTAAACATTACAAACCATAAATTCTCTGGAGAGAAAATATAATTTCCTATAAGAGCGTGCAATGGGGGCCTAATTTCATGTGGAAGTGATAGCTGAATTGAAATTCAGAAAACAAGTAGCTGTTAGCTAGGAGGAGAGTTGTTCTTCGCAAAAGAAAAGATGTCCAAAGATCCAAAGGCAGAAGGGGAGCCCAACATACATTGCAAGAACTAAAAGAAGGCAAAATTAGCCAAAGGACAAAGTAGGACCAAGCTTTATAGGTCAGTTTTGAATTTGTCATAAGGGCAATAGGAAATTCTTTTAAAATGACAATCTAAAATTGATGTTGGCAGTTTTTAATAAGCTCAGACAAATGATGGGAAGACGATAGTTGATCAAGGAATATACCTTGAAATTATGACATGATTTTGTAGTTTTTTCTTAAGTGTTAAAGACATACTATTTTATTTCGTTTTCTAATTTTATATGATATTTGTAAACAGTGAAAACCTATCAATGTTTTTAATTAAACACCTAAAGCTCATCTTAATACATGGCACCATCACATCATCCTCTTAGGTGTTCAGGCCAAAAATTTCCCAGTCTTTGAGTCTCCTCCTTCAGCCCTCTCATTCTGTCCCCAAATCCTGGCCAGTAAATATTTCTAATGTGTCTATACCATCATCCAATCTAAACAGCCATAATCTCTCACTTGTGCTATTATAGTGGGTCTGCGTGCATCCACTGTTGATTTACACCTACCCCCCCACCCCTTTGCCTCCATCCATTCTTGTTTCATTCCTCTATTTAAAATCCTTCAGTAACTTTTTGTTATTCTTAGGATATTTAATAAAAGCAAGCAAAAAGCCAGCACAACATGTTTTACATGCATCTGCTTAATCAGATTCTGGTCCATCTTCAGCTTTTCTCTCTGGAGCCTCATTTGTGCTCTGGCCACCCGAGCCTGCTTTCTCCTAATGCAGAGCCTTCATATGTGGATTTTTCTTCTGCTAGGAACTGAATTTCATCCTAGCTAAAGGAGGCTTCTGCTAAAGTGTGCCCTTTCCCATTTTTTCCCCCAAACTTGATCTCATAATAACCCTGGACTCCTGTAGTAATTGGTTATGGAGTGTTCCCTCACCAATCTGCAAGTTCTTTGGCAACTCTATGTATGTGTACTGGTAAATCCCTTCTCTTTTGTTTCATATAGGAAGTACTTAAAGCACTTAATGGATGACTAGGTGTTAGGGATTTTTAAAATTGGCTAAGACCTGCTTTCTCCTTTCAGGGCACTCCACTATCTGTCAACTTTTAGCCTAATCCTGTGTTCTTTTAACCTGTTCATCTGAATTCAGCATCCATAAGACATTTTATTTTACCTTAGGTTTTTAGTGTTTTTGTGACTTCTGTGACTTTAACGAGAATGCAACCTAGCATTTGCACTTGGTCATTCATCAGTCCTCAGATTGACAACAGGAAGACTTTATTACTTTTACTTCCCAATTTCAGTAAGCTCCGTGGGAGCTAATCCAGGGCCCTCCTCAACCCATCTAATCTGTAATAATGGTCTGTGGGTACAAAAGGGCAACAACTTAAGGCAAGCTGACAGCCCATTCTTACTGGGAATTCTTCCATTGTGGGGAATAATTACAGTCCCCTTCTAGTTGGTATGGACATCTTGAGTCAGTCAGTACATCCCTGGACTCAAAATTTTTCAGAAGGTTCTTCAGGATACCAGAAACTATAACCTGGTTTGGGTTGTGGCCACCCCACTTACCCCACCAGTGGGGGCAAGGGATGGGAAGTAGAGGGAGAAAAGAGTTCCTCTTCACAAACCAGATTTTCTCAGAATTCTGAGCATGGGTCCATTTCTAACATTAAGCTATGTACAATTGAAATGTTTGAATTACTATTAGGTAGCTATTACTGAGACCAGAATTTATATGGTAGTACCCCTTTAACTGCAAGGAATAAGTTCCAAGATCTCCCAGTGGATCCCTGAAACTGAATAGTACTGAATCCTGTTATGTACATTTTTTTTCTATACATACATACCTATGATAAAGTTTATAAATTAGGTACAGCAAAAAAACATAATAGAATTGGACAATTAATATACTGTAATAAAGGTTATGTGAATGTGGTCTCTCAAAATAACTTGTACTCATCCTTGTGATGATGTAAGATGGTAAAATGCCTACACGAGATGAAGTGAGGTGAACGATGTAGGCATTGTTATGTAATGTTAGGCTACTACTGACCTCAGGATACTTTAAAAGGCAAATCATCTGCTTCTAAATCCTAGTTGACTGTGGATGAATTGCGGGGGTGGGGTGGGGGGTACTACTGTATGAATATGTCCAGTGATTGGTGCCTTTAGGAAAACCCATATTGGAAGCTAAATCATAATCATTGTGTATGTAGTCTACTCTCAAATGGGTCAGAAAGAAGGCTATGTATATAGACAGAGAAAATGAAAAAGTAAATTGGGGCAAAATGTTAAAAAATGAGAGTAAAAGTACAAAAGTGTTCTATTTTTGTATTTCTGTAGGTTTGAAATAATTTCAAAACAAGTTAATAAAATTGCCTCCATAGGCCTGCTGGGTTACCTGTATGAGTGTGTCAGAGTTTTCAGCCACATATACTCAAGCAAAAGGAAAAAAGCAAAAAAAAGTCACAAAGGCAAACATGTAGTAACTATTAGAGCCATTTTGTGAGAAAGAGCCAGAGTCACTTGAGATAATAGGGTCTTAGTCTGAGATTTACAGTTAACTGCTTTTGGTTCCATACTTAGAAGCAAGTTTGTGAGGGGTATAAAAACAAAGGTGAGGTGTATTTTAAGTTTTTTATTTTGAGAGAGAGCATGAGGAGGGAGAGGGCCAGTGGGAGAGAGAGAATCCCAACGCAAGGATCAAACTCCTGAAACTATGAGACGACCTGAGCCAAAACGCAAGATTTGGACGCCTAACTGACCAAGCCACCCAGGGGGACACCCAGAGAGGTTCTTGTTTGTTTGTTTGTTTTGTAATTTAGGATAGAGGGAAGACAAGCTTCCTGGGAAGGAGACCCTGAAATAGGAAAAGTTAAAATTAAAGAGGTAACTGATGGAGCAGAGTTCCTGAATGGCAGAGCACAGCACAGGTAAGTGAATTGGTAATGGATAGAAGCAGACACAAGTCTTACTGTAAAGTGACAGAAGGAGGTAATGCACAAAGAAATGTTTATGAGCAAGATGCACTAAGATGAGGTTGTTCACACTGTAAAGCCTCTCGTCTCCATGAAGTAGGAAGTAATGCCAACTTCTGAGAAATATGTGTCATGAGTAAGATTGGGCTTAAGAAGAGAAATGAGAAAATGCCGTTGAGGGGCATGGAGAGAGGGTTAACTAAGAATTACTTCTGAGTGCTGAGGCCCCTCTTGAGATATGGGGAATTTTAGGAAACACCAAGATTTGTAATTTTGTCCTGGTAGCATTCATTCAGCACTGTGGGAATAGAAGCAGAAACTGATGTTGGATGTATAGTATGTGTTCAGTGAGTAAATAAATAGTTTTATGGTTGAAGTTCTGAATGTGACTAGTAAAATAACGGGCAAGGGATTTGAGATACTGGTGAGTATAGTTGAATTGATACATTCTCGTTTCTGGGCTGTGTAGGAAAGGAAGTGAAGCTGAGGTGACTATTATATGTAAAGGACAGGGACATTGCAAAGAATCTGTTTTCCAATGAGGTTCAAGTAGAGATAGTGGAGGAAGGAATAAGACAAAAAGAATTTTAGAGAGTGCCTAATTCTAGGCATGATTAGAAATCACTAGAATGGGTGGAGGTAGAGGTGAAGGTAATTGGAATTGAAGATAGCGATTGATGTGACTGGAAGTATCCTCTACCTGGAAAATACTGTTGGTGATGACAGAAGATAAAGGATGGAGAAGAAAATGGTAATTGTGTCATGGGTATTGTGTCTTGTCCTTTAAACTATGCTTGTGTTCCACAATAGCAGCTGGCACATGTACGGAGAAGATAATGAAAACTTGGTCAATAGTTATTTCCTCATTCTTGAGTTTTTAGTCAATACCTGAATCACTTAGGTATTAGAAAACATTAAGTGCAATATGGCCATTTAAAAAAGTACAGTAAGATTGGTTGTTAAAATGTGAAAATCAGGAAATTCTTTCTCACTTCACCTGCAAGTGGGGAGATAGTAAATCCATTGGATCTGTGCCTGAGAAAAGCAAGAGGCAAGGAAAATGGAAGTCGAGTTAGGCCAAGGTCTGAGTCCATAAATTGATCCCTGTAAAAGCTGCAGTTGCGCTGCTCTGCCTGAGCATTAGATGATATGCTTTTATACAGACACAAGGGGGCAGAATTAGATCTCTGGTATTTGCCTGGAGTAGGCTGCTTCTCTGCATGACCGTCTGCACTTTAAATAGGTAAACCGTTCTCTCCCAAGCACAAGGATATCTCTCTGCACTTATGTCTGTAAAATTCATTTATTCATCAAACACGGAGTACATATGGTCCAAGTCTATGCTAAATGTTAGAGATGTAACAATGAATAGTATGGAATCAACAGGAATTTTAACGAAGGTGGGAATGGAACGATTAGATTTGTTTTTAAACAACTGGCAGTAATGTAGAAGAAAGTTTGGAGTGGGAAAACCTCGACGAAAGGCTGCTTACAGAGCTCTTTTCAGTGGCTCAAACCAGAACTCAGAAGGGCCTGTAGAAAAACAATAGGGGTTCAGCGGAGAGGCTGGATTCAATCAATTTCTGAGGTAGACTAGATAAAATCTGGGTATCATGTAGATGAGGATGGGCTGTGAAGAGAGGGAAAAATCTGGTATGATGAGATTTTTTCTTCCCCCATGTGAGACTTAGGAAATAGAGGAATAGGGATAGTTGGGGAAGACAATGACTTCAGTTTGAGACTAGAGCTGCCTAGAGCTGCACTGTCCAATATAGTAGCCACTAGGCACATGTGGATATTGATCACTTGAAATGTGGCTGGTAAAACTGAGGCTCTGAATGTTAAGTAGTGTTTAATGAGGCTCATGGCTGCCATATTGACCAATACAGGTAGAGAGCATTTCCATCGTGACAGAAAATTCTGTTGGACATCCTGGAGGACACCCGGACAGATGAAGATTTCCAGTGGGTACCTGGAAACAGTATGAATCTTGGAGGAGAGGTGGGGACTAGGGAGGTGATTTAGGAGTCACTGGGAAACTAGGGAGTACTAGAGAGGTTGTAGAATTGATGAACTCTCCCAGAGAAAGAAGATCAAGGATGAAAGCAGGCATAAGTGAAGATTCTAGAGAATACAACCTTAAGGAGGCTGGCAAAAGAAGGAAAGCCTTTCAAAAGAGACCAAGAAGTGTACCCTGTAGTCCCATATACTTTTCTTGCCTCTTTAATTTTATGTTGTATATCCTATATCAAAGGCAGTGACCTACATGCAGTAGGATATAAACAGAATTTCCAAGAGGTTAATCTTATTTTTAAGTTCTTGGAGGCATGGTCGCTGTTACCTTCATGTGGTCATTGAATCAGGGAATTCTGTTCTGGGTGGAGCATATTAGGCTACCTCCAAAAATACCTGATACCATTGTTAGAATACAGGACTGGGAAGTACAGTCTTTTGACCCTACTCTATAAATCACCCTCCTTTTCTATACTTCCCTTCATGCTCAGCTATGATTTTCTGGATTATGTTTAAATCATTCCCTTGGAATAACCTCTCTCTAGCCCTTCTTTCTCTCTTCGGTCACTTAGTTTAGGGGTGAGGACCTTTTCCTGTAAAGGGCCAGAGGTAGTCTCTGTTGTATAGTCTTTTTTTTTTTTTTTTTTTTTTGGTAACACTTTGAAGATATTAAAACAATTTTTAGCTTGTGGCCTGTTTAAAAATAAGTCACATGCCAGATTTGTTCTGCAATAGTTTGCTAACCTATTACCTAGCAAGACCTCTATCTGGATGAACCCAACTCCTCAGTTGTGCTTACATGCATCCTTCTGAGTGTTTTTGAAGGAAATTAGGAACTGCCGGTTGGTGTCACCATAAAAACACAATCCCAAGTGGACAAGTTTCTGTAGTGTTCTTGTTCGTTGGTATCATGGGTAATATGTCACACCTTTTACTTCCTCAAACCTCCCACTGGTCTCTACCTACCACAGGCTTTCCATAGTGGCTGGGGCAGTTCTGGCCAGTGCCAGGTTTGGGCAAACATAAACCCCATCTGTTCACCAAAACGATACCCCTCTAACATATTATTAGAGACACTGCCTGCCCATTTCTTCTTGACTGGTTTGTTTGTGTGTCCTCAGTCAACTGGTGGGTCTGCTGATCTAGGATGGCCTCATCTGGGATTACTGGATTCTATACAGGCACTCATCTTCCAGCACATTAGCCTGAGTTTGTTCACCTGGTGGTCACAGGGCATCCAAGAGGGAAAGCAGGAGTGTGCAGTCTCAAGACCTGGGCTCAGAATTAACACCATCATTTCCTTTTTTTTTTTTGTTTGGTCTATAGCAAAGTCCTAAGACTGAGCAGATTCAAGGGGAAGGAAAAGAGACTCCCATGTTGATGGGAGGAGCTACAAAATTACATTGTAAAAGGTAACAATATTGGGAAAAGTGAAGAATTGTAACTTTTGCATCCAGCCTAACAGAGCATCCAGGTTTGCTTCACACATTGGAAAGAGCCCTCTTTCTCTAGGCCTTTAGCCCTCCCACTTATGTGCGCACCTGTAGCATGCAGAAGGTTTGTTAAAACATTGCTGGGGCCCATACCCACAAAATGTCTGGGATGCCAAGAAGTTGCTTTTCTAACAGGTTTCCAGGTGGTTCTGATGCTACTGGCCTGCAGACGACAGTTTGAGAACCACTGTTCTGGGACATACCCTCTGCATGTGCTGTGGATACTCCCACTTGAATAGGAATTTTGATTTTTAAATTATCCTCTTTTTTCCTTTATCTTCTGTTTTTTAGTTCTGTGGTTACATGTTACTTAGTTACTTTGCTACTCAGAATGAGGTCTGTGGACCAGCAACATCAGCATCACCAACATCAACTTCTTAGAAATGCAGAGTCTCAGACTTACTAGGTCAGAATCTGTATTTTAATAAGACCTGTGGGTGATTTTTTGTGCATCTGTGTTGGAGAAGCACTGCCTATGGATCATCCTCATCAGTAAGCAAGCGAGTATGTTCTTGATTTCCTCCTCCAAGCCTGCCTGTCTTCCAACGTCCCATGCTAATAGATGGCACTGCCATTCATGCAGCTGCTCAGGCTAAGCAAACAGGAATTCTCCTTGACTTCTTTCTCACGTATCGTACATTCAGTTCATCACCACACTTTACCACTTCCACAGCTAATCCAAGATGCCATTATCTCTCATTTGGACTAGCACTGGTGCCAGCTTCTTACCTGGTCAGTCGGCTTCCACGCTGTCTCCCTGCAGCTTGTTTTCTTCCAGTCAACCACAGTGAGACTTTAAACAAAGGTCTTGTTATACCCCCTCTCAAAATCCTGCAGTGGTTCCGCATCATATTTAAAATCAAAACCCAAACTGGGGCATTTGGGTGGCTCAGTTGGTTGAGCATCCAACTCTTGGTTTCAGCTCAGGTCGTGGTCTTGCAGTTCATGGGATCAAGCCTCGCAACTGGCTCTATGCTGACAGCTTGGAGCTTGCTTGGGATTCTCTGTCTCCTCTCTCTGCCCTTCCCCTGCTTGTGCTCTCTCTCCCTAAATAAATAAACTTAAAAAAAAAAAGTCAAAACCAAAACCAAAGTCCCTATTGTGGTCTGTCAGGCTGTATGTGAACTGCCTTGGCCACCTCTCTCCTCTCTTTCCCCAGCCCACTTCACTCTAGTGACTCTGCTCCCCTCCTTTTCTTTTGCAGACCTGGTTCATTCACCCTTGTTTTTTTGTACTGTTTTTTTTTTTTCTTCTCTCTTTGCACTTTGTTTTAGTAGAATGCTCTTCATCCAAATGGTATGCTATCTCCCTTCACTCAGGTCTTCCCTGAGTAACTCATCTAATATAAGCAGCCCTCTTTACTCTTTATTCCCTTATTTTGCTTTATTTCTCCTTCCTGAACTTACTGTTACCTAACATCTACTTTCTTGTCTTTCACACTAGAATATAAGTTGTAAACCTGTCTTCTCCATTTTAGTCATGGTGCTACATTCTCCTAGTTGCTCAAACCAGATGCCTGGAATGTAATCTTGATTCCCCCCCGCCCCCATCCCTTTCCTACTTCCTTCACTCAATCCTATCTCTAAAGTATATCTGAAACTTTTTATTTCTTATACTCTCCATTGCCACTGTGCTTATCTGTGCTCTCATTATCCCTTAACTTGAGTCACCTCCCTTCGATCTACCCATTCCACATAGGAGCCAGAGAGAAAGTTTTTAAAAATGTCATCAGATCATGTTACTCCTTGCTTAAAATCCTGCAATGTGTTCCTATTGTACATTATTCCTTGCCTTACAAGGTCCTGTTTACTAATTCAGAAATACTCCATGCCATTTATCCCTTGTTCAAGAAATTCCTGATACAAATCACTTTTTCTCTTTGACTCAATTTGTGCTTTCTGTCCCCCTGTATGGACTCCCCCCACTTACATTTTTTTTTAATAATTCATTCCTTCTCATTCTTAAGGACTCAGCTGAAATGTGACCTACCTAGAAAGATAGGCCCTTACTACTGTATTAAAACCGTTTTTTTCAATATCCATTATTTTCTATCTCATGACTATTTGGTATCATTTCACACTAGTTTGAAAGGTACTTTTAAGAAAATGAAATGGTTAGTCACAGACTAGGAGAAGATATTTGAAATACATATATTTGATAGTGGGCTTGTATCTAGAATAAACAACTTATTTAAATTCATAATACAAAGAAAACTCAATCAGGCAAAAGATGGGAACCCAGGGAATTTGCGCGGTTGGGGAGGCGAGGACCTGGGACAGCCCAGCTTCAGCGAGGCCGCCACGTCGGGCCGTCCACCCACTGCTGGTTGCGGTTTCGGTTTCCGTTTCCCTTCTGCAGTTTAGATTTCCCAGCGGCTCGGCCTCTCCGCTCAGGATACGTTCTCAGAAAATCCCTCCCGGGCCCGCCCGCCGCTGGCCTTTAAAAGGAGTGAGGCGCGGGCGAGGTGGGATCTCGTCGGGAGGTGAGCCACCGGCATGACGGCGGAGGAGAGGAGGAATCTGCACGCGTTCCAGGACTATGTCATCAAGACTCTGGACCCTACCTATATCCTGAGCTACCTGTCCCCCTGGTTTAAGGACGGTGAGTGGTCTCCGGCGGCACTAGACAGACCCTTGAAGCAAGGAAACAATTTAGGACTTGTTTTTCTCTTGCCTTTTTCCCCTTGATTTTAATCAATACAAGTAGCCAGCTAGGAACCAGATCCCCACAGCATTTTTAAAAATTACTTTAAATTTAGTTTTTAAATTTTATTTAAATCCAAGTTAGTTAACATATAGTGCAATAATAATTTCAGTAGTAGAATTTAGTGATTCATCACTTATGTATAACACCCAGTGCTCATCCCAACAAGTGCCCTCCTTAATGCCCATCACAAATTTAGCCCATCCCCCCTCCCAACACCCTTCCAGCAACCTTCAGTTTTCTCTGTATTTAAGAGTCTCTTATAGTTTGCCTCCCTCTCTATTTTTTATCTTATTTTTCCTTCCCTTCCCCTGTGTTCGTCTGTTTTGTTTATTAAATTCCCACCACATTTTAGAGTAGAGAGTGCCAAGATGAGCCTTTGGAGGTCTAGATAGGGAACTGAGTCCCAGAGAAGTGATATGACTTGTGTAGGGGTGCACATCTATTCAGGTTCAAAGCTGGAGAAACAAATCATTGTCCACTTCATGTATTTCCTCTAATGGTTATGTCTAATGTGTCTTCAGCTTTGTACTAACATTGAGATTAAGGAATAAGATTTAGGCACTTCTTTAAAATACTTTGCAGCCCAAGATTTTGGGGGTGGGAGACTGGTGAGGACAGATGTACACAAATGATGACCAAATGCAATGAGAACTCCAAGGTACTTGACCCTTACTTCTTACTCTTACTGTGTCTTACTTGCACTTATAAATGACTGGAAGCTTAAGAGGAACAAGACTCTGGACTGAATGGCTGCAGGCTTCAATTCAGGTGTTTCTGTCTAGCTTTTGAGACCCGTGGTGATGGATGAATGCCATATTGTAAATTTGCATCCAAGTGTACTGTGTGGGAGATGAGCAGAGGCTTTGAGGAAAGAGGAAAAGGGAGGTGGTGCCTAGAAGGAGTTGAGATGAGAGAGGGGATCTGGCAACTCCTTTTCGAGCTCCAAGTGCGAAAATAACTTTCCTAATGTGAGGCAGTTTTGGCAAATGTCGTGAAAGCAGACAGGTAATTTGAGTGCTAATTTCTCTGTAAAACCGAGGGGGTTGTGGAGTGAGGAGTGAAAGAATACCATTAACAAAACCAGACTTCTGCTTTCTAGTTGTGCTCAGGGAGAAAGTAACAAAGTAACATCCTAATGAACCACTGAGTAGCTTGGACCCCTGAAGAATATAATTCCCTGCAAGATCTCTTTTAGAAATCTTGGAATGAATGAAACACTAACAAACTGGTGTGAATCCCATTCTTTTCTTGTACTGCGTGTCCATTCAGTGAACAAGTCATATATGTTAGGCAATATGCTAGCACTGGAGAGAATTTACACACACTTACTACACATATTATCTAATAGGAAGCGTCATGCTAGGAACTAAAAAATCAGTGGTGAGTGTGATAGAAGTGATCCTTCCTTAACAGAGATGAGTGCATACGTGAAGGCACGTTACTAAATACACCATAAATGATAAAATGTGGTAAGTGCTGTGATGAAAAACCATAGTGTGCTATAGGAGCACATAGGCAGCATAGTTTTTAATGTTTATATTAGTTTTAATTTGTAGTTATAATGTAATCACAACAAAAATACCGAAAGGGAAATAGAAAAGGCTAGCTGAAGAACACTATGTATAATATGTCTTCTTTTGGGATGTTAAAGATACAATAGAAGTTTCATTTCCAGCTTCTTACCAAGGGCAATTGATATCATTTAGTTGGTTTATATCTTTCCTGTTCATTTCTTTATACTTTATCATGTGCACATGTATCTGTGAACTTTTTTCTTTCTTCTCATCTTTTTCTGTTTTCTGTTAGATTGATAAAGTTTCTCTATCCCTATTTTTTTTTTTCTTGCATGCTTTGGAATCTCTGGATTCTATTGGTTAACCTTAATTGTGACAAATATACTCTATTAGGATTCATTCACGGAGCTGAGACATGAGTGTTATGGCTGGATATAAACTTTTTGACTCATTTTCCCCCCTATAAGTAGGAGCTTATCCACACTCTCCTTATGCCCCAAAATTCATTCCCCATGCACACACACACAAATACACCAATATGTTTAAATTACACCAGCAATATCCAGTCTCTCTTTTACCATAATCTTTGTCTCCACGTGTTGGATACTGTACACTAGTTGAATCTTGGGAAAGGAGAATTGAAGCCATGTTTCTTCTGAAGAGCTTGCATGGTCACTAAGGTACTGCAGGGCTTTGCTTATTCACTGGTTGTCCAGGATGTTTCAAGGTAGACTAGGTTGTGGGTTACAAATTTTTTGCAATATCCCTTTGGAGTCGAAGATGAACTCTTGTCTTGGAGGGGTCCTCAGTGAGCAGTATTCTGAGTATTTACCCATTCAGTAACATTTTCTGGACTGTACATGAGCCAGACACTTTGATGATGATTAGAATACAAAGGTGAAGGCAAAAATGGATACAGCATGTCCATGATCACTGTCAATGCGAAAAGATAGACACTCAGTTATTATATACTCTGCAGAGCCAGTGGTCTAGTCAGAGGCCTATAAAGAGACCAACAAAACATAGAAAAGAGATCAAGAAATTCTACCTTGAGAAGCAGAGTGTGGCATCACAGAGTGGCCAGGATGGCAAAGGTAGTAGGAAATACTGAGTGCCAAAAGTAGAATTTTCCCTGCATTGAACTCCCAATGCTTTTGAGGAAAGTAGACTCGTCGGCAGGAGATATTGGGGCTAGGTAGCAGCAGGATGGGCCTAACCTTGTACAGAGTGATGCTGACCTGCCCAGGGTGTAGCAAGGCAGTTTCCCTGGGAAGGTTTCAGCTGTGACTAGGGCATATCTGGACGTTCATGCAGAGTGTCCGTCATGGCTGGTGGCATGCCTAAGGAAAAAACGAACAGTAGAGAGGCCTGGGAGTAAGAACCCAGCTCCAAGGATGGGGTCTAGGAACAGGATTAACTATCTCAAAGGAATAGGGTACAGTTGTATGCCCAGGGAAACTGGGGTAGGTTTTATTACCTATTACAACCTATTACAAGATAGGTTGCTGTTATGGGTTGAATTGTGTTGTCTCTAAAAGATATGTTGAAATCCTAACCCTCACTACCTGAGAATGTGATCTTATTTGGAAATAGGATCTTTACAGAGATAATTAGTTAAGGCAAGGACATACTGGCATAGGGTGGGATCCTGATCAATGTGGTTGGTGCCTTTATAAGAAGATAGCCATGCGAAGACACAGAGAGACAAAGAGAATGTCATGTGAAGACAGAGGCAGAGATTGGAGTGATGTGGCCACAAGCCACAGAATGCTAACAGCCACTAGGAGCTGGAAGGGAAGAGGGATGTATTGTCCCTTAGAGCCTTCAAAGGAAGTGTGGCCCTTCCAACATCTTGATTTCAGATTTCTGGTCTCTAGAACTTGTAAGAGAATAAGTTTCTATTGTTTTAAGGCCACCAGTTAGTGCTAATTTGTTATTGTAGCCACAAGAAACTAATATAGAAAGATAAAATTTAAAGAAGTGTTGGCAAGTCTGTGTAAAATATTGGAATCCTAATCCATTGCTGGTGGGAATGTAAAATGGAATAGGTCCTTTGGAGAGCAGTTTGATAATTCCTTACAGTGTTAAATAGAGTTACCATATGACCTAGCAATCTCACACGTGGGTATAAACTCAAGACAAGGGAATACATATGCCCACATAAACACTTGTACATGACTATTCATTGTATTGCTATTCATAATAGCTAAAATGTGGAAACAACCTAAATGCTCATTAACTGATGAATGGATAGACAACAGGTAGTGTATCCACACAATAGAATATTATTCAGCAATAAAAAGGAAGGAAAGATACAAGCTACAACATGGATGTATCTTGAAAACATTTTGCTTAAGTGGAAGAACCTAGTTACAAAGACCACATATTGTATGATTTCATTCATATGAAATCTTCAGAGTAGGCAAATCTGTAGAGATCCAAGTAGGTGAGTGGTTACCTGGGGTTAAGGGGAAGGGAGTTGGGAGTGACTGGTACAAGATTTCTTTTTACTAGTCATAGTGTACTAAAATTAGATAGTGGAGATGGATCCATAACTCTAAAAACCATTGGATTTTGCATGTTGAAAGTGTTAATTTTATTGTTCCCAAGACAGAGACCTTGGAAGAGAAGGAGGCTATCCCTTCCTTTCTTCATTCATTCAGTATCTATTATGTGTTGAGTCCTCTTCTAATCTCTGAGGATACGGTGGTTAACCAGACAACTGGTTTATTTCTTGAAATTTACATTCCACTGACAATGAGGTGGGGGGGGGGGACACTATCAAATGTCAGGTCATATGAAGGCAACCATTTGGTCACTACCCCAGACATGGAGTTAGTGTGCAAAGTCAACAAGACCACCAGCAGTTAGGTGGATAGTTCTCTGCTACCTGGTCTCATTGGGTTTCTGTTTAGCTCCTCTTGCTTTTTTCTTTTCTGCCATATTTCATGCCATCCAAGCAAAAACCTAGAAAGAGGACCATGAAAATATCTCTTTATTTCTAACTCTGCTTTCTGAGTCCAGTGTAATTAAAGATGCCATGGAGTGGTCCTTTCTTCACACTCTGTTACTCCTACAATTAACACAGACTTTTGAACAAGAGATTATTAAAATGTTGGAAGAAGCCTTTGTTTTCTTCCATCTAATTCAGTGCTTTATAATGACTAATCCTTTGTTGTGGGGATGCTTTCTCACGCATTGTTAAGAAAGTCCCTTTTTAATGGATTGCTTTAGAGCATGTTCCAGACTTCCATACCAAACTAGAAGAAGTTTCTAGAGCGGATGGGAGGGTGGGCTTAGTTGGTGAAGAATGGGCATACTCTGCCTAAACAGAGAATTTGCTGGCTTCTTACCTTCCATTGCTGTGATTTGTTAAAATCACCATCCCCATGGGGCGCCTAGGTGGTTCAGTCAGTTGAGTGTACGACTTTGGCTCAGGTCATGATCTCACAGTCCGTGGGTTCAAGCCCCGCATCGGGCTGTGTGCTGACAGCTCAGAGCCTGGAGCCTGCTTCGGTTTCTGTGTCTCCCTCTCTCTCTGCCCCTCCCCCGTTAAGTCTCTGTCTCTGTCTCTCAAAATAAAGACGTAAAAAAAATTTTTTTTAAAAAAATCACCATCCCCATTTAAGAAGGTCTGACAGTCCTTTGCAGGTTTTTCTTCCAGTGATTAGTGGTTCTGCAGTTTGATGAGTCACTCTTGCTTCTGTTTGTAGATGTGGTGCAGTATATTCAGGCTGAGAAAAACAATAAAGGCACGATGGAGGCTGCCTCGCTTTTTCTTAAGCTCCTATTGGAGCTGCAGGAAGAAGGCTGGTTCCGTGGCTTTTTGGATGCCCTTACTCACGCAGGTTAGTTCATTCCTCTTACTCACAAATCAGAGTATATTACTTGACTGTTTCAAAATGCTGTAAAAGTGAAATGCTATTAACTTTGAGCTATCCACATGTACTTCCTGCCTCTTAATCTGAGGCAATGTAAAGATTATTTTCAGTCAGATAATATAATTGCTGACCTAAAATATCCATGGGAAGCTACAGAGTGATTATTGGGACAGTTTATTATTGGGTAAGTGTATTGGATATAAGATAAGTATGCAAAATTAGTTGCATTTCTGCACCATATACAAAAATAAACCCAAATTGGATTAAAAACTTAAATGTAAGACCTGAGGGCATAAAATTCCTAGAGGAAAACATAGGCAGTGATTTCTCTGACATCAGCCATAGAGACATTTTTCTAGATTTGTCTCCTTTGGCAAGGGGAATAAAAGCAAAATTAAACTATTCAGACTGCACCAAATAAAAAGCTTTTTTTATACAGCAAAGGAAACCGTCAACAAAACAAAAAGACAACCTACTGAATGGGAGAAGATATTTGCAACTGATGTATCCAATAAGGGGTTATTATCCAAAATATATGAAAAAGTTCTACAACTCAACATCAAAAAACCCCAAAAAATCCAACTAAAGAATGGGCAGAAGATGTGAATAGACATTTTTCCAAAAAAGATAGCCAGATGGCAGACAGACACATGAAAAGATGCTCAACATCACTCATTGTCAGAGAAATGTAAATCAAACCACAATGAAATATCCCCTCACATCTGTCAGATTGGCCAAAATAAAAAACACAAGAAATAATAATTATTGGTTAATATATGGAGAAAAAAGAACCCTAGTGCACTGTTAATGGTAATACAAACTGGTTCAGCCACTGTGGAAAATATTATGGAGGTTCCCCAAATATTAAAAATAGAATTACCATATGATCCTATAATTCCACTAAGTATTTGCCCAAAGAAAACAAAAACACTAATTCAAAGGGATGTATACACCCCTATGTTTATTGCAGCATTATTTACAATAGCCAAGATATGGAAGCAACCCAAGCGTCCATCCATAGATGAATGGATAAAAAGGTAGCATATATACTATGGAATATTACTCAGCCATAAAAAAGAAACAAATCTTGCCATTTGCAACAACATATATGGATCTATAGGGTATAATGCTGAGTGA
Source organism: Cryptoprocta ferox (assembly GCA_028646485.1). Lineage (NCBI taxonomy): Eukaryota > Metazoa > Chordata > Mammalia > Carnivora > Eupleridae > Cryptoprocta > Cryptoprocta ferox. The sequence continues at coordinate 37,224,894 of CM053568.1, forward strand.
AATAAGTCAGGGAGAGAAAGACAAATAGCATATGATTTCACTCATATGAAATTTGAATTTAAGAAACAAAATGAACAAAGAAAAAAAGGATAAATGAAAAAATAGACTCCTAGAAATAGAGAACAAATTGGTGGTTGCTAGAGGGGAAGTGGGTACAGAGGTGGGTGAAACAGATAAAGGGAATCAAGAGTACACTTACCATGATAAGCATTGAGTAACATATAGAATTGTTGAATCATTATGTTATATACCTGAAACTAATTTAACACTATGTTAATTTTACTGGAATAAAAATAAATAAAGCATAAAAATTAGTTGCATTTCTACCCACCAGAAGCAACCAGAAAATGTAGTCCCAAAATGGATACCACTTAAATAGTCGCAAAAGTAGTAATATATTTAGGAAAAAACCTAGCGGAAGATGTGTGAAGTCTGAATGGAGAAAATGATAAAGTGTTATTGAAACATATTAAAGAAGACCTATTGAAGTAGAGATATATACCCACGCACATTGAGAGAAAGACTTGATACCATAAAAATATCAGCTGTATCATCATTGATATTTATATTCAGTGCAATTGTTATTGCTTCTCGGCCTTTTGGCTAAGATCAAGTGTTAAATTGAATACAATTTAATAAAAATACTACATGCTTTTTCATGCACTTGAAAAATTTCTAAATGATTCTAAAATGTAAATGGAAAAATTATGATCTAAGAATAGTCAGGAGATTCCTAAAGAAGAATTAAATAGGCTGGGGTTTCCCCTTCTAGATAACAAGATTTATTTTACAGCCATCGGCATTGAGACAGCTTAATGTTGGTCCTGGCATTGACCAACTGACCAATGAAATAGAAAGCCTCAACTCCTTACTTAAACTCCTGTATTTATGAAAACCTGATATATTTGAGATCACTTGGAAGGGAAGATCGTTAGTAATGGAGGGGCTTTTAATAAGTTGCAGTGTGCTATTATAGACAGGATAATGTTAAAAACCAAACAAACCCTAACTTGCATACCCATGTAAAATAAATTTGTATTCCTTAGCTCATTCCATTCACATATACACACAAAATGAATCCGCAAGAATTAAAGGCTTACTTCCAAATGACAAAATTTTAGCAACTGTAGAGAAGAATATAGAATAATAATTTATGACCTTGGGGTATGGCAGGATTTATGAAACAAGACATTAAAGCATTATCCATAAAAGGCAAATTGATACATCTGATGACATTAAATTAAAAACATCTGTTTATCAAAACACTAAAGAAAGTGAAAAAACAAGTCACAAACTGGGAGAGGATATTTGGAAAATATAAAATCACCCAAAAGATTAATATCTAGAATATATTAAGGCTTTAAAATCAATTAGAAAATGAAAGCAAATATTCACAGGGCAAAAGTGTAAACCAACATTACAAGGAATAGGAAGTAGGAAAGGTTAATAAACATAGGAAAATGTTCTCAGCCCAGCCCAGTAGCAATTAGAGAATTGTGAATTAGGATAGCATTTTATTAACTACTAGATAGCAAAATTTAGGAAGTCCAACAAAGTTAAGGCTTATAAAGCATATTTAATCATGGGGAATCTTAAATGTCCCTATACAGAGTGTAAATTAATACAAATATTTTGAAAAACAATTTGGCATCATCTTACATGGTTCAACTCTCTTGCATCCCTCTATCCAGAGTTTCACTTTTACGTGCCCTAGAAAAACTCTTACACAGATATTCCAGAATACACATACAAGAATGTTTGTAGAATACTTGTAATAACAAAAGCAACCAAACAAACAAACAAAATTGGAAGCAACCCCAATGTCCTTCAAGAAGAAAATAGATAAATAAATTCTACAATATTCACACAATGGCCGATTATACTGCAGTGAAAATGTATGAACACAGCTACACATGACAACACAGGTGAAGCTTAGAAATGTAATATTAAACTTTTTAAAAAAAGCAGTGAAAATTACATTTAGTAGAATATAATTATGAAGTTCCAAACAAGCCAAACTAAACATATATTAAGGAGTCAAACATATGCCATGCAACTATTCAGAAAAAATGAAGGGAGTGATACATCAAATACAAGGTGGTAGTCTCTTTGCAGGGAGGGGAAGAGAGGGGTAAAAAGTGGCACACCCCACAAAAGTCTTAGGTAACTCTGTTGTTAAATTGGATAGTGGGTTCCCAAGTGTTCATTTTGTTGCTAGGTTCTTTATAGCCAAAGAAAGAATGTGGGCTTTGGAGTGAGACAAGCCTGGTGATTGTGTTTGAGAACCTTAGATTGAAGCATTCCTCGGTTACTATAGTTGGAAATGTTATTTTTTTCCTCCTCAAATTTCCCTTTATACTTAATATTTTCTGTTTTTGGAGTGGTGTAGAAAGTTAAGTTCCTTAGGACTAGGAATTAAGATTTGTATTGCTTTTTGCCCACTTTGCACTGAGAAGATACTTAATAATTGTATGATGTTTTGACTCCTTGGAAGACGAGTCAGAGGTTGTAGGTGAAATCCAAGGCACGCTTCGGAAGGAAGATTTTATACTGAGACCAAATGTAAGCCTTCACATTATCCTTAGCACTTTCTCCTAGGAGATGATAAATATTGGAGATGATAAAATGTTGGGTCCCTAAAATGAATATTGAGTTTTCTTTTTGAAAGATCATTAATTATTCAGATGGTTTACAGATATCTTTTGGGTTCTCTCACTGTACATTCAAACATGATCGTATGATGTTAATCTTCAAATATCTTTTAGTTTCATAAAAGCCCCAATTTTCTTCTTTTCAGGTTATTCTGGACTTTATGAAGCCATTGAAAGTTGGGATTTCCAAAAAATTGAAAGGTTGGAGGAGTATAGATCACTTTTAAAGCGTTTACAACCAGAATTTAAAACTACAGTTAATCCAAAAGATATCCTTCCTGAAGTATCTAAATGTTTAATTAGTCAGGAATGTGAAGAAATTATGCAGGTAAATTTAATTATTATATTTAATATAATTAATTAGAATTAATTTAATTTAATATAAAATACTGAATTTGGGGGAAGTAATTTGAACATGGGAAATGTATTCTGTTTCTCCACGGATTTAGACCCGAGGAAGATCATTGAAATCCACAAAGGTCCTCACATCTAAGATATAATTACCTAGAGTACTATTTTTAATTGTGAACCTATAATTTTTAATGTCACAAGTTTTTCAGGTTTGTCCTATTTTCAGTTAAAATTATTATTACTTTTACAAATAGTATTTTATGAAAATTTAAATAAAGTTGAACAGTTTAGCAAATAAAAAGAAAAACTATAGAGTTTAGTGGTTAAGCATTCAGGCTTTGGACACAAATTTTGTTAGAATCCTAGTTCACCCGTCTACTTGTGGTGTGATCTTAGGCAAGTTGCTTAGTTTCTCTAAACCTCTGTTTCTTGAGGTATAAAATGGAAATAATGATAGTTCCTTATTAGCATGATAGTTTTGTAAGGATTAAATGAGATAATATATATATGTGCTTACATATGCCTGGCATATAATTGTAGGTGCTCAATACATTTTAGTTATGATTAATAATAAAAATCATATAGGTCCCATTACCCTGCAAGAAACCATTTGTTAATATTTTGTTATATTCTTCCAAATATCTCTTTATGCCAATGTACCCATATTTTGAATGGTTGTCAAATGGATGTTTCCTACCATTGCTGCTGCTGATAGATATAAGGTCTCCAAGGAGGTGAGAACACCTGGCTTGACATAGTGATACCACGTGACAAGGACAAAGGAAAGGGTGTCTTAAAAGGCACCATGTTGGATGGGGCAAAAATGATCATGAATCAGACCCATTGAACCATATTTTACAATGGTTTTAAATCAGTGCTTGAATGGATATTTCTTCAGTGAAAACTCATAAAAGGAAAACTTTTGAAATGATTGACTGATCAACTGCAGTTGTCTTGCTTAGGTTTGTTCCAACAAGGGGTTGATGGCAGGTGCAGAGAAAATGGTTGAATGCCTTCTCAGATCGGACAAGGAAAACTGGCCCAAAACTTTGAAACTTGCTTTGGAGAGAGAAGAGAGTAAGTTCAGTGAACTCTGGACTGTGAACAAAGGTAGGATATTCCAGGGAAGAGCTCTGAAGGGTGGGAGGGTCTGAAAACATGCTCCACCTTTCTTGTGGTTCTCCTTAGGGCCTCTTTCATTCCTTCCTGTTTTTCACTCACTGTCAGAGGCATTTTGCCCTTCAGAGACCCATGGCTACACCTCTAGAGAGAGAGAGCAGCCGCGAGTTGAGTTCTGGGAGGGAAGTGGCTACTTGCCTGCAAAAGTAATTCAGTTGTGTCTAACCCCTAAAATGGACCAGGGCATACTGCTCTCATCCAGAATTAGCCCATCTGGTCCAAAGGATTTGGGGAAGGCAGAGTCTGAACTCACTCTCTGAGTTTAGATTATCAGTGAAATAGCTTTCAAACTCCAAGACTTGCTCCCTCTTCAGAGTAAGAATCATAATAGACATAGCCTGGTAGTCTTGCCTGGGAGCCATCAGGAACTAAGTCAGAACAAGACTGAAAAAAAGAATATGTTGTGATGAAATATCTGTGCCATCATGTTGTTTCCTGAAGCGAACATCTTCTCAGAGCACTGTTTTAAAGGCTGAGTTTGGCAAAACCATCTGAGTGTCTGGTCTTTGCTCTTCCTTTAAATCACAAGTTGTTCTGGAAAATGTCTATATAAATACACATCTGATTTCTTGGGTTAGGTCAAGAATGGTAGACATAAATATCTGCTAAATATTGCTTCTGTAGTGTACACGAGAATCATCTGGGGATTTTGTTAAAATGCAGTTTCTGATTTAGTAGAGACTCAAGAGCCTGCATTTCTAACAAGCTCTGGAAGTTGCTGGCTCATGTTCCACACTTTGAATAATAAAGCCCTAAATGACATTGCAGTTCAGACTCCAAATTGAGACATCAAAGTCAAAAAGATTCTTTTAATTGTTTTAGAAGATGAAGCGAGCAGTTGTGCAAAATCTTAACGGAAGTTGAAAATTTTAGTATTACAACCTCTTTGGTAGGACTTGTGCTGTGAAGACAATAATCTGATTAGATGAAGATTCTAAGGTGTTTTTTGGTCTCATACAGGTGCAAAGAATATTGAAATGAAAGTTCTTGAGGATGATGAAATGGAAACTTCTGACATACAGATTTTCTACAAGGAAGAATCTGAACGCCAGAATCTTTGTCAGAACTCATGTCCATCTTCAGGTACCCAGTATTGTTCTTTTCCATAATGGTGTTCATCAGGTATTTTGTGTAGGGACATGTCTTCCAGTGCCAAAAGTCATAGTCTTTTTAAAAAATTTTTATTTTTGGGAGAGTGCAAGATGGGGAGGGGCAGAGAGAGGGGGACAAAGGATCCGAAGTGGGCTCTCCACTAACAGCAGTGAGCCTGATGTGGGGCTCGAACTCACAAACTGGGAGATCATGACCTGAACTGTAGTTGGACACTTAACTGACTGAGCCACCCAGGCGTCCCAAGGAAGAAATTCTGATTAATATTGAGTAGAATTAGAAGAAAAGTATGATTTGGGGCTAACACTACTGTAAGAAGAAAATTTACAGATTACTTTTGCAAGGGAATGATACAAATTTTCTTTCATTTCAGAATAAAATCAACCAATGTAAGTTGCTTTAAATTTTTCTGACATGTAAAGGCCCTTAACCATTTAGAAATTTTCATTTTCTTTAAAATAGGTTGGAGTCAATAGATAATTTCAACTGTTTTTTTCTAGCAGTAACATTCTATGAGTTTATCTGTTAATGAGAAAAAGCCTCTGGTTATGTTTTGGAACTTCTGGTTTTGTTGAGAGAAGATACCATGTAAGAGCCTGCAGAATTATAAAGATGGTTGCTCATCAATATGAAATTGCTTTGGGAATTCAATGTTTACAGTCGTTGCTTTTCAGAGATCTTGGAGGGATTTGTTGTTTTGTTCCATATAGTATTTCCTTTAACCAGTGGCCGTCTGCTTGCTCTGAATTAGGCCATTCTTGCTTTAGTTTTTTCCTTACTAGACTTCAAGATTGTTTAAGAAAAAATTCTTTGTGGCTTTTTAAAATAAAAAAAAAAGAACTCTCGCCATTGATACTTTGTCATTGAGGGAGAATTCTGACTTCACATCAATGGAGGAGCTAGAATGGTTAACAAGAGGCAAGGATTCTAAATTTTCTCAAATGAGGCCCTTCTTACTAAAATCAGAATTCCTGTCTATTTGGTGATACATAGCTATTTCCTCAATTCCTCAGAGAAGTAACTATTTGGAAATTTTGTTCCCTTTGTATTACAGAAGTCTCTCATATTTACACCCCAGTGAAGCCAAGAAATTACCAACTAGAGCTCGCTTTGCCTGCTAAGGAAGGAAAAAACTCAATAATATGTGCTCCTACTGGTAAGCCAGTTGCCACTACTACTATGTGGTTTGCTTCCTTTTTTTTTTTTTTTTTTTTTGTCTTTTATTGAATACTGGGACAAAATGGGTGAGTGTCAATATTTTCCTTGCTCCGTATGTCTTTTGAGAAGACTGTCCCAGTAATATAGTCTCCAGGTATTTTAAGGAACATGAGGACAGAAAGAAAAATGCCCTCTTTTTTAGCTTGCTTTATGCCATGACTTTATTTACATGTTACCTAGGAAGTAGCTTGGTATTTTCCTGTCCTGGTGTAAATTCTGCCCCGGTTAACCCATCCACATTCCCAGCTTACCAGTCAGCATGGTGGTTTGAGGAGAGACAACAGTCATTACCTTTGTACAGAAATATTTTAGTATAATATTAGTTACACGTTTTCTTTTTCTTTGTATGTTAAAAGGTTGTGGAAAAACATTTGTTTCACTTCTTATATGTGAACATCATCTTAAAAAATTTCCTCAAGGACAAAAGGGGAAGGTTGTCTTTTTTGCTATTCAACTCCCAGTGTATGAACAGCAGAAATCCGTGTTCTCAAACTATTTTGAAAGACTTGGGTAGGTGTAACAGTTGGTCCTGTTTCTCTTCCTCTAGTTTCATTTAACAGGTGTGTTTTCAGCTCTATTTAGTTTTTGGAAAACCATGATTCAAAAATTTATAGTAGATTTAGCTTTTATATAATCTAGATGTGATTATTTTTTTATGGATTCAAGTCTATTTTGTTAGGTACACTTGAAATCTTAAACTCCTTTGGCTAGCTTTTACAGAGTGAGTAAATGACCTGAGATAAATTTACATTTAAATGGCACATTTAACTTTTTAATATTTCATAACTTATTTAATATTACTCTTTTAAGTAGTATTTTCTTTTTAATGACTTAAAAGAATTAATATATACTAGCGACAATTATAACTAGTTTGCATTTATTGATCATTTACTATGTGTAAGGCTCTGTGCTAAGCATTCGTCTCCAGATTCCTTTCTGAGTTAGGAGAGCTTAATCAGTTGATGCTCTGATCTAGTGTTTCATATCTTTGTGCTTCCTCATTCACATTGTGGTTGGTAATAGGGAATTTCTGTTGTTTCCCAGGTACAAAGTTGCGGGTGTTTCTGGAGCAACATCTGAGAATGTCTCAGTGAAACACATTGTTGAGAACAATGACATCATCATTTTAACTCCACAGATTCTTGTGAATAGCTTTAAAAATGGGACAATTCCATCACTCTCTGTCTTTACTTTGATGATATTTGATGAATGTCACAACACTGGGAAACACCATCCTTATAATATGATCATGTTTAATTATCTAGACCAGAAACTTGGAGGATCTTCAGACCCACTGCCTCAGGTATCTCCAGATTCAGATGGGTTCCTCGGAAGAGCTATAACCTTCCTAAATCCTATTTACTTACTCTTATGACCACATTAAGGATGTTCTTTTCAGGTGCTAAATCCAGATTGTATAGCTCATTGATTAATTTTGATTGATTCATTTATTCACTTAACAAACATGCCTCAGGTGCCCCGCTGTGTTATCCACTGTGCTAGGCACTGGGGATACAGATATAAAAAGACATAGTCCTTGCCTTCAGTTTAAGTTTCATGGGGAGCCAAACATCTATGAACTATGTCATAATGTATGGTGGGGGCACACTATGGAGATGGGTACAAGGTGTAGTCAGAAGAGAAAACTCGTGTGCTGTGAAAGGCAAGACCCAACAGAAGTTAGGCAAAACCTAACAAGAGGGTACAAATTAGATAGCTGGATGGTCTTCAGGAAAGTCTGCTGTGTGTCCAAAGGCACAGAGGTATGAGAGAACATTGTGTGCCCGCGAGTCAAGAACTGTGAAGCTCTTCCAACATCATTTGAGTCTGGTATATGAAGTACTAAATAGCAACAGGTGAGGCAGAGTGGGGATAGAGGAAATGATTGATAGAACAGGATGTCAGGGGAGACCAGAGAGTATGGGATAAGTAAGCAGGTATATGCATTAGTCTGGGAGAGTAGATGGGACACCATTTTTGGTGTCATCAGAGGCGAGGGTGTGAGAGGAGTCAAGACACAGAGTAGTTCTTAGACAGGGACAGGAAAGGTGGGGAATCCCTGGCATTTAATCTCTCTTTTCTTTTAAATGTAGGAGAGGCAGATAGATTATTGGCTGGGAATAATCAAGATGGGAATGGAGGAGGGAGCTCAGGATGCATGGTACACCAGTATCACATTGTATAAAGTTCTCTAGCCCTAATAACTACTGTTTAGGAAGCACAGGTTAAAAGAAATACAGTATGTACCCATAGACAAAATTCATTAGGAATCACATTTCTTAAAGCTTCTTCTAGAAAAAAACTGGTGCTTAACTAGATTTCTTGCTAATGAGTCAGTTATTCAGTATTTACTGAGTGGTTATTTGAGTAGAATTTAAATTATTAGGTGACCATTAAGCTAAATTTTTTTACAAATCTTAACTGAATTCACACAACTACCATTTTGAATAGCTATTGTTTCCCAACTTTTAAAGATAGCTGTGTGTTCAGGGACACATAGCCAGTGTGACATGGTTGACTTTAGAATGGAATTGTGTCTGATTTTAGTTTTCTTTCCTTTCAGTATCTTGTTCTACACATTATGGGGGACACAAGAGTAGAGAAGTCCTTCCTTGAAAGCGTTTCTGCTCTTGGTTTCTTTGCTGATTCAAGTTCATGATGAGTTTGTGACTCCTGCATTTATTCAGTGCTTTGCCTAATGGGGACCTTTCCATTTGCAATGTCATGGAGAATATCAGAAAAAATAAATAAATACTGTTTTTGCTCCTTATATGAAATTAGTAAAAACAAAACAAAACAAAACAAAACAAAAAAGAAACAAAAAAAAAACAACCCTGACTTTAGCAGTAAAGAGTTGCACGCAGGATTGTGGAAATGGCATGCAGGTTTTCCAGACATCTGATGATTTGCAGTGCTCCTCATAGGTCGTTGGTCTGACTGCCTCGGTTGGCACTGGGGATGCCAAAAACACAGAAGAAGCCATGGAATATATCTGCAGACTGTGTGCTTCTCTTGACACATCAGTGATAGCAACAGTCAAAGACAACTTGGAGGAACTGGAAGAAATTGTTTATAAGCCCCAAAAGTGTAAGTGAAATCCCGTAACCTGCCCTTTAGGACTTTGTTACCCTCTGCATTTCCCCCAAACTTGGGGTTAAATAATTATGTTTCACGCCTCTCTCCTCAGCTGAGCTGTATCCCCAGGCAGTGGATAAACCTCAGGAGTGCACTCTCCTAAAACAAACATTCTTACTCTTCAGTTTGATAAAATTCTTTTTTTGGTTTTGCTATGTTTATGAAAAGGTTCTTATAAAGATACTAACAATGAGGTGTGATGAGAAAAATCACAGCATGTAAATGGCTAAGAGCTGGGCTCAGCCCTTCCCTGCAATACATGCCTGAGGATGAGACTGTGTGGTTCATTATTTGAGTATGTATCTGATGATTTGGGTTGAAATGAAATTAATCTGAATTCATCATATTTTTCCTCAGCAGATCAGAATATGATTTTTAAAAAAAAGACTTGACTAGCAAATGTTTATTAAATTCCAATGGTATACTGACCCAACAAAGGAGAGAGGAAGAAGAGACATATATGCCTTTCTCCTTACTCTGGGGATAGTGTATGACTGTATAAGGCAGAACGAACAGACATGAAATAGCCAGAGAGGGGCAGTTAAGTTCCCTTCTGGGAGCTGCCTTTAAGGAGTTGAGGGAAGGTACCTAATCTAAACTTTTTAGTATCAAGTACAAATTTCTTTATAATCCAGTCCCTCTGCCTCTGTGCTTCGTCTCCTACCCCTCCCATAAGCCCAACCATGTTGCATTCCTTTGGGCTCCTCAAGTGCATCATGTGCTTTCTCCTTTTCTCTTCCCCTATTTACCCCACAACATTTCCTCCTTTGGAAGAATTAGAGATTCTTTTTCTTTTGCTCCATGATACCTTGCACATAGTTATTGTTACAGCACTTTACTGTGGTTATTTGGCTGCGTATATTTCTCCCCTAAGAACATAGACCTCTCTGGACCAGAGTGTGTTCTTTTCAACTGTTTATCGCCAGTACATGGCACATGGTAGGCAGTTAAAAAGTTTCTGCTGAAACAATGCAATAATGAATTTTAGGAACAGTGTGAACACTTCTGAGGGTTGGGTGGGAAAGGAGAAGATCAAAGAAGAGAGGCTTAAAAAGGGTATTTGCAGAGATAAGATGGATACCAGTCTTGTCAAAGTAGAGTTGAGTAATAGGAAAGCCAGAGTTAGAAGTTGGATTAGACCCAGACCATGAAAGATAAAGATGTTAGAATCTGTGCATTAAGTACGGATTAAGTACATTAAGCATAGGGAGCTATTGCAATGTTTTTAAGCATTTGATATATTATTTAGACTACCTGCCTGTGAGCTTGGGGCCTTAGGTCTTAGAGAAGTAACAGAGGCAGAGAAAGGTGTGCACCTGCCTACTTTGAACTATGATGTGTTCTTCCTGAAAAATACTCACTTCACTCTGATGGCTCTAGTTTTCAGGAAAGTGGAATCACGGACTACTGACAGATTCAAATGCATCATATCTCAGCTGATGAGGGAGACAGAGAGTCTGGCAAAGAGTATCTTTGATGAAATCAGCACCATAACTCTCGGTGAGATAAATCTCATTTTCTCTCCGCGTAGGAATAGCCATGTATTATTCACTAGTGTCTTTTTGTATTCTCTTTAGTTCAGACAGTGTCAAGACTATCAAGAGGTTAGCCTTCTTGATTATAGGTTATTGAGGAACCTTATAATTTCTCCTTTAGTCTCATTTTTTCTAATCCAAAGTAAGTCTGTTGATGTACATACCTGAAAAATATCATATTTAAATCAGTTCGTGGCTTTCTTAATCTCCCAAATTAGCTTTCTGTTCTGACTTCCCTATTTGTATGAAACCACCATTTCTCTGATGGCTCACATTGAAACAGGAGGTGACCTTTGATTCTTTGTTCTTCTGAGACTCTCTCATGAAGTCACCAAGTTCTCTTCTTCTCTTCTGTTCTTTCATGCATTCACCAGATATTCATTTTGCTAGCTAATGGGAATAGCAAGATTAAAGACATAGTCCCAACTTCAGAGAACTCACGGTCAAATCATGAGAATCAGATGCGGGTAGCTTCCACACACCAGGGCAGAAGTACACATGTGTTGCCATGGGAGCATGTTTGGAACTTTGGCCTAGAATGGGCTGCAGGGAAAGCTTCCTGGGCTGGGGTGATGCCTGAGAGAATCTTGAAGTCTTGAAGCCAAGTTAAGAAAGAGAGATAAATCAAGTGAGGTTGAAAAGGTGTCAGGCATTGAAGGAAGAGAATGTTTTAGGAACTGTAAGCATTTCATGGTACTTTTGTAATACATGAATAGTAGAAAGGGGTGAGTAGAAAGAGAGAGGCAGGGGCCATACAGGGAAAGGTGTGGTAGGACTCAGTTTGACTTTTTCCTAAAAGCAGTGGGAAGCAACTGAATATTTTAAACTGATGGGTGAGGTGATAATGATACCAGTGAACAAAGAGGGCCAAACAGAGGCAGTCAAGACAGGTTGATGGAGGGAGGAGGCTTTGTGCAGAGCCCTGTAAAACAGGAAGTATTCAGATTTCATGGCTAGCTGGCTTCAGATGGGAGTGGGGGTGACTTCCACTGGGCTTCTGGCTTGTGGACTTGTAGGTACCTGGTGGGTAGTGCTGCTTCCACAACCAAGAGCAGCTCTGGATATGCTGAATTTGTGAGTTCACCTTTTCTCACACTTACTTTGCTTTTTTTTCTCTTCTTTTCTTTCACAACTTGCTTTAGGACTTACTCTCACAGCTGACTGGCTAGTTTGCCTTTTCTTTCACAGCTTGCTTTAGGACTTACTCTCACTGCTGCCTGGCAGGTTTCACCACCCCTACTCACTTTTCCATTCAACCCACCATTACCTGGTTGGTCTTTCTGAAATACCATTTTTGTCCTGTCAGTATCCTGCTTGAATCTCTCTGCCTTACAAGCAAAGCCTTCTAAGCCTCTAACCTGCCAGTCTGAGCCCTGCCTGCACAATCTGGTTCTACTTATCTTTTCAGTTTTACATGCCACTCCTTCTATACTCAAATCCTTTGATTTAGCAGTTTCCTGAACGTGCTCATTCACTCATCATTCACCTGGTCCTAGGCCATATGCCAGGGGATGGGAATATATCATGGACCCTGAGAAACAGCTCCTGCCCTTGTGGCATTTCCAGTCTAATGTGTAAAGCCAAAATTAGATAAGTGATAATAAAACAACAGGATGGGGGTGGGTGGATGGTGGTGATAAAGTGTGTTTCAGGCAGAGAAAACAGCATGTGTGATGGCCAGGAAAGTGGAGAGAGTATGAGGACTTCCATTAGTCTTGTCAACTGCAGGAAGGGGAGCAGCTGGAGATAAGAATCAGAAGTGGGCAGGGGCGCCTGGGTGGCTCAGTTGGTTAAGTGTGCAACCGACTCAGGTCATGATCTCGCGGTTCGTGAGTTTGAGCCCCGCGTTGGGCTCTGTGCTGACAGCTCAGAGCCTGGAGCCTACTTCAGATTCTGTGTGTCCCTCTCTCTCTGCCCTTCCCCTACTCGTGCTCACTCGCTCGCTCTCTTTCTCTCTCTCTCTCTTAAAAATAAATAAACATTAAAAAAACTTTAAAAATACTTTTTAATTAAAAAAAAGAAAATTAGAGGGTGAAGCATGCTTAGAACTTTAAATGACTGACCATATGGCATAATGAAAACCTTTTTCTTTTTCCAGAAAATATATCTCAAATTCAAAATAGGGAATTTGGAACACAGAAATATGAACAGTGGATTGTTACTGTTCAGAAAGCATGCACGGTGTTTCAGTTGCCTGACAAAGATGAAGAGAGCAGGATTTGTAAAGCACTGTTTTTGTATACGTCCCATTTGCGGGTATGTGGCTTCTTTGCAAAGGCATTTTTTAGTTGTAGCACCTAACTGGGAGCTTTGCTCTCGTAGCCAAGAGAACATCAACTTTTCACCCTGTTTCAAGAACTCACTTAGGAACTTTCCAAGAGGTTCCTATGAAGCAAACTTTAAAATTATCCCATTCAGCATCTTCTCTGCTTACTGAAACTTAACACCAGCAGCAACAGGATGGAAACAAAGGCTGGGATTCTATGCCATGCCTCTAGCATTGCCATGATTGACATGATTGAAAGAAATTGGAGAATGATGACCATTATTATAGATATGCGATTGGGGACATCCATCTTGAAAGTTCATTAAGTGACTCCTGTTGCCTTATCTTGAGCATACATTTTCTTACCTTTGGCAAAGCCACATGCTCAGAAATCCAGGGTCACTGGTTAACCAAGAAGTTAAGCAACAACAACCATCATCTCTGCTCATCATGCCGTTGAGAGTATTTAAAAATGTACTCAGTCTGTATGCATTTATAAAATTTGATGAATTTAGTTGAGTATTTGGTGTATGTGGTCAGTGCCACCATTCTGAACAGATGCAGTTGCAATTCAGTTATGGCTTTGGATGTATGAAGAGATTAAGTCGAATGTCTGAATCATGAGGCAAATTGATGAGGGAATTGATTTGCTCTTGTTTTTGTCTTTTAATCTTTGACATGGATTTTTGTTGTAATTTCCTCTTTCTCTTCTAAGGTGGAATTCTAGAATCTAAAATGATCCCAATTAATGAATGATTCTAGCTAATTCAGATTTTTTAAACAATATTTGGTTCAAAGGTTTTATTGCAGTTCCGTTAGAAACCATCCATCTTAAAAAACTAAGTTGGAATAGATTTGAGAAGAGTTTATTTTGCCCCTCCCTTACTCGCACTAAGTACAGCTAATTGAATTTTAGTACAGTGAATGCATTAGCCATTGGAGACACACTGAAACCCAGTTTTCATTTTCAACAGAAATATAATGATGCCCTCATTATCAACGAGCACGCACGAATGAAAGATGCTCTGGATTACTTGAAAGACTTCTTCACTGATGTCCGAGCAGCAGGATTTGATGAGATTGAGCAAGATCTCACTCGGAGATTCGAAGGTGGGTGGTGTTTCTAGAGGAGGAAGCCATTGGGATCCGGTGACTCCAGTGGCAGCTTACATTGTATTACATTTAGCATCCAGTGATGCTCAGGGACTTTTCCTGGGCTCAAGAAGATATTATGTAGAGAGCAGGACTATTAAGCATCAGTGAAATCTGGTACGTAAGGAAAAAATCTGTTTCTTATGTTATTTCTTCTTGTGAAGATGTAAAATAGGATTTGCAAAGGATATATCCCATAGAAATGATAGTAGTAGTGGCATTTTTGGGGGGTTAACTTTTAGTAATTTTACAAAGGTTTAAAAATACGAAAGTGTTTAGTGGTATTAAAGGATTATAATTTATATATACTTCTATAAAGAAGAAAACCAACATGGCCCATAATCCCACAGCTCTAATATTTAGAAAACTATAGGAAGATTTTAAATGAAAAGTAAGTCCTTCCCCTCTCTCTTATTTTGGCTTATAGGAAAGTATTTAGTGTACATACATGTAGCTCAGTGGTGTGCTGCTAAATATTGAGCAACCAGCTCTGGGGCAAAAATAAATATGCATTTATTGCTACATTTAATGTATATGGTAAAGCTGTGGTTATTGCTCTTAAAATCCTGGTCAAAGATTAAGAGATTAACTATTTGAACTCTAGCTAAGGGTCACAGTGTATTCTAAATTTCTAGAATTTGTAAGCCATTTATAGAATGTTCCCCTTTTGCAGAAAAGCTGCAGGAACTAGAAAGTGTTTCTATGGATCCCAGCAATGAGAACCCGAAACTCAAAGATCTCTGCTTCATCTTGCAAGAGGAGTACCACTTAAACCCAGAGAGTAGAACCATTCTCTTTGTGAAAACCAGAGCACTTGTGGATGTAAGCTTCTTTCTTCTTGTGGATTACAAATCAACCTAGTACCATTTTACTGAAAAGATTGTCCTTTCCTCACTGCTCTACAATCAGGCACCCTAATGTGTGTGGGCCATTTCTGGGCTGTCTATTCTATTCTGATTATCTCTTTGTTTATCCTTATATTAATATCTCACTGTCTTAATGGTTTATAGTAAGCCTTGGTACCTGTAGAGCAAGGGCTTCACGCTTTTTAAAAATTTTTGGTCAATTAAAAACATTGTAACCATTCTCTGTGCATGTAGTGTATCTCCCTAGAGTGAATGTTCATTTTACTATATTTGCATCTCAACTAATGCAGTTAAACATTTTTCCACAAACTTATTAGCCATCCATACATCTTCTTTTTGTTTTTGTTTTTTGTTTTTTTGTGTGTGTATTTTTTTAAATTAATTTTTAAAATTTACATCCAAGTTAGCATACAGTACAATGATTTCAAGAGTAGATTCCTTAACGCCCCTTACCCATTTAGCCCATCCCCCCGCAAAACCCCTCCACTAACCCTCTGTTTGTTCTCCATATTTAAGAGTCTTTTATGTTTTTGTAGCCATCCATATATCTTCTTTGGTGAAGTGTCTCTGCACATCTTTTGCCCATTTCAAAATAGGGTCTTATTGGGTTGTTTACCATGTTATTGTTGAGTGTTTGAAAGTTTTTAAAATACATTCTGACAAAAAAGTCCTCTGTGAGAAATATGATTTGTAAATATTTTCTTCTGGTCTTTTAATTCTTTTAACAGTATCTTTTACACATTGAAACTTTTAACTTTTTACAAAGCCTAGGTTATCAATTTTTTCTTTTTGTGGATTGTGCTTTTGGTATTGTACATAAGAACTCTTTGTTTACCCAAGATCACAAAGATTTTCTTTGTTATCTTCTCGAAGTTTTATAGTTCTGCATTTTACATTTAGGTCTACAGTCCATTTTGAGTTATGGGTTGAGATGCCTTTTTTCTTTTTTTATGTGGATATTCAATTACTGCAGCTCTGTATGTTGAAAAGACTATCCTTTCTCCATTGAATTGCCTTTGTAACTTTTTAAAAAAAAAATCAGTTGACTGTATTTATATAGGTCTATTCTGGATTCTTGGTTCTGTTCCATTCATCTATACCCATCTATCCTTTAACCCATTCCATGCTGTCTTGAGTAGTTTTATATAGTGTGAGTCCTCCAGCCTTTTTCCTTTCTTCAAAATCATTGTAGCTATCTTCCTTTGCTTTTCCATTTATATTTTAGAATCAGCTCATTCACATCTATGAAAAAGTCTGCTGAAATTTTGAATGGGATTGAATTGAATCAATAGATAAAACTGGGGAGAAGTGACATCTTAACCATATGGAGTCTTCCAATCCATGACCATATTATATCTTTCTCTTCATTTATATAGGGCTTCTGTATTAGTTACCTATTGCTGATAACAAATTACCTCAAAATGTAGTGACTGGTAGTAACAAACATCTATTATCTTACAATACCTATGGATCAGGAGTCTAGAAACCACTCAACTGAATGTTTCCAGCTCAGGATCTCATGAGGCTGTAGTCATCTTAAGGGTCTACTTGAGAGGCTCAACTTCCAGCCTTACTTACATGGGTACTGGCAGGCCTCAGAATCTGTGCTTCTCAGCTCACTTATGTGGGCCTTTCCACAGGGTTGCCTCAGAGCATGACAGCTGGAGTCCTCTAGAGTGAGTGATCTGAGAGAGACCGAGAGGGTGAGCCAAATGTGGAGGTTGAAGTCATTTTATAAGATCAACTTGGAAGTGATCATGTCTGCCATTTTTTTATGCATTAGCAGCATGTCAGTAAGTTCAGTTCATACTTGAGGGGAGAGGATTACACAAGGATCTGAAGACCAGGGCCGGAGATCATTGGGGGCCACCTGAGAGGCCACCTACCACATCTTCTTTGGTTTCGTTTATCACAGTTTCATTGTTTTCGGCATATAACTTTTGCACATATTTTGTTAGATTTATACCTACGTGTCAGCTTTTTAATGCTATTGTAAATTGTGCTTAGTTGCTTGTTGCTGATGAACAGAAATAAAGCTGATTTCTGTGTATTGATCTTATGTCCTGAGATCTTACTAAACTCACTCTTAGTTCTACACACTCACTATTCTGAGCATTTTTTTTTCATTTAAAAAATATCTTAGAGATTAAACTGTATCAGACTACAACGGTCTTAACCACTATAGTTAAGATTGCATAGAATTCCAAAAAGCTTTTATTTTCAGATTTGTCAGTCAGAAAACTGTTTACTAACTTAAAGTTTTTTTCCTTCTTGCGATATTTCAGTATTAATATAGATGTTATACAAATAGTGTCCGGCTGATAATTGCTTTTGATTTTCAGGCTTTGAAGAAATGGATTGAAGAAAATTCTGAACTCAGCTTTCTGAAACCTGGCATATTGACTGGACGGGGCAAAACAAATCAGAACATAGGTACTTATATATAATAAATTAGAGTTGGTATACTATATATATGAATATTTATAATATATTCAAATTCTTTTTTAATGCTTGTATCAGGAGAAGTAAAACCAGTAGGAGGTTGTACACATATACATATATACATATATGTTTATGTGTGTGTGAAACACATATGTTCATAGGGATTTGAGAGTTAGCATACACAGTTGGACTGGCAAAGGAAGTCTGAAATCCATAGAGCAGGTGGTCATGAGCAGACTTGACCTCCACAGGCACAAACTGTTTGGAGTCTCTGAGCTCAGGGACTGATGCCTAAGTCCTCTTTCTAAGGGCTGATTGATTGTGGGTCAGGGCAACCAAGGATGAAACGTCTTTCACAACTTTAATGTCAAGTGATTAGGAACTTTTTTTTTTTAATGTTTATTTATTTTTTGAGAGAGAGAGAGAGAGAGAGAGAGAGAACAAAAGCAGAGGAGGAGCAGAGGGAGAGGGAGACACAGAATCCAAAGGTGGCTCCAGCCTCTGAGCTGTCAGCACAGAGCCTGATGTGGAGTTGAACTCATGAACCATGAGATCATGACCTGAGCCGAAGTTGGACGCTTAACTGACTGAGCCACCCAGGCACCCCTGATTGAGAACTTTAATTACATCTGCAAATTCCCTTCACAAAAACACCTAGATCAATAACGGGGTACTATAGTTCAGCCTAGCCAAGTTGACATATCAGAAAGCCATCACAATGCTCAAATGCCAAAAACTTGTAGACATTGCTTCCTCCCATACGTCCGGTGGGCAAAACCAAAGTTATTTTTTATAATATTGTTTGAGCATGTCACTCTTTTTCTCCAGTTGTCAACCACTGGATTAAAATCAGCTGGAAATAGAAATGTTCTGATTTTATTTTATTGTTTTTTAAACTATAAATGTTTTTATGTGTATTATATATTTTACAGTTAAAAAAAAAGTTCAGGGCGCCTGGGTAGCTCAGTTGGCTGAGTGTCTGACTCTTGATTTCAGCTCGGATCATGATCTCACACTTCATGAGTTTGAGCCCCGAGTCAAGCTCTGTGCTTACAGCACGGAGACTGCTTGGGATTCTCTCTTCCTCTTTCTCTGCCCCTCCCCCACTCACTTGCTTACCATCTCTCAGAATAGTTAAATCAACTGAAAGGCTGCCTCTGGTATCATTCAAGATCTCATGTGGCCAGCCCCCACCTGACATTCTTGTAGCTGTGCTCCCCACCCCTCAGTGACCAGCAGGGACTGGTCCTCACTCCGTTCCTCCGATTTAATTAGTTTTGTTTATAATAAGCAGTCCCCATCCTATCAGTCCACATTCATCACTCTTGTACTTTTCCCTTACGCAAAGTTTAAACTTAATGAATCTAAAAAGTAAATTCAGATTTTGAAAATTTAGCTTACCAAATGAAGTCTAACACAAAATTATGGCACTTGGAATTTAAAGTTCTCTGCGATTTGACTCCTACATGAGTTGATTTTCTTTCTTTCTTTTTTTTAAATTTATAGTTTATTGTCAAGTTTTTTTTTGGGGGGTGTTATATGGAAACCAACTTGATGTGAGTTGATTTTCGAACTTTGTTATTTCTTCACAAATAGGCACCCAAAACATTTTCTTGTTTATTTATTTATCCATCCATTCACTCATCATCCACCCATCATCCATCCCTCCATCCATCCATCATCCATCCATCCACATTTGTTTGGAAACGTACTCTGTACCAGTCATTGTGCTTATCCAAGGGGCCTTCCCCAACCTCCTAAAACTAGTTGAGGAGTCTCTCCTTCAAATCCCATAGATCCACTCTGCCTCCATTTCATTGTTTATCATATTGAATTATAGCTTCCTATTTATATCCTTCTTCTACAAGATCCTTGTAGATAAAAATGGACCTTTTAACCATTATATTTTTAGCTGACAAACTATAATTGCTGAATAAATGTTTGATGAAGAAATGGATGAATAAGTTTAGAAATTAATGAAGTATGGTGTCTGTCTTGGGCATGCTCATTATTCAGTAGAAGATGATGGTAAAAATAAATCGTTTTGTCCTTAAAATATGTCTGAAGATTTTGGCTGTCAACTTTTATGAATTCTATTAACTCGGAACTGGAGACCATTGAAGTTCTTTTTCTTCTTAGTATATCAGTGACTGAGAACTGTACGCTGTTAGGGTCTCAGACTTAAATTCAGGCCTGGTTCTGTCAGGCTGTCAGTTTATCAGACCTCCAAAACCTCAAGGTCTTCATCTGTAAAGGGGAGTTATAACACTTGCCACATCAACTGAAAAGGGCTCTGTGAAGTTCCAGTGAGTAAGTAGTTGTGAAACTGTTTTGTCAGCTGTAAAGTCCTTGACACATGCAAAGACATTATGATTATCAACTATTGTTGATAGTTTTGCAAAAAAAAAAAAAAAATCAATGTTTGTTTTGAGATAACATGACTGAAGTCACACAGCTAGTTAGTCCCCCAGCTAGAATTTGAACTCAGGCAGTCTTGTGGCAGAGTCCGCATTGTTAAACACCAGCATTATGTCTTCTAAAACAAGGATAGGAATAGGTCCTACTCCCTAGGGTTGTTTTGACATCATGGATATAAAGCACTTATTGCAGTATTTGGCACGTAATAAGCATTCCACATTAATGGCTTTTTTTCAAGGGTAAAGTTCTCTCTTTTGGTGAGTTCTAAAATGCCCTCTGACTCTGATGCAGGGATGACACTCCCAGAGCAGAAGTGTGCATTGGATGCATTCAGAACTAATGGAGATAAAAAGATTCTGATCGCCACCTCCGTTGCTGACGAAGGCATTGACATTGCTGAGTGCAATTTGGTCATCCTGTATGAGTATGTGGGCAACGTCATCAAAATGATCCAAACTAGAGGTGAGAAAAGCTTTGATGTCATTGCTAAGTAACTGCCAATTTGTCTGATTTGTGAGTGTGTCTTTCATTTAGAAACTTACTTTCTACCAGTCATTGCAATTCTGGCCTTTCTCTTTTATCGACCCTTGGTTGGCACAGTGGACTTTGGTGTCATTGGCTCTAACAGTGACTTACTTGATCAGGATTGGGGGGGGGGTACAATTTTGCCCACTAATATATATCCCATTTTGATTCTTGGTCACAATGAATACTGTTTAGTTGACCTATATTGACTGACATTTATGGAAAGATATTTCCCACTTGGATTGAGACTTTGGCAGCCAACATGTGGACCTCTCATGGTTGTCCTTGTGGTACTAATGGACCCTGTATTCTAGGAGACATACTCCATGGGATTCTTCTGTCTTACCTCAACTAGGTGATCTCCTAAATAGCCTCTCTTCCTTTTTTCAATTTCCATAAGAGCTGCCACTTTACTTCTTGAAAAACAGCTCTGGGCATGTCACTTCCCTATATAGAAACTCTAGTAGGTCCCAATTTACATGATGTTAAAAAGTTCAAAATCCAGTACCAACTTATCTTTCCAACCTATTTTCCATTCTTCCCCTTTATTCATTATCCAACCCTGCCAATCTGACTTCATCATTGTCTCATTATTGAAGAAAGCACTCATGTACTGATAATCTTCATTTTACCTCTTAACTTCTTCCCCTGATTCCATATTACCTGTCCCTAATTCCCCCAGCTGGCAATAATATTTGGAATGCACATGACCCTTTATAGTGATCATTCTTACAGCACCTATTATTTCCATCTATATTCTGATGACTGTGCATATATTTATTTCCCCATTTCTCTGAAGGCTTTTGAGGGAGGATGTGTTCATTATTTGTCTTAGAGTGCTCACAGTGTCATCCCGAGGGTTCCTGTTGGATTGTCTTTAAGGTAGTGTCTCTGATAATACAGCTGTCTAATCATACCGCACCATGGAGACCCCAAGGAAGCCAGTCTACAGTGGGCTCTTAGTTTAACACATAGTTTTAATATTCAGGTATATACCTGCATTGGAGCCCATGCTCTAAAAGCTCGGCTTTCCTATGAAAGTGGGGTTCGGTGAACCAAAGTTGAATTGTCGGAATACCCCTTTGTTTACCTATTCTCAGATTTTTCAGAGTTTTAAGTCAAAGGCACTGAATAGAAAATTTGTTTTCTGAAAGGCAGAGGAAGAGCAAGAGGTAGCAAGTGCTTCCTTCTGACTAGTAATGCCGTTGTAATTGAAAAAGAAAAAATAAACCTATACAAAGAAAAAATGATGAATGACTCCATTTCAATGCTACAGACATGGAATGAAGCAGTATTTAAAGAAAAGGTAAGTCTTTTAATCTGTGTTATTCTTTCAGAATCTGATCACGAGTAATAGAATGCGAGCATAGTTGGTACCTTTTAGCCTATTGCTCTGAGTGTTGCATTAGAAAAATGTTTATGCTTAAAATTTTGTTGTGGAGTGAACATTGGAGTCTTTCTGCTTTAAGTGTCAGTGAGATTAAAATGCAAATTATTAGTGCTGATACTTGAAGTTCAGTTTTTAGTTAGAAAGGGCATAATGAGTCAGAATGACCCTTAAGTTGGGAGCTCATCTTGAGGACTACACCGTAACAGGCAGGACACTGCCCTTCTCCTTCTTTTCCTCAGACCCCTCTCTCTAACATCTGGAGTCCTCCAAGAAGAGCTCCCAGTGCACTGTGCATGTGGTAAAATGCTTGTTGTGGCTATGGATAGTAATGTACACTTTGGAGTGGCATTATCTGTTCAGTGCAGCCTCTTGGTAGTAACCTTCATTTAATTGTAATTTCCTTTAGAACCCAGAAGCATGGAACCAGATTGGGGAAGGTTAAGAAACATGCACATGCACACACACATGCATGTACGTACATGCACCCCCACACTTTCTCTAGACCCTTTGTGAAGACTTTCATCCCAGATTCGCTGCCACTTAGGAGATATGTGACTTCAGACAGTTATTGTCTCTTAAGGCATCGGTCTCCTCATTCGTAAAGTTGGGAAAGTAATGGTATTTAATTCAAAGGGCAGTTTGGGGGGGTAAAATGGGGTATGTGCATTGCTCAGCACAGTGCCTGGTACAGAGTAAGTGCTCAAAAAATGAGAGTTGTTATGGACAGAGGCATATGGAAGGTAGACTTGACCTTCATAAAGATGAACCTTACATTTCATTAGACTAACTCCATAGTGTCCATATTTTTAAAAAGTCATAATCTCTTTTATCAAGACAGTTTTAAAAAGCAGTGGTCTAACACTTATTTTAGGACATAAAATCACAACTTTATGTCAGTGTTTACTCATTTTTAAAAACATTTCTTCCTAAAGTTTAGAGACTAAAAGATTTAAAAATACTTCTTCCACAGTTTCATTGAGGAGTATGGCAGGGAAATTTTTTAGTTTCTCATAATTTTCTTCCTGAATTTTACTGAAGATAGGGGCTTTTCACTGAGCCACCTACCCATTTTGTAGCAGGTGGGGATGTTGGCAATAAAAGTTTAAAACCATAATAGCTTTACTACCCATGCCATAATTTTTGTCTCTTCCGTTGGGTGACAAGCTGCTTGGAGTCCTATGTGGCAGAAGAAATAGAGTAAATATCTAATGAAGGAGATGGAGGCTGGTCCAGACACAGACATTATTTTGTAGTCCGTGCACCAGGACAAGGAGTGGGATGAGGATAAAACAGGTTAAATATCTGTTGAGTTAGACTATTAAATCACATTTGGGATTCCCCTCACACCCATAGAAAATGGGCAGAGATGGTAAAGAATGAGAGGGCGTCCGGAACGAGTGTGACCAGGACCTATTGGTAGCTGGTTATTTTGTGTGTGGGAGAGTTCTGGCTCCCTACAGGGTCTCCCCTGACATCACAGGCAGGGGGTCTACCATTTGGCAGGGCTGAGAGTCATGGCTCCCCACTTGGCCTTCTCTAACAACATGGGGTGAGAGTGTCAAGGTTGTTACAGCTCTGCAAGTGGAAATCTTGGTGCCCCCTTCAGCCTTTGCAGGCATGGATTGGGGTGAGGCAAAATTGGTTATTTATTTATTTAGTTAGTTTATTTATGTAGGGACACCTGTGTGGCTCAGTCAGTGTTTGACTTCAGCTCAGGTCGTGTACTCAGGGTTCTTGAGTTTGAGCCCCACATCGGGGTCTGTACTGAGAGCTCCAGCTCAGAGCCTGGAGCCTGGTTGGGATTCTGTGTCTTTCTCTCTCTCTGCCCCTCCTCCACTCACACTCTATCTCTCTCTCTCTCAAAAATAAACAAACATTAAAAAAAATTTAAAAAGTTTATTGGCGGGGGGAGGGAGAGAGTGTGTGCACAAGTGGGGGAGGGGCAGAGAGAAGGAGAGAGAGAATTCCAAGGAGGCCTTGTGCCATCAGCACAGAGCCCAATGAAGGCTTGAACTCATGAACTGTGAGATCATGACTTGAGCCAAGGTCGAAAATTGGGCACTTAATCGACTGTGCCACCCAGGTGCCCCTAGGCCCATAGATTTTTTGTTTTATTCTGTGATATTTTGAGTAGAACAGCTAATGTCCAAAAGTCTTTTGTCTTGTTAGGCTGTGCCTTTCCTGGTCCTTTGGCTAGAGAGAGTAGGCTTCTGTTGAGATATTTTTTTATCTGTGCCTGTACGCATTTCTGCTTGATGGGTTCTTCAGCCCCAAGTCTGGATATATGAGGTGAAAAGAAAACCCAGGGAACTTACTGTGTTGTTCTATCATGTGTTTTCTAGCTGTCTGCCATCCTCTCTTCACCCTTCAGAATCTTCTTAGGTTTATTTTATCTATAATGTCCAGGTTCTTAGTTATACTTAGCCATGTCCTGAGTTTTGAAATAGAATGCAGTCATACTATACATACATTTAACTTTACTGTAATTCAACAATACTCTCTATGGTTGGAAGGGGAGAGAGAAAAAAGATTTTAGGTGATGGGGACTCTTCTGCCTGCTGTTCTATTTAATGGGTTTCTGCCCTAGAAGTGGGTGTAGTTATGCCTGAAACAATCAATATATGTCATTATGTTTGTGAGGGATTTAAAAAATTTTGCCAACTACTAAAGTAGAAAGCATGGTTCAGATGACTTTTATGGACATCCTTAGTACTTCATGGGCATCTTTGATGAAGAAATTAAAAGACTAATTGGAGGTTACAGTTAAACACCAACTAACAAAGAATTAGGAGAACCATTAAAATTATGGGATTTTTTAAATAAATCCAGGTACTGTATATTCATGGAAGTTGTATATGAATGAATGATTATATACATATATATGTGCATATATACTTCCTAGTTGCACTCCAATTACACTGATGATGTGGGTTTGTTTTTTGTTTTTTTTGTTGCTGTTTTTTTTTTTTTTTTTGCATGTAGGTTCTCCAGATACAGATTCAAGAAAAACTCATCAGAAATAGTGGAGGAAAAGTAGAACCTGTACCTGATAAGGAAAATAAAAAACTGCTCTGCAGAAAGTGCAAAGCCTTTGCATGTTACACCGTTGATATCAGAGTGGTGGAGGTAAGCAGCCTTTTTGACAAAAAGCACTGGGCTATTTTTTAGCACTAAGTAAAGCTTACGATCAGTAAGATATTTATAGTAAGACATTATTATTTTTTTGTTTTCATGGCCACGGTCCATGTATTTTAAAAGAGCCAAAAACGTTTTAATAGGAAACCCTTAACAATAAAGAAGAAAAAGAAGCCACTTAATTATTACATAGCCATTAAAAATAACGGTTATGCTAAATGAATGGGGGTATCCTGGGTTCAGTCATAGAACAGATAAAGAATATTAGTAGAAAAGGTAGTAGAATCTTTAGTTAATAGTAATGTTCCAGTCCTAATTTCTTAGTTTTGACAAATGTACTATGGTGTGTTAGTATTTAGGGAAGCTGAATGAAGGGTCTACAGGAATTTTCTGGACAATCTTTGCAATTTTTCTGTACATCTAAACTAATTCCAAAGTAAAGTTTATTAAATTGATCATGAAGCTTATGTATAATGAAAAACTTCTTACAAACTAATGGCAAAGTGGGAAAAATAACAAGGATACAAAATTTTACAATTTTTTGTAAAATTGTATAGTTTGTATTTTGATAATTTTTTTGCTAGGACTATAGCAGTGCAAAATAATAGCAACAATACCACCATCACTACCTACAACAACAACCAAAAAAATTTAACCTTCTATAGAAAAAAGACGAGGGGAAATATATTAAAATATATTACTATTTTGCAGTGAGACTCCATGATTTTTTCTACTATTTTTAAAAATTTTTTTAATGTTCATTT
Organism: Cryptoprocta ferox; assembly: GCA_028646485.1. Taxonomy (NCBI): domain Eukaryota; kingdom Metazoa; phylum Chordata; class Mammalia; order Carnivora; family Eupleridae; genus Cryptoprocta; species Cryptoprocta ferox. The sequence goes on from CM053568.1 coordinate 37,251,031, forward strand.
ATTTCTGAGAGAGAGAGAGAGAGAGAGAGAGAGAGAGAGAGCAAGGGGGATAGGGGCAGAACCAGAATCCGAAGCAGACTCCAGGCTCCTTGCTGTCAGCACAGAGTTCGATGCAGGGCTTGAACCCACAAACCAGGAGATCATGACCTGAGCTGAAGTCAGATGCTTAATCAACTGAGCCACCCACGTGCCCCCTCTCTCTACTATTTTATGTTTTCTAAACTTTCTTTCTGGGATACAAATCACTTTTATAATGAAAACAAAATATCTCATTTTAAAAAACAGGTTCGTTTTCTGTATTTTTTTTTAGTACTTTAGGATAAAACTTTTGGACACAAAAATGTCTAAAGACAAAAATTGGATGTAACTCCATTGCTGCTGATAGCGGGGAGGCTGGTTCAGATGACGAGTTTTTTAGGGTTCTCTTTGGTCTTCAGAAAGCTGAAGTCTCTAATCAGTCCATCTGTTTGTGCAAAAAGCATATTAGGGGTGATACTAGCAAATTCCCCTGCCTTTAGGAGTATGCTACTTTAGCTATAAAAGGTCCTTTCAGCTCGTTTGAGTGATTTTTCTATTGAACTGGTGCTTTATGACCGTTTTCCCGAGGGGCTGGTGTGTTGGGTCTGCATTTGTTCTGTATATAGTGTGGCCTTTCTGAGGTTTACGCTAAAGTTGACTATCGGCAGAGCCTCCAGACCCTTCAGTCCCCCACCCTCTGCAGATCCACACTGACCCTGTGCTGTTCTTCTCTGTCTTGGCTTATGCCTGTCACGTGAACTCAGGCTTTGTGGACATCTTCAATAAATGCTCCCTTTTGTTTCTGAATCAATAAAGAGTATCTACTCTCAGAAACTTGGTTGCCTGGAAACTTCTTAGTCCTCCTGTTCATGAGGTGCCCCCTGTCACCTCACTTGCACCCTCACCCCCATCCTCATCTCCACCCATGTAACTGGGAGCCAGGCTGCATGGATTCCAGTCTGGCCTTCAGGTGAATACCTATTTCCTTCTTACCCCATCTGTAAAATGAGTGGGTTCCCACCTGCTCTTCATCTCAGATTATGGTGTTTTTTAAAATCACAGTTTTGTACTAGTTTTAATGGTTGTTTTGTTATTCAATCCCTTCATCTGTAGGAATGCCATTACACTGTGGTTGGAGATGCTTTCAGGAAGTGCTTTATGAGTAAACTACACCCCCAACCAAAGGGCTTTGGACATTTTGAGAAGAGAGCAAAGATCTACTGTGCCAGACCGAACTGCAGCCATGGCTGGGGAATCTATGTAAAGTATAAGACATTTGAGATTCCACTTATAAAAATAGAAAGTTTTGTGGTGGAGGATATTGTAACTGGAGCTCAGAAACTATACACAAAGTGGAAGGACTTTAATTTTGAGAAGATACCATTTGCTGCTGAGGAAATGCCCATATGACCTGGGTGCCTCATTCTTCAGTGACAGGGAATGGATGCCCTCGACTGAAGAAATTAGCCTTAGTGGGTACAGTCATGTATTGCTTGTACCACTGTGAAGGTATTTTATCCAAGGCTTGTATTGAACTAAATTATCTATCCCTTAACTTCACCCTCTGTTTATTGTTTTCTGTAGGCCAATAAAGCTCTAAGTACTTGGTAACAATTAAAAAGCCTTCTTTTCCTATCCTTCCCTTTACAACTGACTGCGGCTGTACACTCAGTGGCCACTCAGTACACACTGGAATGAAAGAAAGAAGGAAAGAAAGAAATGTTGCAGGTTTTTTCCATACTTCCCTTTCTTTCCTTAACCTACTACTGTAAAGTGACTTTTGCCCTTAAGCTACTGAAATTGTTCTTAAGACCAGTTGATGCTGGTTGCCAATCCGTTGGACACTTCTTAGGCCTTCTCTCTTTGATCTCTGTTGCTTTGGGCCCTGGTGAGTATCTGTTCCTGGAAGCCCCTCTCGGCTTCTATTTCTTCTAGCTCTGTCAGTCTTTCCTGTTGTTTCCTCTATGCTGATCTCTTAAATGGTGATAGTTCTAAGGGTTCAACAAGTATGCATATACAGAGGTACAGTAGTTAACTCTCATTTTCTATGTATCAGTGTGGGGCCTGTAATCTTAAAATTCTGTAGGACAACTTGTAGTAATGGAAGCATGTAAATGATATAGGACTTTCTAAGAAATTGATTCCTGTTCTTATAGTTTATTGTATGTCTTGTCCTATTTGTTTCCTTAAACTGTGCTGTTGCTCCCTTTGAATGGCCATCTCAAGCCGTTTTGTAATGATAGTTGATGGTCAGCACTTGGACTCTGTTCTCAGGCTCCTTGAATGAAACTGAGGAGATAAATTTGGCTGCCCTTTCCACTTAAAAAATTAGACTATGTGTTCAGATGGCATTCTTGTGTCACTAAACAAGGTTGGCTGATGCCCCGAGAGCTTAGTTTGGGGTTTTCCAGACATGGGGACAACTGCCCGGGTTTTGCTGCTTCCATGCAGGCCATGGTATTTTGTGTTCAATTCAGGGTGGGTAGGCTCTGTAGTGATTTAAGTATTTTATAAAACAGATTCAGATTAGTTGTTTATAATTCACCAGGACCATCAATGGCTTAAACAAACCTTCAAACATCACAAAATGTTAATAATATGTTCAACATCTGTGATTGCATAACCCTTTTCAAGTAGCACCTATTTACAGCTAAAGGCTATTTGGTGCCCAAGAGACTACCCAGACCCCCCAAATCAACCCTGAAGTTCAATGGGGCGACACGGTCCAGCCACCTCATTCATTTGATCTGATGAGCAGTCGTGCTGGCCAAGAGTCAGCAAACTTGCCAGGTACATAACTTCTCTTTGGCTTAATTTCTTTCCTCTGTAAAATAAGGATAATACATACTTGGAAGGGTTGGCGAAGTTTTTAACTGAAATAATATATGAAAAGTATATCATATAGAGGAATTGCATGGTAATGGTTACTCTTAGTAATATTCCCAGTAAGACACAATAAAAATGATTTAAGCCAACCTACTTGCTGATTTCTATTCTGGCATCCCACTGGGGAGTCTGTTTCATGGGTTTATGCCCCACCCCCATTAGGACGCCCCAGCAGGGCCCAGCCACGTGTACTTTCTGAAGTTCATCAGGTGGTTCAGGCACAATCTGCTATGTACCCACAGGACCTGGTCATGGGTTTTTCACCTGAAATGACAAGTGGCCTTCAGTCAAATGCTTGATTGTGTTTCAAGGGCTGTAAATGCCAATTCCTCGCCTTAAAACTGTTATTGTTGGGGCACCTGGGTGGCTCAGTCGGTTGAGCGTCTGACTTCGGCTCAGGTCATGAGCTCACAGTTCGTGGGTTCAAGCCCCGCGTCAGGCTCTGTGCTGATAGCTAGCTCAGAGCCTGAAGCCTGCTTCCGATTCTGTGTATCCCTCTCTCTCTGCCTCTCCCCTGCTCATGATCTGTCTCTCTGTCTCTAAAAAATAAATGTTAAAAAAAAATTAAACAAAAAAACCCTGTTATTGTTACTTGAATTTGAAAGGACTAACCATCAGGTCAGCAGTTCCTCCAGCACGTCCTGTGGAACACACATGCTGTGAGATGCTCTGAAGAAAACACACTGTGGGCAGATGGGTTCCTGTACCATCTGCTGCCAGCCTGCCCCTCAAGTGAGTGATTTACAGCCTGCATGGTCATTGTGTGTCATTGGGTCGGTTCTGTGCTAACAAGATCCACTTAACCCAGCGATTCCCAAATACACCGACCCTGGAACCCTGTTGTTCGTGGGACCCCATTAACATCCTATAGAGACAAAACAGCAGGTATCCAGCCCTGATGCAGACTAGACACCCAGAGCCACGTTGGAATGTTAATTTCAGGATCATAACCAGTAACTCTTTTATTACCCTATGTAATAAAACTATGCACCTTCACCCAGCAAATCTGTACTTAATACACAGGCCTCAGTTCTTGGGATACAGATTACTAAAACTCTTATAACTATCAGCTATAATTATATAATCTTTGTTCACGATAACAAAGGCTGTCCGGGGGAACGAAAATTACTTGGGTGTTAAATTCTGTTGGTGGTCATGACATTTAACAGCTTCCTCAGAAAGCAGCCATGGGATGTCAGTTTCTCTTTTCCAGAAGTGACTCTCCATTGCTCCTGCATAACCCTGCCGGGTACTCCACTGTCCGCACATAACCTTGAAAGGGAAATTGGGCCAAAAATAACGGTTCTCCATTTTGGTGACTTCAAAAACTCCCAATTTTAGCCTACAAGATACTGGACGATAAATTTCTAAGTTCACAAACTATTAACTGCTAGCCCCGAGCTGCTGGAGACCACATTTCCTGCACATGGGAACAGCCCTGAAGGAGGAGACCATTGGAGATGGAAGGTAAGAACCGAGGGAGATGATAGGGGGAGAACCCGGGTCTGAGTCACCAGATCCAATCAAGCCAGGGCCATGGCCACCTCTGTTCTTCAAGTTCTATGAACCAATTATTATTATTACTGTTATTATTTTTGCTTAGCCAGTTTGAGTTGTGCTTCCAACACCATAACTAAGAGCTGTGACTGATGCACTCTTCCCCTCCACCTAGTAAAGGCTGCCCCAGAGCCAAAGACACATGCGCTTATTTGCTACATTAGAAAAGTCTGTCAGTTGCCTCAGGGTGCACACGTTTCCTAGCCGGCAGCAGGCGTGATGGATTTGGAAAGCTGTAAGAACCAAGGAGATGAGACTCCCATGGAGAAAGAGGGAGGCCTGGCAGCAGCATACTTGGATTTGGCAGGGAGACTGGTGCCTTCTTGAGAAACTAGGCCAAAGGAGTTTACTTGTTCAGTCTGGTTGTGGCCAAGGGTGTGACACTAGGCAAGACATTTTATTAATGAACCGGCTAGAAGGTGTGTTTGGTGGCAGAGGAGTCCGGAAGTGAAGGGACCCCGTTCTGGAAGTCATAGCCACAAGAATGTCTCCACACAGCTCCCCAGGAGCTCAGTCATGGAGAGCTGAGGCGGTGAGGTCTGTTTTCTCAGCCTTTATGTCAGGACTGATCCTTATTTGAAGGTCACAGGCTTTTCTTTTATACAACAAGGTTCTAATTATCTTAGGAGCACAAACTGGGTCCCAGGACCTCAGAGGCAGGGAAGCTCAATAACCTGTCTTGTCCTTCATCTTGGAAGAAGTAGAGACAGGACTTGATCCTTGGTGTTCTGATGGCCAGGCCACATTCCCTGAGTGCTGGAGTTGAGGTTTAAAATTCATTACAAGGAGACTAACTTATGAGGTGTAAGGTGCCCTGTTATGGACTCAATGTCTTTTGTGTCCCACCCCCCACCCCAAAATTTTATGTTGAAGCCCTAACCCTCAGTGTCTCTCCCTGGAAAAGGGATCTCTAAGGAAGTGATGAAGGTTAAATGAGGTCAGAGGGGTGGGGCCCTGATCTGATAAATCAGTGTCTTTAAAAGACACCAGAGAGCCAGCTCTTGCTCTGTCTCCTCACACATGCATTAAGGAAAGACAGGTGGGACACAGCAAGGAGGTGGCTATCTGTGAACCAGGTAGAAAGCTCTCACCAGAAAATGAACTGGCTAGAAACTTGATCTTGGACTTGCAGCCTCCAGAAAAGGAGAAAACACATTTTTGATGTTTGAGTCACCCAGTCTATATTTTGTTATGGCAGCCGGAGCGGACTAAGACACGTGCCCCAAAATGATGTCAGTGATGACCATAAAAACATAAACTATAAGACACGAAAATAAAAAAATTATGATCTGCTCACCGTACTTACATTATTGCAGCTACTACCTTGTCTGCTCCCAACCTGGGCAGAGAAATCCTGGTTCGAAAACTCTTCCATTTCCCCTGTATAGTACAGATAGGGTTGTAAAAGCAGGAGAAATTAAAGGTCACCCAGGCTTCAGGATGCTGGCACCCTGAGACTTGCTTTGCTCTAAATATGCCCAGACTGGAGCCTCACATACAACAGAATTCAATTCCAAAGTCAAAAAGTTTTCCTTGAAAATAGATTTAATCTTATTCATATTACAAATGTTCTAAGTCTCTCTCCAAAGCCACCTCCGAAGTCCTCCTCTTGACAACTGAGAAATTTTCTGGGGAAAATTTTTGAAGATAGTCAAAGAAAAAAAAGTCACAATTTCTTTAGTGTTGATTCATCCAAAGGTACATAATCAAAAAATGTCAGTGTCTGGATCATTCGCTCTGAATGAAGAGGGGCGCAGGGGAGTCACAATCACCACTGTGATCTCAAGTGTGAGAAAGTTCTTATCTACCCATGTCAGTCAATGCTGGCATACTATGCAAAGGCCAGTGAGCCTCAAGGGAAAGGTTTCACAGAGGAGAACAGAACCCAGCAGGAAAGAGGACAGTTGACGCCTTCTGAGAAGACTTACTGTGTCCAGCTGAACATTAAAAGGTTGAGAGTGAAAAAAAAAAAATTAACATCCTGTGAGAAGTTACTTTAAAGAGAAGTTCAGTTCTCCCTTTCTGGCACTACTGACATCGCCACCACTCTAGCTTCCAAATTCTAGAAAAAGAGCCAAAGATTCACAAAAATAGAGAATGTAGAAACTGCTCGTTTCTGGAGAGATGGCACCAGAACATGTCCGTGCTCACGTGCCTGTGTGCAAGGCGGCACCCCTGCGGGGAGGCCCACTCGTGGAGGGGGGTGCTCTGCACCAAGGGCCCAGCTGGCCGGTGGCACTTCGGTCCCTCCCGGTGCAGCTCCAAGTGTAGGTGACCTACTTGGCCATCTTGCGGATCATGTAGTTGAGGATGCCCCCGTTGTGGAAATAAGCGAGCTCCACGTCAGTATCGAACCTCATGATGGCCTGGAAGGTCTTCCCAGTGTCCAGCTGTGGAGACAAAGCAGCAGAGGAGAATCAGTGAGGGAGGAGGGTAGGCAGCTCCGGGAAATCAGAGGCTGCCAGTAGACAAGCCCCCTAGCTGACTTCTCTGCATAGGGAAGCCCCGTGGAATAGAAGTGATGGCCGTGACAGGCGTCTGAGAACCAGGTCTCTCGGGGCAGCAGCTACTAATGATGTGTTGGATGGTATTTTCTTTTAAGTCTGTTTATTTTGAGGGGGAGAGAGAGCGAGCGTGTGAATGGGGGAGAGGGGCAGAGAGAGAGAGACAAAGAAACCCAAGCATTCGATGTGGGGCTCAAACTCATAAACCACGAGATCATGACCTGAGCCAAAGTTGGATGCTTACCAGATTGAGCCACCCAGGTGCACCTGGCTGGTATTTTCTAAACTCCCCCTGAGAGCTGCGGGTCAGGAGAGATCTCATTAAGGTTGTGCCAGAGGCAACGCTGGGTACTTGGCCTCACCTCACGTAGGGAGCTGTCGTATTTACCTTTGGGCTAATCAAAATCTGGGGTCTGGGATGAGGCTCAGGGATGGGGCGTGTCTGTTCACATTTTGGTAATAAAAAGGTATTTTGGGGGTAATGTGAAAACGTCCTGTCGTTGAGCTTCTCCCACCCCTCTCTGGGCTAAGGGAGACTGGGCGGCAGAGGAGACAGTGGAGCTGGCTGGGACTGGGGGGAGGAAAGGAAGTGATGGTGACCGCATGCATAGACAAACATACGTGACAGTCAACAGGTGCCATGGTCCCCGTGTTGTGAGAACAGGAGCCAGCAGGATCCTAAGCCTAACGCAGTCCTACTGAGTGATTTTTTTCCTTCCAAATTCCACTCATTTCCTTCTGACGGGATCAATTGTAAACATATGGCCCTGTCTACTTGGGCCGGGCATGGAGAGGCTCTGCTTACCTTGACCTGCACTTTCATTCGTGGTTTGAGGTTTTCTGGAATGATGATGGTGTATCGTTCTCGCCCAGTGAGTCCCAGGGTGTCTGCAGTCTCCCCAGGGAGATATTCGAGGGGAATCACCCCCATTCCCACCAAGTTACTGCGGTGAATGCGCTCGTAACTCTCTGCCAGGACAGCTTTGATTCCCTGAGGAGCCAAGAGAGTACTTTGGACACAGTTCCAGTTTTCTTTAGCTACACGGAAATTTTACAAAAGGCTTCTTAAGTCTTCTCACACCTAAATTCTCGAACTACCAGCTGGTTGTTTACATAAAGTTGCTCTCTAGTTATAAATAACACAGGAGCTAGTCTGAACTGACTGCCTACAAGGTACAGGCGGTGTGCAAGCACTGAATGGATTCTCTCATTCCACCTCTTGCCTGCTCTGGGAGGTAGAGGTCATTATTGTCCCTCCTTTACCCATGCAGTCAGTGGAGTATCTGGTATTTGAACCCATGCAGTTTGACAAGGCACTTAGCTGCTCTGTGATACAACATCTCTTAGCAAACTTCCATTGTTATCTGGAATCCACACCACAAAACGACAAACATGTTTTCTTCTATTTCCCTTGGATTTTGCTATTATAGGTGCAGACACGAAAGATTTAACCAAAAAAAGCAACTTTCAGAACATACTACAGAGAAAGTAAATGATGTGCTGCTTTTACAATTCCTGTTTCAAGGACCGAATTGCATTGAACGTCTTGATATTAAGGCTTCCTATAAAGTACATTGTATTGGTAAAATATAACTGGCAATACATAGCAGTGATAAATAAGCCAGGATCCTTAATTACAACACCCCACTCTTAAATATTAGTTAATTGTAATATAATATTAAGATATCCCTAAAAGGTCTCTTGATATGTAGGGTATACTTTTTTTGAGGGGGGAGGGGTAGCAGGAGAAGGAGAGAGAGAATCTCAAGCAGGCTCCACATCCAGTGCAGAGCCTGACTCAGGGCTCCCTCTCACGACCCTAAGATCATGACCTGAGCCGAAATCAAGAGTCAGACGCGTTAACTCACTGAGCCACCCTGGCGCCCCTGTAGGGTACACTCTTAAGCTCCCCTGCATGAGAATCATTTGGAGAACTTGTTAAAATGGTAGGTTCTTTAGACACTACCCCAGATCTACTGCTCAGGACCTTTTGCAGGGAGCATGGGGTGGGAGGAAGCTAGTGATTCTTATGAGTTGTGAGAGCCTTAGGCATAAAGCACTGGTGCTTGAACTTGGTCGCATATTAGAATCACCAGGGCAGGCTTTTAAAATGCCCATATGTAGGCCTTTCTCCTTAACAACGAAACCAGAATCTCTGGGGATGAGATCCTGCATAGGTATTTTTAAAAATCCCACAAGTGTTTCCACATTTAAAAATAAGTGTATAGAGGAAGAACAGGTTCTTCAGAGCAGGAGATATTCTGTCTGGATTTACGTGCACATGTGTTGACTAGGAAGGGGAGTGGTATTGTGCACGGGCCTACCTCCCGGTAAGGGCCGCATGGCGCTGCAGACGACAGTCTGTCCTCCGCTGCCGGGAGAACAGCCCAGCACTGCTGAGCTGGCCAGCATGGGCTGCCCCAACCCGGAGCCATTCTGTACAGAAGTCCAGGCTTCAGGGAGCCCCTTGGGTCCCGGTTCTCTTAACCTCCGCCAGCTCTTACACTGCGTGCCGCAGGGGTCTCATTTCTACCACCGGCTCCCAGTCCCGTTCCTAAAATCCTTTCCTCTTCTGTCATTTCTCTGGTTCTTTTGAGCAGCTTCTCGAAAAGGCAGACTTTGGATATATTACCAAGTAATCAGAGAACGTCCTTCTCCCCACCCCCTCCAACAGAGCAGAAGGATTAAAACAAAACAAAACAAAAAAACAATAGGTGTGATGTTCAAACACATTATCCTGGACATCTGGAGGGCAGCCTGCCAGACATCACATTCTTTACTGTACTTGTGGATATCAGTTTATTTAGTGCTTCCCAAGGCTTAATTTGCTGGAGCCATAAATCATTTGGATTGACACAGGCGAAGGCAGTTCACCCAACCCTGAGGATTAAAGTTGAGCTGCAAGGCTCTTCCAGCAAATGAATGCTCCAGAGGTAAAAGCTGTCCGCTCCCCTCCCTGGGGATGCCTCAAGCCGGTCAGGCCCTGAAATGGTGGAAGGTTCTAAAGAGCTGCCCTTTCCCTTGAGAGTCTACAAGCTGATTCACGGGCAGTGAGAAGCGACTGTAAAACAAGCGCTTGCGCGTCTGTCCAGAGTGTAGGCTCCTTACTTTTCCCCTTCTGTGAACCTCCTGACAACACAGGATCAGCTGCCCAGGTTACTGCTCGCCTGGGACAAACGCCTGAGAGAAATTTCCAGTCCTCAACCTGAATATTATGAAAACCATGAAATTTTTCCCTACAAAACAAAGACATATGTACACTTTTCAATAGAATTTCAGAGACTTCACAGACCCTCGTCCCAATTGCTCTACAGACACCCTCAAAGATCCATGATCCCCAGAAAATGAATAACTGATCTAAGGAACCAGTTCAACTCTAGGTCACCCTTCACTGAGGTAAAGCCAGGTCCACCAAGAGGCAAGACATCACATGCTTCCCTGAGCTCGCCTGCTGGGCTCTCTCTCCGTCATACTCACCAGGAGGAAAGGGCCCTTGGCTGCCCAGTCCCGGGAGCTGCCTGAGCCATACTCTTTGCCAGCCAGCACGATAAGGGGAAGGCCTGCCTGCTGGTACTGCTCCGAGGCATCGAACACGTCAAGCTGAGGAAGAGAAAAGGAAGGTTTTACAGATGCGGTAAAGGCAGAGTGTGGACACAGGCAGTGGCACCTGGTAAGTGCAGGGTCGGAAGGGTCTTCAGTGGCCCCAGTCAACACAAAGCCAACGGAAACTGAACCAGTCAGTTGCCTGGTTCGCAAATTTCCAACTTCTTACCCTTACCAGTGAACTGTATGTTCTTTTAACTGAAATGCCTAGTTGTTGTCCTGGTTTTAGAAAAACATTCAAATCTTTAGGCATCAAGGGGAAAAAAAGGAAAGAAGATCATATTTTTCCCCTCTTCTGTTGATTAAAAATTTAAAAAAAATAGCTTAATGTTTACTTATTATATTGAGACAGACAGAGAGAGACAAGAGTGCAAGCTGGGGAGGGGCAGAGAGAGAGGGAGACAGAGAATCCCAACCAGGCTCCAAGCTCTGAGCTGTCAGCACAGCTGACAAACTCACAAACTGCAAGATCATGACCTGAGCTGAAGTAGGACACTTAACCGAATGAGCCACCCAGGCGCCCTTGATTTAACTATTTTAAAGCTTAAAAAACAGAATCCCACCTAAACCTGGGATTTGACTCACTCAGTGATGATCCATTGGGAAGGGTAGCCAAACACAAAGAAGACAACATGTTCTAAAATTATAAAAAATGCAAATTCTTATTAGCCACCTTTTTACGTGGAGATCAAGGCAGAGAGAGTAGGAAGTGGAAGCCCCAGTCAATAAAGGACAGGAGAGGACTAATATTTTACTATATATGAGAAACAGCTTCATTTGTTTTTCACAAGAACTCTGAATGTTCTGCTGAGCAGAGACCTTCACGAAGACATGGGATCTCACTGCTGGTGAATAAGTAATGAAACAATTGTTTCTCCTGGCTACTTAAGAAAAAACAATCCCTCAGAAGAGTGTTTCCTTTGGAAGAAGCTCTAGAAAGGTGTAGAATCAAACTCCCAAGTAAGCTTTCACAAATTACTATTTTGGCGGGCTACTGGAGCCTCTGGTTAGTTCCACACGGCGCTCCCAGAATCTGGGACAGATTCCCAGCAACAGCTCCCTGCACCCTCCCTCCCTCTCTTCTAAAGAACAGGACCTAAAATGTGGTTGTTTTCTTCTGTTATTGTTCCTCTATAGCTCTGATGTTATATTGAAACCACCAGTTCTTCATTACTCCATTTTTGTTATCTATCAATTTCCTGCTTTAATAGGGAGTTGGTTCTCTTAACTACTATTCCCCTAGGGTCCCCTCTCCCCAGCCTCCCAATAGAATTATGTCATACATTTTGGGTAAGTCAGTATTTGGTATTTGCATTACTTTGACTATGTGAATGTTATTTATAGCTGAGTCATATAATATATATACTATGATTTCCCTTCCTTGGCAACTAAAAAAAATCTCCACTGGTATTTTTTTGTGTGTGTGCTCATCTGTTTCTATGTCTCTACCCATTAATGAATCCCCAAACACTCTGCCTAAAGTACAAATCTTCTCTAAGGACATTTAAATGTATCAGGAGGTCTGTCATTTTTTATTTTTATTTTTTAAATGTTTCTTTTTTATTTTTGAGAGAGAGAGCACAAACAGGGGAGGGGCAGAAAGAGAAGGACGGGGGGCTCTGTGCTGACAAGCAGTGAGCCTGATGCGGGGCTCAAACTCACAAACTGTGAGATCATGACCTGAGCCGAAGTCAGATGCTCAACCGACTGAGCCACCCAGGACCCCCCAGGAAGTCTGTCCTTTAAAAATCTTTTCCACGGAGGGGCTCCTGGGTGGCTCAGTCAGTGAAGCATCGACTTTTGATTTTGGCTCAGGTCATGACCTGACCTGAGATTCATGGGATCAAGCCCCACTGTCAGCCCTGTGCTAACGGTGCGTAGCCTGCTTGGGATTCTCTCTCCTTCTCTCTCTGCTCCTCCCCTGCTTGCATGTGTGTGCTCACGCATACACACTCTCTTTCTCTCTCAAAATAAAAACAACATTTAAAAAAATAAAAATGAAAACACCTTTTCCCTGGAGGGATCACTCCTGGAGCTTCAGTCCTGTTCCAATTCAGATGGATTCTTCTCCAGATGTGGTACACTCCTGTTCTCGAAGAATCTTCCTTTACCAAAGTCCTGGGGATTCCTTGCATTTCCTTCTCCTGGATCCTCCATCTTCCCTTTTTTTGGCTTATTCCCTCATTTTGGTAAAACACATTCACCAAGTCAGTTCCTGAGACAGGGATTGAGGGGTATTTTCAAAGGTTTTGAATCTGAATGCTATTACTTTAACACAGGACATGGAATTCGGGGGTGCCAACCAGTCTTTCCAGTGTTGCTTTGAGCACTTCTGATCCCCAGAACTTGCACACATCTGTTTTTCTCTCTGTCGAAGTTTCTAATCTTCTCCTTATCTCTGCTGTTAACTTCGCAATGATGCCATTTGGAGCTGTTCTCTGGTCATCATGTGGGCATTCGGTGAGTGTAATCTGGAGTTGGAGCTTGCAGTTGGGGAATTTTCCTTGTGTTACTTCTTGAATAATTTCCTCTCTTTGCTTTTCAGCATCTGTTTAGTCAGATGCTGAGCTTCCTCATTTTAGTCTTTAATTTTCTTACATTTTCTTATTTTCCCTTTGTCTTTCTGTTCTATATTCTGAGAGTCTCTCAGCTAATCAACTTTTCCTGTGAAACTTTTTAGGGACTTTTTTTTAAGTATTAAAAGAGCCTACGTTTTCTTCTTACCGTTGTTTTATGAAAAGCCCTTTTTTTGTCCTCGGATGACCTTACACCAACAGAAAATCATTTCAGCGCTCTGACAAGACAGTATTTTTCTTGCAATTTTCTTCTGCTCTCTGCATTATCTCTGTTATTTTCTTTCCCTCTCCTCCCCCCACCCCAGTTCTCTGTGTAGGTCTATCTTTCAGGTTCAAGGCTTGGCTCAAATGTCTGTTCATCTCTGTCTCCTTATTTACGATGAGGCACTGAACATCTGACCAGAAGATTTAGGTCATGGCAGGACTTGTAAATAAGAGAGGTGCACTGTGACACCCAGTGTCTGTAGCTGCACGTCTTTCCCCTTGGTCTCTTGGGCATTCGACCATTTAACGATTTTTTTTTCCATTGAATAGTTTATCATCCCTGCTATTCGCTGAGCAAGTATCAAGTGGGCACTGACTTTGTGTTGGGTCCTGGTGATCAGTGATTATCTGTGAAGAGTTTACTTTACTAAAATACAATCTGTTACAAGTGAGGCGTTATGGGGGGTGGTAAACCGCACTGACTTCGGAGCCAGACTCTTTAGGTTTTTAATATCCCTTTTTGGTATCTTAAAACACAGACGATCACGGTACCTACCTCAGAGAGTTGTTATGAGGATTAATTAATAGGTCAATATATACAAAGAGCTTAGAACAGTACCTGGATATAGTAAGTTCCATATAAATACTAGCTGTTATTATTGTTAAGTAAGTCAGGGGGGTTATTTTTCAAGTAACTTAAACAGTTTTCAAGCAGCTTTGCAGTATCTGCTAGATGTTGAGGACCAAGGACATGTGCCTGAGAGTGTCTGCCATGTTTTACGTGTCATTCCATCTAAGCTTAAGGCTCAGAGCCGTACAAGGTAGGTATCATTCTACTTTGCACGTCAGAAAAATGAGGCTCAGAGAGGAAACTAACTTGCTGAACGCCTGACAGATGGTATGTCTGACTCAAAATGTAGACTTTCTCCACCTCTCACATGTCTCCCATTTGTGACTCCAAGTCCTGCTATAACAGGGACAACTCCAAATGGCTCCTATTAGGACCGCAGCAGGCCTCCGCGGGCCTTCTCCTTCTTTTCCTAGTGGTGCGGTGAGTGAAATTAAATGCTAATAAAGTCAGGGTGCCTGGGTCGCTCAGTTGGTTAACCAAGCGTCCGACTTCAGCTCAGGTCATGATCTCAGCGTTCGTGATTTCGAGCCCCGCGTCGGGCTGTGTGCTGACAGCTCAGAGCCTGGAGCCTGCTTCAGATTCTGTGTCTCCCTCTCCCTCTCTCTCACCAGCTCATGCTCTGCCTCTCTCTCTCTTTCTCTCAAAAATAAATAAAAACTTTAAAAATTAAAAAAAATGCTAATAAAGTCATACAACAGCATTTGTTGATAAAGAGCCTTTAGAGACCTTAACCTGGAAATTCCCCCCTCAAATATGTGAACTGATAAAATTTCAGTCAGAGGCTGACAAATGCCAGCTTCTCAGCCAAGCAGAAGACACAGTACTTACAATTTCTCCAGAAGGCAGATGTATAGTCTGTGGTGCCTGCTTGTTCAAAAATTTGTTTAATAAGCGAATGTTGGCAAATGTCCCCCGTGCCATGATGGCGTCATTACCTCGGCGGGAGCCATAGGAGTTGAATTCTCGTGGAGTCAAGCTAATAATGCAAGTGAGAGAGGAGCTGGTTTAGTCAACGGAGCAAAGACAAAACTTAACTTACATCAAGCCAAGAGAAAAACCATAGACCTAGATAGCTCTTAGAGTCGACTAAGCATTGCTCTTCAAGGCAGAAAAGCTTTTCCTCCATCTTCTGCTGAGGACAGTAGAGGCAGATGTCAGAAGTGGGGCACTGAAAGGTGGAAATCAACATTTTCCCCAGGTTAACTTGTAGTCTTATAAATCTGGGTTAAAAACCCGGAGGAACTCTACTACGTATTTATTTTATTTATTCAGTAGGGTAGCCCAGAGAGCTTCACAAAAGATAAAACATTGAAAAGGGGTAAGAAAAAGGAAACAAAAAGAATAATCAGTGTAGGCCAGTCAGGTGGAACCAAGAATGAGGGAAACTAAGATACATTCTGTAAACTAACAGGAATGAGGTATACTTATCAAGAACTCAGTGTGCTGGGCAGACACACGACTGGCAACATGGTTTACAGTTTTCGTAAGATAAAAATCAGAGCAGTGCTGAAGAGGCAGAACAAGCTATTCCTTGTCCTCAAATCAAAGTCCTATCTGTGGGTCCCAGCGAAAGGACACTTTGTGATGGCAGGGACAGCAGCCTCCAATTAACACAGCAATCAGCTCACTGGCTATTTCTGAAAATGCTAGAAGTGAGTCTGAGTGGTAATCTGATCTCATGAGGAGATGTAATTTGAATATTGAGAGAATCTGTGAATGGGCTGTAGGAGCAGATGAGCATGTCTACAAACTCCTGAAATTATGTCTGGAATGCTGGGGATATGTGCATTTTTCTGGGAAGGTATTATATTTCCCTTCATTCAATTCCCTATGTTTCCCATTTCTCAAAAGATTGTCAACAATCACCAATCAAAAAAAGTATTGGTCACGGCTTGTTTCCTTTGTTTCTTTATCCAGCCTCAACTTCTATGTTTCTCTGGTTGCTGTTGAATCCTTTTCTCCCATTCATTCATTCATTCAACATTTACTGTGCACCAGTTATGGGCCAAGAACTATTCAAAAGGTCTGAGGTACATCGATGAAAAAAACAGATTAAGATCCCGGCCTTTGCAGGGCTTATATTCTATATATTGCAAGGCAGCGACAAAGAAATCATAATAAAAAAAAAAAAAACAAGCATTGTCATAAGTGTTACTAGAATGTGGTTAATAACTGAGGGGGAAAAAGTAGATCAAAGCAAAGAGAACAGGAGGATGGTGGGGGTCACCTCATGCAGAAAGGCTTGAATTGGCAAGGGAGTTAACCAGGCAGATATTTCGGGGAAGAGCATCCAAGAGGAAAAAACAGCCAGCTCAACCATTAGGCAGAAAGGTGTTTTGCCTTGCCTGGAACATTCGGCAAACAAGGCAAACGCCAGTGTAGCCAGAGCTGCATGGATGAGGGGGAAGCACAGGGATTCGATGACGCCTCTTGAATATCACCTGCCTGTCTCTGCTTGCTGATGGATGCATGTCTCCCATTCAAAGTACAGTCATATCCCTTTAAAACCTTACCATATGCATCTGTGTACAGAAAGTTCCTGTACATTTAATACAGCAGTTTCCCCACATTTAAAAAAAGTTCTGCTATAGGCTCCTGTGTATCACCTCCCCTAGAGGTGGGCTATCTTCTTAAACCTTCACCACTCACATTTCTGGGAAACATGGAATAGTCTTGCTCTGCATATGACTGTCCCACAGGATGCACCAGGAGAAGGCGGAGATGGAGTGGAGCACCGTAGGAGGGGGATGTGTGAAGGAAACAGGTTAGCTACCAGGCAAGTGAGGTGAGGAGGGCAAGGCAGTTTTCCTCTCCCACCGACAAAACGAAACAAAACACAATATGGAAGGGCAAGGGAAGGAGAAAGGGCAAGGGCAGGAAGAAAAAGCTGCTGGATTTTGTTCTTCAGATTGGCTCTGGGCTCCGTCCCTGAAGAAGCTGATTCAGGAGGTGCAGAGACGAACCAGGGATTTTTTTTTTTTTTTATCTCCCCAGAAGATTCTCATGGAACGTTAGATCTGCGTACGACTCCAATTACCATCAGTGTATTAGGTGACGAGAGATAATACTGGCATAATAGCTGTTAAAATCAGTCTACGACTGAAGGGTTGGTAAATGCACGGGTCAGCCACTGTTCTCAGCAATGACTCCTCCCAACCAGAACCTGGCTACGCACCTCAGGTGACAGCCCTGCCGAGTGCGCCGCGGGCGAAAACAGAGCCCGTGCTCTCCCTTCAGCCAAGCTGGGGTGGGAACGACAGCTGGGTCTCAGGGTCACATTAGAAGGCAGGTCCCCTCCCTTGCTGGGGTTTACTCACTGACAGAATCTCCCAAGGAAGCTTGGAAGCAGCAAACAGAAAGGGTGACTATTTTTCAAGCCTCAGGTTTCATTGAAAAACCAGAGTCTGATTCAAAAGAGAAATACTGGCCTCATTCACTCCATTTTTATTTTTTTAGACTTTCTTTCCCTCACTCACACTTACCCTCTGTTAGTTAAGTAGCGAGCGGCAGGGCTGTTTCTTGCAATGTTTCCAGCCGGAGAGATGTGGTCAGTTGTTACCGAATCCCCCAAATTTAACAGCACATACGCATCCACTATAGACTTAGGTGGCTGGATATCTAAAGTCTAGTGAAGAATACAGCGAGTCAGTGTTGGTCCAGGTTTGCTCCAGCAAGTCACCAAGGGAGTCTCAACAGTCACAGCAGTGGTCTGTGGGCCTGCACTGAACTGGATGACACCCCTACACCGATGCACAGAAAATTCTAGTGGTTTTGGTTTTATCAGGGGTGCTTAGAAAAGTAAGGTGAATTTACTCAGAACATTCACATCCCACCCTTGAAGGGAGGCAAAGTTGGGCACGATTCGCTCAAAACCCAGAGGGATGCAGCTGCAGATGGTATTCTCTGTGTCCACATCCACGGAGCTCAGATGCTGAGGACACGAGAATCCTGACTTCTCCTCCCCTGCTCTCCCCACCCAGGGGGTCACGGGCTCCTGGTTCATCCGTGGCAGGGAAGATTTCCCTTGATTTCTGAATATGAGGTTTAAATAGAGCAGACCTGAGGATATCTTCCTGGAACAGTCTGTCCCGCAGGCTTTTCCGAGTCCACGTCCAGGGGGTACTGGACCCCCAGAGTGTCTCTAACAGCCACACAGAAGCCCGAACACAGAAGCCATAGGCCCACTACCGCCAAATATCCCAGCTTCTCAAGACTCTTCCCAGCATCATCTGCTTGGCTTTGTACAGGTTTCAATGGAATGAGTGGACAATGCAAGGGTACAGGGTAATTAAGCAGACTTTATAAGGAAAGAAACCTTTTGGAAAACTGATTTTGTTAAAAATTAAAAAAAAAGCTATACCAGGTTTTCAAAGAACGGCGGTGACTTAATATATGTCGATTTGGGATTCCAGCAGTACAGCTTATCCGAGGGGGCTGCTAAGGCATTCCAGCTCTCATTCACAGTCTTAAAAAAAAAGATAAGAGAAAGAAAAGCAAATCGAATCACATTCCATTCTAAGGAAAATTTAACATGTAAGCAAGAAATGTATATTCTAAGAGTAAAATAAAAACCATCCTTAGCATAATGCCCTATGGGGATACCAAGTGAAATACGTCAGAGAAAGATAAATACCATGATTTCACTTATATATGGCATCTAAAAAACAAAGCAAATGAAAAAGAAAAAGAAACAGAAAAAGCAGAAACAGACCGATAAATACAGAAAAGTAACTGCTGGCAGCTGGAGGGGAGGGTAGGTGAAAGGATGGGCATAAAGGGGTGAAGGGGGGTGGAGGGTACAGGCTCGTAGTCGTGGAATGAATGAGTCCCGGGGATGAAAGGCAAGCACAGGGAACATAGTCACTGGTATCGTAATAGTGTTGAACGGCGACGGAGGGTAGCTACACTGTGGTGAGCAGTGTAATATATGGGGGTGTTCAATCATTACGTTGTACACCTGAAACTAATGTAATATTGTGTGTCAAGTCCACTCCAATAAAACAAAAACAAAACCAGTTCTTATTTTAGCCATACAAAAGAGTTCCTTTATACTAAGACAATGTCATGGCAAATAACTTAAAAATACATATGCAATGGGACAGGAAGCCCCTAAGACGGCCCAAGGACCTGCCTCCACCTTTCTGACATTCACACCCTTGAGTAATCCTGTCCTGCCGAGTGTGGGCTGAACCTAGTGACTCATTTCAATGATTAGGTTATAAAAAGACTGCCTTCTGTCCCTCTCTCTCTCTTGCTTGCTCTGATGGAAGCCAGTACTGCACTGTGAGCTGTGAAGAGACCCACCAGCAAGGCAGTGAGGGTGGCCTCCAGCTAACTGTCAGCAGGGAACTGAGGCCCTCAGCCCAACAGCCTGTGAGGCACCTTATCCTCCCACAACCACGTGAAAAGCCTTGGAAGGGGTTCCTTCCCCAGCTGATCCTTCAGATGAGCCGCAGCCCCAGATGACACCTCAGCGGGAGCCTTGTGAAGGCAGAGGCACCCAGCTAAGCCACAGTTGGATTTCTGATCCACAGAAACCGTAAGATAATAAATGCTGTTTTAACCCACTAAGTTTTGGAATAATTTGTTGGGCCGCAATAGATAACTAATCCCTATACATAATCTACTTTATGAAGCAATAATCCAGGTTGTACCAAAGGGGAAGTTATTTACTCTCTGAAGATTTGGGGAAGTGGACATCCAGGTCACATGGACACTGGATAGCGAATGACAGCTGCTATGCATTAAAATCAGCTTGAATGGTGTCCACACGGTCATTACCTCAGCCTTTGGAGAAATGCGTTCAACCCAACAAACTTGCTCATAACCACTTCCCAATGGGCAGCTTGTGGGAGGGCACGGTGTGTGAATATGGCCCCCATTTGACCCTTCTCCCCAGAGAGTCTGCTCTCTTACTTCAAACCCAAGCCCCAGTCAGCACTCCTTGGGGCACCCAAACACAGAAAGCAGAAAAAGAACATCCAAGGGTCTCCGAAAACGATACTGAGCCCCACACATTTTCTCCCTATTTGTAAAATGCACAGCAAGTTTTATTTATTTCAGTAGTTTGGTAGTTTGGGGCTTTTTACTGAGTGGCTGTAAGATTTTTTTTAAGCATCCAAATAATTCCGAGAGGTACATTCCACCTCTACCTCAGTGGCACACTCTAGTAGACATCATGGATCCTCAGCCGCAGTTGACACATACCCAGGTGTCTGAGGAAGGTGGGGGTTAGGGCGAGCTGGCCAGGAATCACACACAACCTACGCCTTTCTGCCTTAGGCTGCTGCCCAATCTGGGGCCTTGTGCAAATCTGGGAACGTTTGGGGAGTGTGGGGTTCGTAAAAATGTGAGTCCCAGGAGAAATGACTGAGAACCACTCCCCCGGTTATCTTTAGAAGTGTTACCCTCTATAGTTTCCACCCCCATCAGCCTCAAGGTCTGCAGAGATGCCACAAAGGAACAGCTTTCCCCCAGACGCATGGGGGTAGGGTGGGCGGGGACCTCACCTCTATTTTCTGGTAGACCTCCTTAAACATCCCAGGGATTACATACTGACGCTCCACAGCCTGGATCTCGTCTCTGGTTGGCCAGATATCTTTCAAAAATACCTGTTGTCCCTTTGCATTTACCCCTGGGGAAAAATTTATTAGAGAAATACTGCATTTAATACCCCTTTTTCATGATCACATACCATCAAATCCTGTTCTCCGTGGTAGAAATGTCAAGTCCGTGCAAACACTGAGTAGTGAAGACTCCGTCGCTGCCCCCAGGGGATGTGGATTAGGCCCCTGAGGGCCTGTAGCCTAACATTTTCAGCAACCGATCAATACATAATCTTGCTTTATGTGTGCTTCTGCTTACAGACACCCTATCTAATATATCTTGTTGGTGCGTTAACACTGTAGTCATAGCCTGAACTCAGTCTCCTCCCACAAGGCACACCCCAGCCTTCCCAGGCTTGTGTGTACTAGACAGCACGTTGGCACTACGCATGGGGGCTATTTTAAAAAAGTGAAATCACCAAAACCACAAATATGTGGGAGAACATGGTGCTACACAGAGCACGAACAGGAAACTTGGTGACAGTAGGAGAGCTGAAACCAGAAGGGGGAGCCCTGCCTAGTTCGGCTGCAGCTGGAGACGCGCAGTGGAGTGACTCAAAGCTGCCGCCCCTTTGGGCGTGTCTGCAAATGACCTTGGAGGCAAAGTGAGTATTGATTTGGGGGTTAAAAAACATTTTGGTGAATAAGCACATCTGCAGTATTGAATCCACATATAATAAGATGATCGACTATAGCTCTAGTTCTGATTTCCTAAAAGTAAATTTAAGGGGCACTGTTTTCTATTATTTAATCTACTCAGAACACATTGAGGAGGACACAGCAAGACCACCAGAGGAAAGGAGACATAGCATCGTTTCTCTGGATTTGGGGAAGTCGAACTATCTGGGATGTGTTTCTATAGAGTATATTTTAAAGCAGTGCCTATCATTAGATAAAAGCAGGAGCGAGAAAGAGAAGAACAGGGTAAGAAGCCAGAAGAGCACACTCTCTATGCCTTTTTGTATTTCTTTCCTTTTTAAAACTTTATTGTTTATTATGTTTTTGAGAGAGTGCGAGTAAGGGAGGGACAGAGAGAGGGGGAGACACAGAATCTGAAGCAGGCTCCAGGGTCCGAGCTATCAGCACAGAGCCCAATGCAGGGGCTCGAACACATGAACTGTGAGATCATGACCTGAGCCCAAGGTGTACACTTAACTGACTGAGTCAGCCAGGAGCCCCTCCATTTTTTGTTTTTTTAAAAAGTTTTATTTATTTATTTTGACAGAGAGAGAGAGAGAATGAGCAGAGGAGGGGCAGGGAGAGAGAGGGGGAGAGAGAGAATCCTAAGCAGGCTCTGCAGTGTCAGTGCAGAGCCTGTGTGGAACTCGTGAACGTGAGATCATGACCTGAGCCAAAATCAAGAGTCAGCTGCCTAACGGACTGAGCCACCCAGGCGCCTCTTCTTTCTTTCCTTTTGTTATCTCTGTCTCCTTCAGTTAATTCTCGTCTGTTTCAGGTATGTCTTTGCTGTGTATGAGGCAATGAAGAAAAGACTCCTCCTCCTCTTGGTTAGTTCTCTGCCTCATTATTTATTAACGAAAGCAGTTACTTTCCTCTAATAAGATTTTCAAATTCATTGGGGGGAAAAAAAAACAAAGAGTGTAACCACACAAACGAAACCTTACCCAGTGGTTCTTTCTCAAAGTCGATCCTGATGGTCCCAGCGATTGCATATGCTATCACTAAGGGCGGAGAGGCTAAGTAGTTGGCCCGGGTATTGGGGTGGACTCGGCCTTCAAAATTCCTGTTCCCAGAGAGTACTCCAACAGCTACAAGGTCTCCCTGTGTCCAGCAAGAGAAAAATCAGGTCACACGGAGAAGAGGTTGCCTGCACTTTTTGTCTCAGGCCACCTGCTAAAGTTTCCCATCACTCGAGGAGGCTCTTTAAACCTTCCTTTCACCTGGCCCTCTGGCTGCAGGGAAAAGAGCATGCACGGGTATCCCTGGGGAGACACTCTGGGTCAAAAGACCCAGAGAGACATGGTTTCTGGTCATGAGAAAATCCCAGGTCGGTCAGAAGGCAGCCTCTGGGTTACTCTCCCGCCTGGGGCCTGAGAACAGGAGGGAAAGTCTAACAGCTGAAAACTCAAGGAAGCCACTGACCTACGTCGATTCTGTAATTCATGCAAAGCAAACCAAATAGTGTTTCTCAAAGCTACAGAATTTACGGAACAAGGATCAAACTACTGCAACTTAGTTTTGATTTGTTTGCGTGGAGCCCTGTCTGACCCTGAGCCAGTTTTCAGATGACCAGGAACGAAGAGTTCTGGAGCTGTCTGCAGTCAACGCCAGCCCTGACTGCGCACTTATGTGCCAGCATCACTCAGAGGCTGGTATGTCCATTATCACCTCCACGCTCACAGTACGTGCTGTTACCATCTCCAATTTACAGTTGGGAAAACTGCCGCCCAAGGCAGACAGCTAGGAAGGTTAGCCTGACCCCGAAGACCATACATCTGACGGCACCCCCTGCTTCCCCGGACCTTCCTGAGATGACCAGCATTTTGGTCGCACATCTTATGAAAAGAGACAACAGCTGTGAAGCCCCACAGTCTCCTCTGCAGTTACCTCCGTGATGGCTTCTACCACAGGCTCGGGTAAGGGCCCACTGTTGCCAATGCAGGTCATGCACCCGTAGCCCACCACGTCAAACCTGCGGCCGAGAGACAAGCACAGGTGTGGAATGATTCTCAGTGAGCCTCTGCCAGTGACAGGTCTAGAGACCACTGATTTAAAGAGAACAGCAGCACATGGAATACGTTTAGTACTGTTTCTATAAAGCTTTCATTCTCAGGACCATTTTAATGTTTTTGTCTTTTTTTTTAATTTTAAGTACAATATAACCCCCAACATGGGGCTCGAACATGACCCCAAGATCAAGAGTCACATGCGACTGAGCCAGCCAGGTGGAGCATTTTAATATGCTATTCATCCATTCTAGATCATTAAAGTCTTTCTTGAGGTGTGCCTGGGTGGCTCAGTTGGTTGAGCATCTGACTCTTAATTTCAGTTCAGGTCATGATCTCTCAGTTGAGGGCATCGAGACCTGATGCACAGAGCCTCCTTGGGATTCGTTCTCTTGCTCTCTCTCTGCCCCTCCCCTTTCTCTCTCTTTCTCTCCCTCTCAAAATAGATATAAAAACTAAAATAAAATAAATTCTTTTTTGAGTAAAATGTAAAAAGGAGTCCAACCAATGATCTGGACTTAAAAATTTTTTTTTAAATGTTTACTTTTGAGAGAAAGAGAGAGCGAGCGAGTGTGCTCGAGAGCAAGCACGAGTGGGGGAGGGGCAGAGAGAGAGAATCTGAAGCGGGCTCCAGGCTCTGAACTGTCAGCACAGAGCCTGACATGGGGCTCAAAACCACGAACAATGAGATAATGATCTACACTTTTTAAAAGTTGAAATCACACATGTCATTTAATTTCTGTATTCACTGCTTTGATTGTATAATCCCAAGGATTTGGACTTTTATGAGACACATGAATAAAATCTTTCTCATCCAAATTAGGAATAGTGTACAAACTGGAGGAATTGTATTTGGTAACAAATGACTAGTTTACACCAAGGAATTAAAACATTTTTAGTCATGGTAAGTAATTATTTTCATACCTAAGGACAGACTCTCAGTTGCAGAGCCAATGCTAGCCCACAGCATACCTTTGCAATTAAGAAATGGCACCCCCTCCTCCAGAAGGGTGCAGCGCCATACCAAAGCACAGACTTGATTTCAGCCCGCTTTGCCCTTATGGGCACCCGTGTACGATGAACAGCCAGCAAAACTGTCCATGGGAGGGCCCTTCTCTGTTGGAATGTAAGGGTTGAAGTCTACTCACCATCTGACAAAACATATAATATATATATAATATAATAAAATAGACACCATCAGATAGGCTTACGTGTGTTACAAAGTGACACAGTAAGATACATGTGGAATAAAATACAACAAAAGCAATGTGTGAATGAAAATTCTTCCTCACCCAAGCTGTGACAGATAAGGCATGACGCCACTCTCTCGCAGGTAGTAGGTGACCACACCGCTTCCAGGAGACAGGCTAGTTTTGATGTAAGGCTTCACGTGCAGGCCAGCGTTCACAGCTTTCTTTGCTAACAATCCTGTGAAACGGTGAACACCGACACCGGGTGGGGTGGCCACCTACTCGAGGTGCCAGGGACAAGTTCAGGAAGGAGACTGGTCCTTCCGTCTGCATTTCCTGCCACCGCATGACCAAGTCCCATTCATGGTGCTTTCTATTTCTGCTGCCTAGCAGAAATCAAAAGCTCACTGGCCTGAAGTCATTTCCCGTATGCAGTAAACTCAAAATTAGTCATGGCAACGAAGAAAGAGATGGGCTTTTTTTTTTTTTTAAAAGAGGTAAACCTAAAAAATGTTTAGGAATATATTACAGAATAAGTTTTTAACTTTTGGAGGGAAAGCAATCTTTTTAATTACATTTTATTTATATGAAAATTATAATTGGAAGGGCCCTTTTTAAAGGGATATGAATTGTGTATTGGTTGGTGAGGAATGCAGTCTAGAGTAAAAATCTAGTCCTCAGATATTTGTTTTAAAGCAGAAAATGAAGAGCTCTAGGCCCTGGATTTTTGGCAAATACAGAGACCATTACGGGGGCATTGGGTGCTCTCTTAGGAACGTATCATAGAATTGGGAAAGAAACGAGGAGTGGGGGTCAAAAGACACAAAAAGCTACAGACAAGCTGGTGACTTGTCTTAAGGAAACTCATTAGCTCCAGACAACAAAAGCTTAGGTGTCAACAGATGAATTCTTGGACAAGGAAGGTTTTCCTTATGTACTTGTGCACTTTATAAAGAAAGAACTCTGTGATGATCTTTGGTCTTTGGACAACAACAGGAACTCTTAGGAATGATAAAAAAGGTTTTTGGAAACTAAGGAGACTTCTATTAATTAAACTCCGTACATAAAGATTAACTGATTAACCAGAATTGCATAACAGACCAGGAAGTTTTATCAACCAGTGCCCTGTGCCCTAAGTCAGATGCGCCTGACAGCACTTCTCTAAGACAGATGGAGGTCCACTGTATGAAAAGGCCGAAGAGCGGTTTTACAGAGAATAGTCTGTGATATTGATATGAAAACAGTTTTTTTTCTAGAGTCTAACACAAGATTCTAAGCTCTACCAGAAATTCTTTTTTTTTTTTTGGCTTTCTTCTACTTATTTTCTGTGTTAATTCTAAAGACCAGTTTGCATTACGTATTCTACTTTAAATACCTGGCTTTGGACGCTAGTTACTGTGTAAACACTTTTGGGCTAATAAATCTCTGTCTCTGGAAAAGACAATGTTTGGACATGTAGAACTCAGGTAAGCCCCTGGGTCGTATCTTGAAAGATTTCCACCCACATGTCTACATGACCACGGGGAGCGATTCAAATGCACTCACCTGCCCCCAACATCACCGATGGGTTACTGGTGTTTGTGCAGCTGGTAATGGCCGCGATGACCACAGAACCATGAGTAAGGGTGAATTCACTATTATTACAGATAAATGTCTTATGGTCATTATGATGGTCCAAAGCAACCTGGAATCCTTTAAACCCTTGCTATGAGGAGAAAAGAAAAAAAAAGAAGAAATTCTAAATTTCCATCACGTTAGAATGAGTGGCCTTGGTTCATATACATTAAACTCTATAATAATGGAACTGAGTTTAATTAGACATACTTGGAACTAAATTTGTAGTTTTAACATTTCCATTTTTGAGATGAGAGGGAAGTAATTGTTAATAGGACTTGAAAGTAGATCAAGATTCAGAAATTATGACTGCCTTTTATAAAGATTTATAAACACTAGAGAACTTTAAAGTTTCTGTAGCATTTCAGAGTTCACTGGCTGAGATACTTGTTTTGTTAAAAATTGGCTTTTAAAATTATGGTTACCAAAGTATTTCTTTTTCTTCTAAAGTGAGAATGTTTCACTATGTGTATGCATATACATTTTAGCCAGATTCAACTAATTGTGATCAATAAGGCAAATAAAATACAGCTGAACATTTGGTTTAATGCTGGTGGCCCAAGGATAAAACCCATCACATATCTTAATCATCATCTGGGGAAACGTTCAATGAAAATCTGCATACAAGATGTTACGCTGGGTACTTTGTGGGATACAAAGGTGATTCTGACACAAATCCAATACTCAAACATACAGTCCAACAAGGGAAATCTAATAAGGGAAATACAAAGGACCAGCAATGTAAGTTTAAGAACATGGACACCATCCAAGGATTTCAGACCAAGTGCCAGAAGGTTCAAATGATGACTTTCTGCTATGAGATGGGAGGCCATGCTATGGAGGGGTTGACAGACGCAGAGAAGGGGAAGAGGCATGTGGGTGGGCAGAGGCGGGGAATGAACAAGAAGCACAATGGCCAGAAAAGCTTGAGCAAGTCGAGTGGACAGTATAGTGAGAGTCATATGAAAAGCAGATATGTTTCTAAAAAGGCGGGTTGAGTTGTGTTCACAGGTGGTCAAGTGCTCTAAGGAAGTTGTGTGGCTAAAGGGAGAGGCATTGAAGACTTCAGGACGGAGAAGGAACACCCTCAGCATCAGGCTTCAGGAAGCTTCCTCATCAGGGGGTGAAAAGAAGTGTGGGCACTAAGATATTGGGCATAGGGCAGGGTCGGGGAGACTTCCACCTGTCTCCCGGGCCCCTACCTTGGCTCCAAGGCAGGTCTCAAAGTCCTTTTTCATGTCGGTCACAGCGACTTTATCCTGAGGCCTTTTTGGTCCACTGCAGCAAGGCACGACTGTTCTCAAATTCAGTTCCACAACCTGTCCACCCAAAAGAGAAGGGACTCAGGAGCTGACGTGGTACCTCAGAGAAAACAGTCCAGCTGCGTCAGAGAATTACAACACCACAGCTACAAAACCAAACAAACCAAACCACCACATTCATAAACAAGGAGTCAATGTTCTTTTTAATACTTAAAGAACAAATTTCCAAAGATCAAGATGGGCATTTAAGTGGCATGGGGCAGGTGGGAAGGCTTGTCACCTCTCAGGGTGACCAGGGTGGGCACTGTAGCTACTGGCCAGCGTCTTCTATGCGTCCACCTTTCCAAAGCAGCTCATACGTCCTTTTCAATGCTTAGCTTAGTTTGAGATGGGTTTATTTCTAAAACGATACATACACCAGTGTGCTTTTTTCTAAAAATGAATTGGTAGGATGTGGCCACTCAGTCATCAATGCCAGGAAATGGGCTTTGGTCTAATTGCATATTTCCTCCTCTCAGTGTGCTATGAAACTAAACCAGGGGCCCACATCCAGGTTACCCTCCAGGCTTGCCTGTC
This sequence comes from Cryptoprocta ferox, assembly GCA_028646485.1. Classification (NCBI taxonomy): domain Eukaryota; kingdom Metazoa; phylum Chordata; class Mammalia; order Carnivora; family Eupleridae; genus Cryptoprocta; species Cryptoprocta ferox. The sequence continues at coordinate 37,278,944 of CM053568.1, forward strand.
AAGAAAACTGTGGAATCAGTTTGCACCTGAGAAAAATGAATCAAGGTAAGTCACTGGATACAGCAGAACCAATTGCTATGCTGGACCTCCGTTTCTTTTCCATCTATAACAATGAGCTTAGCCTTTCAACTGTCCTGCTCCCTCTGGCGAAGGCTTTCTTCAAAGGTTTTCCACCTTAGAGGAGTAAATCAGGTCAGAAAGGGGGCGCACACTCAGCCTAATGGCTAGGAGAAATGGAAGAGTTATTTTATGTTTGCAATTCCTTATCTCTTTGATTTTTTTCAGCCTTTTAACACGTTGTTCTTCTGTGAGGACTTGGCAGTGACTAATTTCCTGCAAGTACACCCCCAAAGAAAAAACACACACAACTAAAATCACAGGCTTGAGGAAGAGGAAACACATGCTCAGTGGCAGGCACTCTCATACCTGAGCAAAGTCGGGGTCTTGAGAGAGGTCACTGAAATCCCGGAACATTCCTACAGCTTGGAGATACTTTTTCATTTGCTTTACTTTTTCTTCATCCCGACCTAAATGGGCATTTTAAATAACAAGTAACAGATGTTAATATTTCCTGGTGAAACTAAAGCCTCCATCATCAGCAATTATGTAAGTCAGGTGCATTCCTCCCACCCCCCCCCCCCACCACACCATAAGTCCTGCTTGTATTTCAACATTCAGTCTAATGTTTTGACTCTCTGGGTTATGCTGCTGCTTATCAGGGGCCATTAACTGATCTGGACTATGTGCTGAAGAAGATTCTGGTCCTATCTGTAAAGTACTCCCCTTCTCTTTGGTCATCATTCTTCATTTGGAGGACCTAAGGCTTAGTGAATCGCCAAAGCACACAGAAGCCTCTGCCTTCAAGTGGCCAGACTCAGCATTCCACATCATTCTTATTAAAACAGCAATCCTCCCAAACTCCCACCAGGTCTGAGCACTTCCTGTCTGCACACCACTATGTGCTCAACATTTCAAATGTATCGTCTCCATCTCTAATCTTTACCACTACCTTATGAGACAAGTTCTAGATAAGGAAATAGTGGCTCAAGACTCCAAAGCCCCAGTCTTAACTCCTAATGGAATATGACCCTGAATGCTGTTTAATTTTTTCTTTTAACATTTTCAAGTAATCTCAACACCCAACATGGGGCTCGAACTTGCAACCTCGAGATCAAGAGTCATGCTCTACTGATGAGCCAGCCAGGTGCCTTTCTGTTTTATCTAGACCCTGGTTGTAGATGACAATATTCATGGAGTACACCCAATGGACATGCATTCCACTCATTGACAGTTAAATAAGACTGTTTGAGCGCTGGATTCTTGGACCACGACAGATTAGCCTGTTTATCTGCCTGTTCAACTGGATTGTAAACGCTACCAGCTTTCAGCCTGGACCTCATAAAAGATGACTGGGCTTCATTAATGTCTCTATCATGTTTGGCACAACCCAGTCATCCTCTCCATGAAGATACACAGGAGGAAACTCTCTTTAGGTTCCAGCGTGAGAAAGGGTTCTACTTCTCTGAAGCAGTATGTTTGTTTCAATTCTATAGATGTGGCAAATACGGTGCCAGATCACTAAGCAGCTTGGTGGCCACCTCTATCTACAGCCATAGAAATCAGTCTGGTCTCGGGATACATTTTGCAGCTTTCCCCCTTTCCCTCCCCGCCAACCTTTCCCTTCTCTTGGTTGATTCCCTCAACTATTTCTTCTGTTCTTTTATTTCTACCTCTTTTTCACTTCAACTCTTTGGGGAGTAAGAGAGATATCAATTAATCAATTTTAATATGGTTATATATAATAAAAACATAAAAAAAAACTTTTTATCACAATGTTAATGACTTTCAGAGGGTTTCCCCCAGGAAAATCAGGGAGAAGACCTGGATTAAACTTGAAGTCTGTAAGCTTCTGACAAACCCTCATGAGGAGATTGTGCACTTGCACCGTCCTCAAGTTTGCCTTTACCTTGACCGGCCTTTACCTTGGATGCCTGCTATTCTTGAGGTATCAAAAGGAACATCAGCCATTAGAACCCTTCAATAGTAAACCCTGGATATTGAGGAGGAGGCCCAAGTCTGTCTGTTCTTTTCTCCTCAATAACTCAGTTGTAAGTTTAAAAGTAATTTGGAAAATAAAAGGTCCCTTCCACCTTTGTCACAGAGAAGGAGCATTCAAAAATAAAACTGTTTCCTGTGAGTTTCTTGCTCAAAATGACCCAGTGGCTTCCTAGAACATTTAGAATTTAAAATAAATTTCTAACTGTCCACTATGGCCTGGAAAAGCCCCTGTGTGGATCTGGTCCCTGACCTCCCCTCCCATGGCCTTGACCCTGGGCTCCAGTCACAAAGCCGCCCCCGTCCCCTGGCTGTTGTCTGAACACACCGAGACCGTCCCTGTCTTGAGCCATTGTATTTGGGTTCCTCTGTCTGGAAAATGCCTCCTCCACACTTCTCACTGCTTGTCCCCCACCTCACTTAGACATCTCTTCAAATTGTGCTTTCAAGAGCCCTGGCTGATCTTCTTTAAAAAAATTTTTTTTAACATTTATTTATTTTTGAGAGACAGAGCACAAGCAAGGGAGGGGCAGAGAGAGAAGGAGACACAGAATCTGAGGCAGGCTCCAGGCTCTCAGCTGTCAGCACAGAGCCAGATGCGGGGCTCAAACCCACGAACTGCGAGATCATGACCTGAGCCAAAGTCGGACACTCAACTGATTGAGCCACCCAGCCCCTCTGGCTGATCTTCTTATATATAAATTAGCACACCTCAGCTACTTCAGCCACCTCCCTTGCTTTCTTCCTTATTCTCTTATAATTATAACATATACATACGTATGCATTTATTCGTTTACTTGTTCATGTCTGTCTCCCTCACAGGAATGTAAGCACCACGAGGGCAGAGATTTTATCTTGGTCACTGCTCTGTCTCTGAGACCTAGATCACATATTGATAATGTGTTAAATAAATGACTGAATATTTTAAAAATGAATTGGGAAAATTAAAAAAAAATCCCTTTCTCCAAGTTCAAGTGAAATCTCTAAACAAATACATACAGAGTCAAGAAACCGCCAAGATTTCAAGATGCCCTCATATGCGGTCTTTCATTTTACCTTTTGGAGAGCCCGGATGGAGGTGTCCTGGAATGCTGTCCCTGTTTGGAGCCTCAGCTTTGGATTCTAGCTCCATTACTTATCGGCTTTGGATATTTACCCTACATCTTTCTCCGATCCACAGTTTTCTCTATTAGTTTAATGAACTCGTCAATCAATCTACCCTAGATCTGTGAAGAGGGCCGAGAGCAAATACATAGCAAGTGCCCAGCACACGGCAGATGTCCCACAGACAGGGGTTCTCATTACAAAGATCCCTTGTTTCCTGTCAAATAACTAGAAGTAGAGACCAGTTTGAATAGTCCAACTTCCGGAACACCTGAGCTCTTTCTACTGGCCTGACCGTGTCTGTCTCATATCTTCTGAAATCCCAACAACCATCTTGACTCCGCAGAGAAAAGGAGAAACACCGTAAGTCTGACCCTGTGCACTCCAAGGGGCAGAGGCAGGAGGCGGTGCTCCGATCCCCAGAGTTCTACGAAACCTTACAAAGGGCTTTCTGCCTTCGCAGTTCTGCACTTACCCGTCTGCACCAGGTATTTGATGCTAACTTCGTCAACCGGGAAAAACGCAGCAGTCGCCCCGTACTCCGGACACATGTTCGCAATCGTAGCTCGGTCGGCAATGGACAGTTGGGCTACTCCCGGCCCGAAGAACTCAACAAATTTGCCCACTACCCCAACCTGGCGCAGATGCTAGGCAGCAGAACACAGAAAAGTCTGAGACGTGACAGCCGACATTTAAAATGCAGAACTAGCCCCTTATAATTCTTATAAACTAGCCTGGCAAGTAAACACAAACACTAACGTGGCCCAACATATTTTTGATTACTCTGAGAAATAAAATGTAAAAAAGTAATGTTAACCACATACAGTGTGGAATCTTGGATTGAATCCTGGAACAGAAAAGGGGCATTACTGAAAACACGTGAAATTACTGGTTTTGTTAATAGTGCTGGACCCACGTTCTTCATTTTGATTCATGTGCTGTGGTTACGTGCGATGTTAATGTTTGGGGAAGTTGGGAGAAAGGTGACAGAACTCTCTGTATTATCTTTACATCAACTCCCCTGCAAACCTAAAATTATGTCAAAACAAAAAAACAAAACAAAGCAAACAAAAAAGAAAAAGTAATGCTCAAACCACAAATAACAATATTAATAAAAGTTTTCCAAAATGAGAAGGGCTTTTTCTCTCTAACGAGATCACTGGAAGTGGCTGGGAGTGCTAACAATTAAATACGTTCTTTCAACCCTAAGTAGTCTTGCACCAGTTGAGCAGATAAGTAAATGGATTATTTTCAAGGGTGTAATGAACAAATTTCTTTAACACAGGTACAAGTCAAAATATCTAGACAGTCTGACTCCCATTTATTTTCCATACATGCCATCAGTCAGGGTTGGGCCTCAGTGACTGACTGGGCCCTGCATGAAGCCGGTTTCATGAACTGTGTGGACAACCACAAGGACAAGCTCTTTTGGTTATGTAGGATTCTGCCAAATTCTGTGGGCAAGCCCTACATCATTCTACATGCGAATAATAATGCACAGATTTTACTAGATGGTCCAAGTAAATGCAATTCCAAATTCCGTAACGATTAAATCAAAGAGAAACATTTTGCCCTTTACCAGGTACAGTCACCATCCCTAACACTCCAAGCCTCCAAACTGAACAACCTGAAAAAAAATATGTTTGCGATAATAAAAAACCATCACTTGTCTAATCATCCTTGAAAATGAAAAGGTCATCTTTTTGCCAAAGCAAGCAAATCACAAAAAAAAAAAAAAAATTATTTCTTGCAAAAGCTAAAGAAAAAAAAGAATATTTCCAGCTTGGAGAAACATCTGTTACAATAAAGTAATTTAGAATGTAGAGAAGGGAATTAAATAAGTCAGACACTAAATTCATGGAAGCAGTTTCTTATTTACATATAAAGGGGAACCATGTGAGAAACTGTAGTCAAAGTATAAACACCTGCTTGGGAATGAGTCGTAGAACCTTAAGACAGCCATTATTTATAAGAATGCAGAGATGGCTTTAGCCATAAATATCGCATTTTATTTCTTAAGAAGTATACATACACAGGGGGTTCTTAAGCAAATGTGGCAAAATGTTACCATCTGTTAAGTCTGGGTGGTGGTGCCCGCCAATGCCATTTTAACTGCTGTGTGTCTAAACTACTGCACAATTCCAAAATATCTTTTTAAAGAAAAGGATTCATGCAGCCATGGAAGAGTAAAATGAACATAATTACCTAAAACTTAACCAAAGAACTCTCTCCTCATCTCATCTCTAAAAATCACCAACATGCTGTTTCCTAGAACACATGGAAACCAAGATGGACACCATCGTGTATTTCCTCCCTGTCACGGTGACTGCACATGGTGACTGCACAAGGTGACTGCCCAAGCTGACAGAAAAGGTGGCAAGTTGTTACCTTGGTAATGGTGAGCACGATGTCCGTGGATGTCACCAGAGGGTGGGGATTTCCCATCAGCCTGTAGCCGATCACCTGGGGAAGCACCATGCTGATTGGCTGACCCAGCATGACTGCCTCTGCTTCGATACCACCCACTCCTGCAGGGAAGGCACGAGAGAAGACGTTTTCAGCATGCCTTACAGTATCCCTCAGGCATAATTCAATACCATTACAATGTTTTACTAGTGGAGACTTGGGTCCTGTAAAGAGTAGTTATCTTTTGGCCTAAATGTCCATCAACTGAAGAATGGATCGAGAAGATATGGTTTATTTATACAATGGCATACTACATGGCAATGAGAAAGAATGAAATCTGGCCATTTGTAGCAACGTGGATGGACCTGGAGGGTGTCATGCTAAATGAAACAAGTCAGGCAGAGAAGGACAGATACCATGTTTTCACTCATATGTGGAACAGGAGAAACTTAACAGAGGACCATAGGGGAGGGGAAGGGGGGAAAATAGTTAAGGAGAAGGAGGGAGAAAATCATGAGAGACTCTTAAATACTGAGAACACACTGAAGGTTGATGGGGGTGGGGGAGGGGGGAAGGGGAGTGATGGGCATGGAGGGGGGGCACTTGTTGGGATGAGCATTGGGTGTTATATGGAAACCAACTTGACAATAAACTGTAATAATAATGAAAAAGAGTAGTTATCTTTTTCTATTTCCCTTTACAGAATTTTTACAAGCACTTCTCAGAATGTGGTCCCCCAAAACACCTGTATCAAACTCCCTTTGATTCTATACCAAGTGGAAAGTGGGGTCCAGAGTCTCCATTTTTAACAAACAGCTCCAGTTCATTCTTCCAAACATTATTATTGAGTGCCTCTGAGATGTTGTTCTAGGCACTGGAAATCCAGCAGTAAACAAAACAGACAAAAATACCTCTCCGATACATGTGGTCACACAAAGTTGTGCTACCAGGATGTTGTAACAGGATCAGTGCGAATTAGGCTACATACTACAGAACTGCGTATGTGGAATAGGAACCTGGAACAATACTCACCCCAGCCGAGAACTCCCAAACCATCAATCATGGTAGTGTGCGAATCCGTGCCCACAAGGCTGTCTGGGTAATAATAGCCATCGTGATCAAATACCACTCTTGCCAAATACTCCAGATTCACCTGGTGGATGATTCCTGAGCCAGGGGGGATAATCCGCATGTTGCGAAAAGCCTGAGAACCCCACTAGGATGGAAAACGGAAAGAACACCATGAACACCTGACGCACTTCATGCAGCCCAGCTCCTGGGCACCTCCCCCTTGCGCCCGCGCATATAAACAACCAACCAATGGAACCAAACTCCACCCATACCTTTAAAAATTCAAACCGTTCCCTATTTCTTTCAAATTCCAGGTCTTGATTCTTCTGTAAACTGTCTGCCCTGTCAGAAAGAAAAGCGGGATGTATAAATTTTAAGGCTTAAAATGTTACCAGTCAAACTTCTCGTTGATAAATAAACCAAATGGCAATGACATCTGCAGGCTTGCTGGGTGGTACCGATGGTGGAATGATTTCTCAATCATATGGGAAATGAGAGATAATCAGCAAAAGTAGAATAATTATTATTTGGTTCAAGTGATCCCTATGATACCTTTAAGCATGGTGAGTAGCAAACATTAAGTGAATTCAAGTTATAACGAGTCTAATCACAAAGTCTGACCTTTAGGAAGAGTGTCTAGACATTTATGATGACGACAGCAGCTTAGAGATTTAAACAACCTTGGTCTCTGTTCTTCTTCCCCATATGTGACCTTGTTATGACCCCTCTCTGAGCTAAGCCTGGTCCGGGCTGGCATTTTCATCTGTTTATGCTGGGAGACAGCAAACCAGCAATGCCAGGAGGCACCGGCCTTTATAAAATCACAATTTCCTAGCTCCCGGAGAGGTTTCTGAGCAGGATGGTGCGACCCAAGACCATCTATAAAGCACAGATTATACGCTGAAGTTTACTCAAAGTCATTCCATCTAATAGGAAAGACACAGGCAGAGCAGGGCATCAGGAAGCTTTTCCAGGATTTTTATAATCAAATTATAAATTTGAGTCAAGGTAGAAGAACTCATTGGTACAACTTCGCAGGTTTGGGCACAGAAGGTATTCATCAACTGTACATCATGGATTGAGTGAACACAGGAAAGGGTAGTAAAATTAATAGCTAAGACCCAAGTCAGACTTCATTCACGAATAGTGAACACTTACTGACTTGACCAGAAACCAGCCACTATTCTAAACACTTAAAATTTATTTTCTTGGTTAGTCTCCACAATTACCCTTTGAGTTAGATGCAACAATCATCCACATTTTTCAAAAGAGGAAACGGAGACCAGAGAGGTTAAGAAACTTGCTCAAGATCACACAGCTAGTAAATGGTGGAGCCAGCAGCCTGCCTCTACTGGTGATGCTCTGAGTCCCTACGCCACACTGGCTTCTTGGAGCAGTAGCTGCAGAGACTGCAATAGGATGGTGCTAGTGGTAATCACCACCACCACCACGATCGTAGTAACAGCAGGAGCCAAAGTACAGGATTATGTCATAGGCTTTAAGTGCTTTGCATGCACGAACTCACTAATCATCATGACAGTCCTGATGTACCACTTCACAGAGGTACCACTATTACCCCAATGTGCAGAAGAGGAGCGGAGGCACAGAAAGGCTAAATTGTCCAAGGCCAAACATCTGTCAATTACAGAGCCGTCATGTGAGCCCAGGTCTGATGGCCCTGGGAACTCTCCCCTAACCGCTGTGCTCTACTTCTCGTCCACCCTCTTCCCTCACTTATTAATGATCCACAGAGCCTGTCCTGTGCCACCTGCTGCGAATACAAGCATGCAAAAGCAGCAAGTGCACTGCCCATTTGATGCCCAGAGCCTGGTGAGCGATACAGAGAAGCAACCAGGCAATTAGGAGAGTGTGACCATGCGTGCCATGATACAGCAAATACAGAGTGCCAGGGGAACACTCAGAAAGGGTCACAAACTCAGACTGGGGGTCGGGAATGCCTTCGAGAGGAAAATGACACCTATGCAGTCTGAAGACAAGTCAGCCAGACAAAGACAGGTAGGTGTTCCTTGGGAAGAAAAGGGCTGCAAGCACTTATCATTTACTCAGTTTACACCTTTACACACTCAGTTACCACACGGATGTTTTTCTCTTGATGTAAATATTTTCCAAGGTACAGGTCAGTTGCTTCAAGGGAATTGACTCCTCAGGTGGCTTAGAGCAGGGGTCCACAAATCCTAGCTCTACGGGCCAAACCCAGCCCAATGTCTGTACAGGTTTGGCCCTGAAGCAAACAGTAAGTTTTACATTTTTAAAGGTGGAAAACAAAAGGATATGTGAGCAGAGACAGTGTGTAGCCACAAAACCTAAAATATTTACTACTGGCCCTTTACAAGAAAAGTCTGCTGATCCCCATGTACAGTATGGATATCTGTGAGTGTGTGTATATTTTAGAGTAAAACAGGAGGTAGAAACAGAAAAAGGAGAGATGCCGATATAGGGGAACGAGGCAGGACAAGAGTGCTGCTCCCAGAAGGGCAGAGCCTCTGGACCCTCTAGACCAGTGCAGCTATTCCTCAAGGTGCCCATCTCCCCCTTCTCACCAGTACACTGAGGGTGCCATTCTTCCAATGGCCACCTGTCCCTTCAGGTCCAGGTCCACATTTCCAATGTATCCCGGGCATCTATCTGTATCAGGAATACCTCAGTCACCACATACTCAGTGGGTCAAACCCTAACACATGAGCTTGTTTCCTGAATCTCATCCTCATCCCTGTTCCCATCTGTCCATATTGTCTAATGACTTCCCCTCCTGCCACTTAGTATCTACAACTATCAAAGCATTTATTCCAGGAATTTGCCTCCTAACTGGCTTCTCTGTCAGTCTGTTCAAATTACCTTTATACTGTTGCCAGAATCCATTTTCGAAAATATAGATTATCGTGCCCATCTTGAACCTGCCAATGGCTTCCCATTTTCTCAATAAAGTACAAATCCCTTGCCCTAAAAAACAAAGTTATTCAAGGGTGTCTGAGTGGCTTAGTTGGTTAAAGGTCCAACTCTTGGTTTTGGCTCAGGTCATGATCTCACAGTTCATGAGTTTGAGCCCTGCATCAGGCTCTGTGTCGACAGTGCGGAGCCTGCTTGGGATTCTCTCTCTCTCTCTCTCTCTCTCTCTCTTTCTCTCTCTCTCTCCTCTCTCTCTCTCCCCCCCCCCGGCTTGGTCTATCTCAAAAAATAAATAAACATTAAAAAGAAAATTAAAAAAAAATAAAGTTCTTTAGTGTAACCTCAAACTTCCTTTTTTTCAAAAAAAATTATTTATTTATTTATTTATTTATTTGAAAGAGTGAGAGAGAGCAAGGAAGGGGCAGAGAGAAAGGGGGAGGGAGAGAGACGGGGCGGGGAGAGAGAGAGACAGACAGACAGACAGACAGACAGAGAGAATCTCAAGTAGGCTCCACACTGTCAGCACAGAGCCTGATGTGGGGTTGGAACCCATGAACTGCGAGATCATGACCTGAGCCAAAATCAAGAATAAGGACACTTAACCTATTGAGCCACCCAGGTGCCTCTCAAACTTCCTTCATAAGCCCTCTCCTATCAGCTGGTTCAAAGCTTCTTGAGCTTCAGCCACGCTGAAGCCCTCACATTCTCCCAAACCTTGCTTCCCTCCTGCCTTTGCCCCCTCTATTCTCGTCTGTATTCTCTCCATGCCTGTTCCAGCTCTTCCCTCCCACTTCCACACCCTTCAGGACCTGGATCAAGCGACACCGCTGGCTGAACCCTCCAGACTCCCTGTGTGGCCCTGCATCTGGTGGCCCTGGCTATTCTACTCAGAGCACTTGTGGACACCCAGTCAGGGTCCCTCACCCTTGTGCCTCCAGAAGCAGAAGGATGGGTTGGGGGGAACACTCACCCCAGAGAACACTGGGGTGTCGCTCTGACGCAAATGACATATTCGCAGGACAAGCAGGAGCCAGAAATGCTCAGGCTGCTTTAACACAGGTTAACGTGAGGTAAAAACCTGTTTACTCATTAAAACAAAACTTCTTTTATGCTAACTCTGGCTCTAGTTACTGGAATGAATAAACAGACCTAGAATTCAGATTTTTCCACCACTCAGAAGTTCCCTAAATTCACCAATCTATTGAGCTTTTAATAAGGTGTCTGAATATGACTAACGAGGAAGTTTCTCCCTAGTTACATACTTTGAATTCAGATTTGGACGTATATCAAAGTTTAATGGTACTCCAGAAATTCACAAATAGTATTTACAGAGGAGAGAGTTTTCATACTCAGGAAATTTGGTCAGAAGTTGTTTCGATATTCTTGCTGGGATTTAAAAAAAAAAAAAAGGTTATTTTTGAGATAACTTTGAAAAACATTACAATAATGAGTTAGCTAGACCCTCCATTCCTAAAAATGGTGTGCGGCCAATTATTATTCAAGCAAGGCAAAGAGCTCAGAAATATTTACATGACAACCTTTATCATCCCAACGCCCTACCACAGTTTTTCGAGTTCATTACTGGAAATAGCTGGAAATAAGCCCACAGCGCACAGTTCCACAGAAGTTGAGACATATCACATTTAATTCCTTATGAAAATGAGGAAAGAGACTGGGAGGTCAAATTGCAAAACCAAACTCAAGCAATAAAAACAAAACACCACCAATGAAAACACTTCTAACAGAAATGCTCTCTTTAATTAAAAAAAAAAAAAAAGAGTGCTTGCCAGATTTGGTTATCAATTTGGATCAAAGTGCCCCCCCTGGACTTTGCTGTTTTTCTAATAATGTTTTTATTTTTAGTACTACAGTACAAATGTAAAGGGTCCATACAAAATTGAAACCAGAGTTGACAGATCTCAAGGAAAAAGAAATCACAGTGAACTTGGTGATGACTCAGATTCATTAACTGCTTAATAATGGTCAGGAGCTCTTTGAATTTTCAGTCAAAAGACTTCAGACATTAAAACAATTACAATATCTCCACCAGTACTTTCATCTTCCAGGCAGTGAAATAAAGGTAAATTATCAACACCAGTGAGAATCTCCAAGAAAGATAAAGCTGCCAAGGATTTGGAGCGCCTGGGTGGCTCAGTCGGTTAAGCGTCTGACTCTGACGCAGGTCATGATCTCACAGTTCAGGGGTTCAAGCCCCACGTCAGGCTCTCTGCTGACAGCTCAAAGCCTGGAGCCTGCTTCAGATTCTGTATCTCCCTCTCTCTCTGGCCCTCCCTTGGCTCATGCTCTGTCTCTGTCTCTCTCTAAAATAAATAAACATTAAAAAAAAAAGTTGACAATGATTTTGTGAGGCTACTTTTATAACTTCTGAAGTGGGGTGTTAGGAAATATCCTTATCCTCAAGTAGAATAACATTTTGTCTATGCATTTTATATTCTTCCCTTTGACACCAAACCATTAAATTGAGCTCATGCAATTCAAGGAGGAAACAAAAGAAAAGACAAATTGCCTAAGGATGAGTTTAGAGCCCAAAGGAAAGGGAACAGCTGCCGAATCTCCAGTCTGTTTGTTCCAAGAACCGTCAATTCAGGGGCAAAGCAGATGTCTTTTCATCCTAAATTTATGTGGCTTGGATATTGACATTAACTTGAGAACGACAGTTACTACAGTTCTCTTGAGGCTGGATGGAACCCATTTAAATCCCCAAGGAAGCAAATAAAGTTTTTTTTAATCTCTCTTTGAACAGTTTGTTTCATACTCTTCAGTGACTTTTTAATTTAAAAACAATAGCTTCCCGGGGCGCCTGGGTGGCTCAGTTGGTTAAGGTCTGACTGGAGCTCAGGTCATGATCTCGTGCTTTGTGGGTTTAAGTCCCACATCGGGCTCTGTGCTGACAGCATGGAGCCTGCTTTGGATCCTCTCTCCCTCTCTCTCTCTGCCCCTCCCCTGCTCTCTCTCTCTCTCAAAATAAAAAAAATAAATTAATTAAAAAAAAAACCAAACCATTAGCTTCTTATTGTAAAAATAAAGGACAGTTACAATTCCAGAGATAAGTCATTTAGCAGTTTGGCAACTCTTTTTCCAATTTTTTAAACTCTGTATAGTTTTTCATCTAGCTGAAATCACACTATACAAGCAATTTCTATTTGGCTCATTGAACTAAGACACGAGCATGTTCCAAGTATTATTAAACGCTTTATAATTATAATGGCAAATATTACCTAATAATTTAGTTTAAGGACATACCTTAATTTAATAAATCATTCTCCTTTGTTGGACATTTAGGATGTTTCTACATTTTCATTATTATAAGTAATACTTTAATGAACACTATTTAGTCATTAAGCTATCTCTGAATTTCAGATATCTGTGAAGGATATGCTCGGAAGTGGAAATTCCAGGACAAAGGGTATGGCAATTTCTAGTAATCAGTACATACTGCCTTCATCATTTCTAATTCAGTGTTATCAGAAGTACATAAAAGTGTCTCCCTCATGACACCTTTATAATTAACAATGTTTATTTTCTAATCTTAACTGGATTGATAAGAGAAAATGGTATCTCAAGGATTTAATCTACTTTTTTATTATTTGTAAAGTTGAAAAGGATTTATGTAGTGTTTGCCATTTGTTTTTCCTTTTACTGTGAAACATCCACTTTCCTTGACCCATGTATCTGCTGGGTTTTACCATTTTCTAATGGATTATAGACAATGTTTATATAGTAAAGTTATTAACCCTTTGTTATATTTGTTGCAACTATTTTTTAAAAGATATTTACTGTTAACTTTGAAGCCATCAAATCTACAGTTCCTTGTTTCTTTTTTGCTTCATTTATTGCTTTGAAATTTAGAATGGTCTTTCTCATCAAGACAATTGACATATACATACTTGTATTTCTTTTAAAGTTTTTGATGATTTAATTTAAAAAATATTACTGCTTTAATTTATAGGACTAAGTTTCTCAGTATTGAAGGCAGTATAGTTCTTTCTTTCTGTGCTCATAGTTGGTGATAACTTTATTTAGTTATTCTTCTAGATTAAGATACCAGACTTTTAGCAGTACCTGGTTAGCACCCCCCTCCCCGTATCCAAACCCTGGCTGTATAATCTTGCAGTTACTTTTACAACAGATGGAGTGTACTCCCCACCCCTGACTTAGGGCTTGCCTGTGTGTCTTGCTTTGATTACTATTATTGCAAACAGAATTCTATGCCAACCCTAATCTCAGCCTCAAGAGATTTTGTGGGTTCCCATTTGCCCCCTTGAGCCTCTTTGATCACCAGGTGCTTTCTCCTTCAGCCTGGGCCCCAAGTGAAGGGAATAGAAAAAAAACACACATAATTAATTCCCCCCCCCCCCATCTTCACTGGAAAATATGTATTGAGTTTTTCTGAATCCATCCTTTAAAGATTTTCTTCTTTTGTTTATCTACACACACACACACACACACACACACACACACACAAAGAAGACTTGATCTCCAAGATTTTGCACAAAACAGAAAACCCAATTATTCATCCTAATCTCTCACCTTCTGTTGAAATCAACCTGGATGGAATGATCAATTACAAGATCAGCAGGACAAACAGGGTTTATTTTCTCTGGATCTCCTCCTAATTTCTTCATAGCATCCCGCATCGCCGCGAAGTCAACCACAGCTGGCACACCCCTAAGAAAAGAGAGAATTAAGCAGAAAACAAATCTGTTAAACAAGTGTGTTTGGATTTTTCAGCTTTTGCCTCCACTGACAATACTGGCCACTAGACAGTCTCATCAGTGGGGCTAACAATGGATGACTTAGAAAAGTGGAAGTTTCTAAACACATTTCCTTGAGCAGAAATTGGTAGTAAGCACTGTGATTGATTTCTACATGCAATTTTGTCATTGCATTAAAGTTAACAACAAATATGGTCTAAATAAAGACCATGGGAAAGTGGGCACTTAAAAACTCTGGAGCTGTTACTGCCATGGCTGATTCCCATTCATATGGGGGGGGTGAAGATAGCCCTATAGAAGATACATGGATTTCACCTCCAACCTCAACCAAATTTAAAGAAGTGGATGTAATTCAGAGAAGAATGTTGTGAATCAAATTTATTTTCTGTGAATCCTTCCCTTTTATTAGAGTATAAAATTTGTCCTCTAGACTGTCCTTTAGAAAAATAAAATTTGGTCTCTAGAAGGAATAAAATAACATCATTTAAAAATAGAAAGGTAGGATCTCTGAAAACAGGCCATAATCTGAAGTAAAGACTCCCAGGAATAGCAGGATGTCAACCGAGGTTGAATGACAACAGGTCAGCCCTTGGGAACTACAAGTCTCCTCTCAGGACACAACACATCAATGTTCTAAGGACAGCTGTTTGAAACCTGGCTATCTGGGTGACAGGATGTGAGGGAGAGAAGATTCCAAGATAGCTCGACTCCAGGCTATTTCTCCCACCTTTTGTTAGTATACTTAAGGGTAGGATCTCCAAAGACAATGACCTCTGCCATTGGAAGAGGTGGAGTGACTATGCATCCCACTTTGTCCGAGACAACCTCTGGCTGTCCAGGATAACAGACCTCTTTCATTTTCAAAAGTGTCTGGATATTGAGTGATAAATTATACAGTCATTGTGTGTGCATGCGTGTGTGTGTGTGTGTGTGTGTGTGTCAAGCTTTCTTTAAAGGCTGGCAAGGGAGGCAGTGAAGAGGATAGTGAAGTGACAGTGGGCTCACGTAAAGTCCTGCAGGATGACACGGGCAGGCTTAAATGGCACTTCTATGTTCTTATGCTGCATGACATTCCAATTTAGGATATTTTCAACGTCATTTTTCTTCACCAAAAATTGATCACAGTTCCGAATGGCTGCCTCCAGGAGAACTCTGATGGAAAACGGTAAGCGTTCTAGGAAAAAAGAAGAAAGCATAACAAAATAAACAAAAGTCATGAGACACCTTATTATAAGAGCTATTTTAAAGCCAGTCTCTACATAAACCTGATAGGAGGCATCGAACTATTCTTCCAGAGAAAGAGGGTAAATTTAAATTGATTTCAACAGTTTGATATATAAGAATACTGAATGGGTTGAAGAGACATTCAGTAATACAAAAAGTTAATTCTTTCATAATAAATGATTGCCTTACCTTGGATTTGAATAACAGTTTCCCTTAAGTCATCACGAAACAAGTTAGCCTAGATATTTACTATATTATGTGTTGGCAAGTGACACACACACACACAGTAATATTTCTTATGAAAACTCATGTTCAAGAAATGAACTTATTTACAACTAATGTAATTAAGACCAAAGTATTTACAACTAATGTAATTAAGACCAAAGTATAGTCACATACACCTTTCAAAGGAAATATAACCCTACACGCCATGTAGAATGACCACTGGTAATGGGTTCGAGGATAAAACAACAGCAGTTCAGAAGAAAAATTACTTATAAAAGAAATGTTCATTCCTGATCTACGAAAACTATTCACCAATATTATTTGGAAAAGAGTGCAAAAGTAGAAAAGCAGAGGATTTGGGATAAAAAAGATGTTTTGTCCTCTTCTCCTACCCACACAGTTGTTTCTTGATCATGTCATTGACCCTTTCTGGGCCTCCGCTTCCTCAGAACTTCTTACATTTTATAAACATGACCTCAAGAAGTTGTTATGCAGATTAAACGATATATTGTATACGTATAAATCCTCTATATATTATTAGGTGTTATATAAATGTCACATGAATATAATCATTACTTACATAAAATTGAGCAATGTAAGAAAGGTATGTGAGTTTGTGTGCTTAATTCAAGACCATTCAGCCATTTCTGCTACTCCCTTGTTCAACTCCCCTAAAGGCTAATTAATTACACAGCTTAATAATTATGCAAACAAGAAGCAAACTGCTGCCAGAACAATTAACATCATAGAGCCATGTGCCTACCATATCTTGAGTCCTTCAGTTTATTCAAATTGAAGAATTTCTTTCCTGGTTGTGCAGGATCTAAAGGCTCGACAAGGTGTGCAAATGGGTTGCTCATGATTCTTGATGGCCACGTGTCCCTGAAAATAAAAGGGAACATTTAATTTCTAACTGTCAAAACTGGACCTCATTTATTCTGATGAGTGTTTGCCCTCTCTAACAATTACAGTAGATATTCACTTCAAGACATCACTTATCTTTCCATAGTGGGAGGAAGGCAGGGCTTATGATTACAAGAATGATACTCTTGGCAAATAAAATGGGCTTCTGTGAAAATAGCATTCACTTCTAGAGAGACCATAAAATCCCACACTTCTCTTGTCTTATATCTACAACTTTCCAACATTCTTTCACGGATAAGATATGCCATGTCTTATGGTAAATCCTGAATATACAAACTGACCTCTGAGCTGGACTCATGTCTTGCTTGACAGGAGGTAAAAGGTCATAGCAGATGACTGCAATTGTATAAAACTTGAACTTTGGAAGTGGGGGCTTGAAAGCAGTTATTTTCTGTTGTAACAGTCTTGTACCATTTGAAATAAACATGGTAGTTGGAAGGGTTCCTGATTCACTTTGCACATGGTGGCTACAAAGTGTTCACATCGAGGAATCTCTGTTACTACAGTTGGGCATAAAGGCCTAAACTTCCCAGATACGTGTGGAGGAGACCCTGTACCCCAGCTCCAGGCAGGACTTATGTATCTTTGTATAAATTATAAGCAGCGAACAAGGGAAGTAATTGTTCCTGGCCTCCACCACACAGATCAACAGCAGTTTCAAATAACTTGAATGTACGACTCAGCACAAAACACAGTAGGAATAGGAAGTAGAGTAGGAATTAGAAGACTTGCTTTTCCGTCCTACCTCTTGGGCAAAAATCCTTCAACCAATCCATTCCCCAATTTTGAGATCAGAATAGTAATGTTCTGGGGTGCCTGGGTGGCTCATTTGGTCCAGCGTCTGACTTTGGCTCAGATCATGGTCTTGAGGTTTGTGAGTTCGAGGAGCCCCACGTTGGGCTCTCTGCTGTTGGAGCAGAGCCTGCTTCCGATCCTCTGCCTCCCTCTCTCTCTGTTCCTCCCCCACTTTCTCTCTCTCTCTGCCCCTTCCCCGTGCACTCTCTCTCTCAAAAATAAATAAAAGCATTAAGAAAAAAAGAATAGTAACCTTTCTGAGGTGCCTGGCTGGCTCAGTCAGTAGAGGATACGGCTCTTGATGTTGGGGTTGTGGATTCAAGCTCCACACTGAGTGTAGAGATCACTTAAAACTAGAATCTTAAAACAAACAAAAGGAACACCAATGTTTTGTCAATTAATCCAGGGGTTTTATGAATACTCAAATATTCAACGTCTTTTGGGGATGACTAATATAGAATGATCAACATATTACTGTAAAATGAAAAAACAACATGTGTAGGCAAACTCCAGACGTATCATGGGTTCAGTCCATTCCATCACACTAAGGCAAATAGCGCAATAATGTGGGTCAAATGAATTTTTTCGTTTCCCAACGCATATAAAAGTTACGTTTACACTATCCTATAATCTATTTAAAAAACATTGTACATACTTAAATTAAGAAACACTTTATTGCTGGGACAGCTGGGTGGCTCAGTCGGTTAAGCATCCGACTTTAGCTCAGGTCATAATCTTGCAGTTCATGAGTTCAAGCCCCATGTTGGGCTCTGTGCTGACAGCTCAGAATATGGAGCCTGTTTCAGATTCTATGTCTCCCTCTTGTACGCTGTCTCTCTCTCTAGAAAATAAATATTAAAAATTTTTTTAATAAAAAACACTTTATTGCTAAAAAATGCTAACCATCATCTGAGCTTTCAGTGAGTCATAATCACTGATTGTAGATAACTATACCAAATCCAATGATAATAAGTTTAATATATTGTGAAAATTGTCAAAATATGACACAGAGACAGGAAGTGAAGAAATACTGCTGGGAAAATGGTACCAACAGACTTGCTCAAAGCAAGGTTGCTACAAATCTTCCATCTATAAAAAATGGGGTATCTGCAAAGCACAATTAAATGAGCTCTGTCTGTAACAGGAAATGACTGTTTTGGGGGATAAAAAGTTACAAGTGGTTCTTGTCTCATAGACAGGCCCATATCTTCATGAAAACACAAAAGCGACTGGCTCCTTTAAAAGGGACGGGGCCTTAAAATCAAGACTAGGAGCAAGACTCACTTTCCACTATGCGTCATTTCATTTTGTTTGCGTTTTTACCCATCCATGTACGAGATAGCTTTTTGGAAATGAGTTGAAAGTTTAAAACAAATAGATATTTGTGCATATCCTCTGTCCAAAGTCCAGTGCTAGGGAATTCTGGGGAGAGGCAGTGGATTGAGAAGCAGCCCCTGACTTCCTGGAGTTAGCAGTGCCAGAGGCCACAGGACAAGCCAGACACCTGTCACGGGCACAAGCGAACGCAGAGGACAGAGTGAGGTTGTCTGCCAGCGTCTCTGTGCCGGCAAGGACTTCCTTCCCTGAGTTCCACGTGGTTTTTTGCAGAAGCTGCCATTTTGTCAGGGAGAGGGAAGGCTATCTGCCCTAATGTGGGCCAATCCACTTCCTTCTCTGCGAATTCTGGAACCGAAACTAAAGAAAGGCCAGCAAGGGAAACTGTGTTTATAAAAGCATATGCCCCAGACCATCTGAGTTAGAACTACCTAGGGATAGTTCTTGTTAAAATACAGATTCTGGAGTCTCACCCCTAAGCTACTGAACCAGGATTGATGGGGGGACAGGAGGGAGGAGGCCTGGGCAGAGTGTGCCATCTAAGGGGGCAGTGGCCATTTTGCTCCGGCCTAGAGCTGCATGCAGGAATGCCCAGCCCAGTGCTGATAGATCACCCAATTTTTCAAGCGAGTCTGGCAGTCTGAATTCCTACGTGAACTCTCTTGATTTAGAAATGTTGGTAACTAAATGTTTCTACCACGTGGGTCTACAGCGTGATGGCTAGCCGAACACGCCTGCGGGTTCTACGTGACCACCAGACCGCCAGCCCGTGACCCATGTCCCAACCTCACCTGGCAGACGTTTTGGACTGGAGAATGGCAGGGTAACCAGAGAGAGAAAACTCAGGTCAGAAACTACAGAAAGGGAGGAGGCGAGAGGTAACCTGCGTGGGAAACTGGATGGTGGCAGCTGACGTGGAAAAGAAGTGGTGGATGGAAAGAAGAGGCAAAAGCTAGAGAAAGTGGCTACTGAGTGAATCACTGAATCATGGGGCAGAAGAAATACAGCCGAACCCTAAGTGCGGAGGGCTGGAGGGGCTTGGAGAGGGAACGCTGTGGCTTTGGAGACATAGCACATATCTTTCTTTATTTACCTTTTTTTCTTTTTAACTTTATTTATTTTGAGACAGAGAAAGCATTAGTGGGGGAGGGACAGAACGAGAGGGAGAGAGAGAGACCCAAGTAGCCTCTGCACTGTCAGCACAGAGTCTGATGTGGGGCTCGAACTCACTGACCATGAGATCATGACCTGAGCCAAAGCCGGATGCTTAACCCACTGAGCTGCCCACATGCCCACAGGACAGCGTGCATTTCTTAAAGTGCTACCCAGATGTAAGATATTCATTATTCATCCCCACTAAATGAGGAGCCAGTCAGGCAGGAGAAAAACCTATAAATGTGCTCGCTTGTCCTAGAAGTTTACAAATCTGTGGGCTGAGAAAACAAGACTAATAATTCCACTGATTGGAACTCTGATACTGTAAATTGAAAAAGGCAGTAATAATCCTATTCTCACTTCGATTTGTTACCGATTCGATTGCCCCTAGACTTAACTTTTCTACCCCAAACAGTAGCAACTGCAACAGTGAAACTGCTCTTTTGCCAGCCTGGGAAATGGATCATGGGAAGAGGCTCTCCATAGAGGCTGTGGGACATCTGAGAGGAAGTGGTGGGAGGCCCTTGCAGAAGGGGGCAGGGTGCGTTATTCACATCTTTAAAAAGCCTTGAGTCTTTACTCATCCCTATCTCTGTGTCAAACCCTAACGGGGCCAGGTACCTCAAGTTTGCCAAAATTCTATGGTTAAATCAATTGCTAAGTTGTACCCATATTTGCCATGAGGCAGTGAGGATGAAATGCGTCAGTTTACTTCCCTATAGCTTACAAATACCTTGGGGCAGAACTCTGGAAACCTTACACAATTTCTGCTGTTCTCACCACCCTACGAAGCCTACCAGCATTTCAGGACAGATATGGTGACCGACAGGGCTCTTAGGGCAAATTGGTTGTGTAAAGTGTTCTACTGTCTGCCTCCCTTTGTCCTTAAAAACTAGGTAATGGTCAAGGGCACCTGGGTGACTCAGTCTGTTAAGCATCTGACTTCGGCTCTGGTCATGATCAAGTGAGTTTAAGCCCCATGTTAGGCTCTCTGCTGTCAGCACAGAGCCAGCTTCAAGTCCTCTTGTCCCCCTCTCTCTCTGCCCTGCCTCCACTTGTGTGCGTGTAAAAACCAACTAGATAATTGTCTAATTTCACTATGTTAATGAACCAAATTCTACTTGCAGAAGCTAAGAGAGAAAGGAATCAGTCACCAGTTACTAAGTATCGACACACAAGTACACGGGTACTGTACATAAATACCCAGTGCTTTACAACATCTACTTTAATTTTGGCAACATCTCTGTAAGTTAAAGCATATCATTATTTCCATTTTACAGACAAGGCAACTGCAGCTCAGAGAGAAAGAAAAACCTGCCTAAGGACATAACATCTAGTTAGAGGCAGAACCAGGTTTGAAATCCTGGCTCTTTCCACCCCACCCTCATGTCAGCCCCTCCCCACCCCCCCAGATGCAGCAATTCCTGTTCCGAAGGTGGTGGTGTGTAGAAATCACAGACCAACCCAAAGCTAAAAAAAAAAAAAAAAAAAAAAACCCAGGAGAGACTCATGGGCCTGAGAAACCCTCCTGCTGAGACTCAGTTTTGAATTCTGGAGTTGCTTTTCCTTCTTTCGGGGGTCACCCAGCACATTGGTCTGAGCTCAGCATTGTCACATGCCCCTTGCCACTCTTGACTGAGCCACAGGTCCATGACAAGCAATAGCGACAACCCAAAACTGGTTTTGCTTCTGGGAAACTGTCCTTTCATACAACCTGGAGGGCTCTGGAAATCCCTCCCAGGTTTCACTCATGCTGTTACTCCTGTCTTAAATCACTATATAGGAGCTCCCCAATGCTTTAGCAGTCCCAAGTGAAAGCCAAAAACAACTGGGTTCCAAGGAGAGTGGAAGGGAAAGATCTTTGGCTTGGGAACAGTCCAGACCCAAAGTAGAATCTAGGCATCATAAATGCTTCCTAGGTCTGCCTTCCCCTGGCCAGAAATGTACCCCACCCTCAAACCTCAAGTATTACTGAAAATCCTGCAGACTCCCCAAGGTCTGGGTGTCATCTATAAACCCCACCAGCTGGCCAGGGAGTCCTGCCTACTTCCCACACCCACAGGGAGCACAGACCCCACCGTTTCAACTCCCTTCTTTTCTCATCCCCCATCCTCCCTTCCCTCTGCTTTGTTCCTGCCTTTTTTCGGTTTTACCTAATCCCCATTCAATAATAAAAGGGAGGAGTGAACAGAGAGAGTCATTGTGGATTTTTTGGGAGAGGGTAGAGTTCGTTTGTTCTTTCTTTCTTTTTTTGGAAGGGTGAGGGTTAGTGTGCATGGAAATAAGCGTGGGTGCTACCTTTTCTGCTCCACAGAGTAAGTAGTACTGCATAGAGGAAAAGAGTAAAGAAATTAAAGAAGAAAAAGAAAGTTAAGAAGGGGAAATGGTATCTTTTAAGCAGTGATGTTTGAGCTCATTTGGACTTGTACTTCATGAACCTTGTGTTCAGGACGGTACTCCCACTGAACGTTTGCCCCTAGTCTGTGAATCAAGTAGGATGCGTGAACAGTTTTTATACAAAAGGAATTTAAAGACAGACACTTGCACTGCACTTGAAACCCTTCACTACACCTAGCTCATACCCTTAAAATCAAGAGAATTATTCGGTTGAGAAACAGTGTGTTTCAAAGCTAGCCCGTCCTGAAATACCAGCTGGGTGACTTGTACGTTGTCATGATCCCCTCAGGTACATCTTGTGCACGGAACAGGAGGGGTTGGGGAAAGGGTGCTGAACACCAGATTTTTAAACTAAATTACTAAAAGCGCTAAACATTAGGCACAGCCAGACAGATCTAACAAATGAACCATGCTCTCGGCAAGAAAGGTGCAGGCAGTTCAGAGCTGGGGTTTCTCCCCAACCACAGTCTTGCTGCCAACCAACCTTGGGTCTCCATTTTGGACACCTGCTGGTGACTCACAGAGGCACCACCTTCTGTGCATGTGTGGCATGACATTAACCCATCTCCCACCAATGCCCTTGGGACACCTGGTCCTAGATGCTATGCAGGTGAGGAGACAGCATCAGAGAATGTGGAGCCTTCTGGAAAGAACTCAGAGATGCCATCGATTTCTCCGACCAGGAAACAGAGGTCCCCAGAAGCAAAGTGGGATCACTGGATTTATAAGTGGTAGACCTAGGAAGAAAGTACAGCTGATTTTCTCTCCAACGAAATGCAGATTTCTGGCAGGGAACAAAAGTATGCGCAAAATCCTCCAAAAGGAAAGTTTAAAAAAGTACCACTTAGGCCTATCAGAGTCTTCTGGCGCTTTTGTGAGTGAGTTCTCTAGTCACTGACTGATCCTTTCATACTGTGCAAAATACCAGAGAACTGACTGGCAGCTGAACTTTGGGAAAACAACTCAGGGTTAAGTTTTTCATAATCTACCCTGGATGACTAGATTTTTTTCTAAGAGAGGCAGAGGAGTAAGAGCAAATAAATTTTACTGATATAAATATCAAACATACCATTCCTTACTCAGATTCAACATAAGAAATGTGAGCAAAGATGCACATTCATAGAAGTAAAATAGAAAAAGTTGCAAGATAATACATATACTAGAATCTAATTTAAGTTAAAAACTTCAAGACTATTAGTATATATGCATTCATACATACACATACCATCGTATATAGAAATGAATGCAAAAAGAAAGATCTAGAATAAAGTTAACATTGATTATCCCTAAGTAGAAATGCACTGTGTAAAGGTCTGGGTGAGGTACAGTGGGGGTGGGGGGGGTATTATAAACCTCCGAATAGAATTCAAGTACTATTTTCCATTAGCAAGCTTTCATTCTTACTTTTTAAAAAGCTGGAGCAGCCGTTTTCAATGTTCACATAAATATCTATAAAGGATATTGCATATAGGAAGGAATAGCATCTCTATAAAATGAAAACTTGACATCTTGGGCACTATCTTTCGAAGGGAAGCTAGAACAGTTTATAAAGTTCCTGGAACCACAATATACAATTCTTTCTTTAATAATGTTTGATGAGGATTTATTTAAAAGTAAATCTATTACTAAATCTAAAGAGATAAACCCAGTCTGCTTCCCCAAACTATGTCCTTGTTGTCCAATGATGCAGTGAAACAGTTTACTAAAAATCCATAAATGGCTTATATTTAACTTCAGATGGATCAGTTGCATATTTCATACAGGTCACAAGCATCAATCCAAGCTGGACCCCTGCCTTCTCACCACCCTCCCGAGACCTCCTCCAGCCCCCTTTCTCCCTACCACTCTGCAATCACAGCAGGAGACCAAACTTGCTGCAGAACCAAGTCTTTTAGGCTGGTAATAACTTCAAAAATATTATACTAAGTAAAAGGTGATCATTGCAGAAACATTAGAAAGTGCAGGTAAACAAAAAGAAGAAAATAAAAGTCACCTGTAATACCATGGTTTGGAGTTTCATCTAACATGACTTTTAAATGTATTTGGATTTTAGGGCGCCTGGGTGGCTCAGTTGGTTGAGCGTCCAACTTTGGCTCAGGTCATGATCTCGCAGTTTGTGGGTTTGAGCCCCATATTGTGCTCCGTGCTGACAGCTCAGAACCTGGAACCTGCTTCAGATTCTGTGTCTCCCTCTCTCTGCCCATCCCCCACTTGCAGTCTCTCTCTCTCTCTCTCTCTCTCTCAAAAATATTAAAAAATATTGAAAAAAATAAACGTATTTTATTTCTTTAAAAAATAGATTAGACCTTGCAGTGTTTTGCAAATTGCTTTTTTCTCATTCAGCAATACATCTTTATTGGGCTATCATGATATTTTATATCATTTTTAATTATACCATAAAAATTTATCATTTGGATATACAACAACTTACTTAAATCTATTATTAAGATACTTGGTTTCCGGGTATTAACATGCAAACAATACTGCAACCTTTGTACACACTTCTTTGAGTAGGTCCACAACCCATTTCCTTAATATAAATTCCTAGCTTCTGGTCCCTAGAAGTAGGACAGCTGGGTGAAAGGATTTGCATGTCTCCATTGTGTTACACATCACCACGTGGCCTGGGAAAGGCCATGCCAATTTATGGCCCTTCTCTGGGGCAGTGAATGGAGGAGGTGCCTCAACCAGGCAACAGAATTCTTTGCCAAATGGAGAGATTAAAAAGCTAATCTTGGGTATATCTTTAATCGCTAGTGAAGGTGGATACATGGTCATCTGTCCCTTGACATCTGAATTTCTTCTCTTGTAAACGGTCTGTTTGCCAGACAGCCAAAACCAAGTGATACCCAGATGGTCTCTGGTGGCAAAATATTTTCATCTCTGTGGAGGACTTGACCGAGCCACTAGTGTGGAGGAGACTAGGCTCTGGGAGCCCTAAAATCTTTGGGCAGCCCTAAGGTCTGATGTACAGGGTGACCCCACGCTGAAGTGCATCATGAACCTAGTTGGTTATAGCAAGGTAAGCGGCCCCATTACCTTAATCATGGGGCCCCCGTTTGCTTCAGTGAGCTCTGCTATTATGTTACCCAGACTGAACTTCCAAGTCCAGGCAACAATCTTGCAGATGGGTTTTATACAGGAGACTGAATATAGGGCATGGCAGCACACTGCTAACCCATCACTCTTGCCAGAGGAACATCTTGGACCATATACCCAGCAGAACCCCACACCGTGATGCGTATTCGGCATAGCCAGATTTGTAGAAATGTGTGGAAAAGTCCACTGACTTTAGCTAAATGCCAGTGATCAGATCCAGTAAGATTCACCTCTTCGAGTTCAGATTCTGAAGTACAGAAATCCAGGCTTTAGCTGCCTCTGTTATCAGAGTTGAATCCTCTTAGGTTATCTGAGGATAGGGAAAGAGGGACAGTATGAATGGGCCCCACAACCAATCACAGGGTTTGCAAGCACCAATAGGAAGGAGCAGGGGAGAGGAGTGAGCCTGAGCAGCAGGACTCCTGCCAGTAACGGGGTGGGGAGGACAGAGGTTTTGTTTAGTTTTGGAGGGTGGGGAGTGTGCATATCAGTTTCCAGGAGAACTTGTATAGTTTGAAAGAGTTAGCAGGTGATTAGTAGAGAATGATCTTTACAGTACAGACAACACATGGTCCGCATTATTTAGGATATCTGAAGACATGCAGGAGTGGACTTTTAAAATCTATCCAAACAACAGAAAGAGGTTTCTTCTGTATTTCATGTAGTCTTCTCATCTCTCCCCTCCTTATTTTCCTAAATACGCCCATCCTGAATTTTCACGGGTCCCAACTCTAAAGTTAAAGTCAAGTCACTGCACCTCTAGAGTTCATTTCAGTTCACCATAAGGATTAGCAATGCTTCATTTATTTTCTGTTTATAGAGAAATTAATTGGTCCCACTCCCAAACTGACCGCTGTGTATCTAAATATCATGCTACTTATAAACAACTTTTTGTCAAAAGTGAGATTCCAAGGATGTCTATGCAAGCATAAATAAGACTGAGGTCAGAACCATTCGGGCCAGCAAACCGCCATGGCCTGTCAACTGGATTTTTTCACAAAGTAGAGAACTAGAAAGATTAGTTCTTTGTTTTCTTTGATGTAGCTGCATCTGGAAAACTGGAATAGCTAAATATCTCTGGATTTTCCCAGAGACCAGGTCACTTAAAAAAAATCCCACAGAAATCTCTTAAATGGGGTACTAGTAACTGAAAGAATTTTTCATGAGAAGCCATAAGAGCAACTGTCTATTTTTGGAGATAATGAAAACAAGGAAAAGGGTAGCGCAGAAAGGAATGGCTGTATAACAACATAACCAAATCCATCAATCCATTTTTCTTGAGCACTAATTATATGCGATGTGCACTCTTCTCTGTAAACATGAATAGGATTCTGCCTCTGTATCAGAAAGTTTTGCCATCACACAATTAACTTGTCTTTTTTTTTTGCTAAATTAAAAAAATTTTTAATGTTTATTTTTTGAGAGAGACCAAGTACGAGTAGGGGAGGGGCAGAGAGAGAGGGAGACACAGAATCCAAAGCAGGTTCCAGGCTCTGAGCTGTCAGCACAGAGCCCGATGTGGGGCTTGAACTCATGAACTGCAAGATCATGACCTGAGCCTAAGTCAGATGCTCAACCGACAGCCACCCAGGCACCCCCCCCCTTTTTTTTTTTTTTTTTGCTAAATTTGTAAATAATCAGTCTATTTTCACTTATTCTTTCATCTCATTCTGGACAACTGACCAGAGGGCTCCACATATATTCCTAGATTTTTAAAAAGAGCTGTTACTATTTTGAAATGATTGAGTTCCATTTTGAATGAGCCATATAACCTTTCTGTGCCTCAGTTTCCCAATCTGAACATAAGTTTAGTTGATGATCCTAAAAAGTTCCTTCTGAATGAAAAAAATTCTAGGCTTCATTATTCAGGTATTCAACACTAACCATCTAATATGTGCCAGAAACTCTTTTAGGCACTAGTGATACACCCAGGAACAAAACTGACAAAGTCCCTGCCTGTGTGGTGCTTCCATGAGGAGGGAGACAAACTACACAACTAAGTAATATAAAAACAAAATGTCAGATGGTGACCAGCTCTGTGGATAGGCAGGACAAGGGCAGTAGGGAGTGTTGGGCCGTGAAGGATACTGGGAGATCAAAGGAGGTCTCACTGATACAGAGCCACTTGTGCGGAGCCTTGAAGGAAGTGAGGGGACAAGCTATGTACAACTGGAGGAGGGATGAGATCATGTGTAAAGGCCCTGAGGTGGGTCTGAGGAAGGCAAGGAGGCCAGAGCAAGGTGAGTGAATGAGGGCAGAAAAGGAGGAGACAAGGTGGGGAGGCAGAATTGGCCACTGTAGGGACTGTGACTGAAGACAAACTACAAAGTACTATCCTAGCTTTACACTTGGTTTAAATTAACTGTAGATTCCCAACACTGGAATTTGTTAAAATCTGATACAAAATTAAGTCATAATATGAAAATACTAGATTACATTTAAAAAGTAGCTAACTTCCTGAAATCTAACCCTTCCGTTTCTTTGAACTTCATTATTAAGTAACACTGGAAAGTTTTAGGATGTATCATTAAAATGATCATGACTCACTCAGCAGATATACACAGCCACTGTCAAAGGCAACAGTCAGGATTTGGCGGACAGGGGCCACGGTCACTGCACTGTCTCATGGAACAGCCCCTTCACCTTGTTAAGACTCCCAGTTCGAGGCTTGCTGGCCAGGATAGCACAACATCATGTAATTGGGAATTCCTAAAGGAGGAAGGCTTACCCAACACACCCTTTAAGCTCATTTTAAATTAACTGCAGTAGCACAAACTCAAAAGAACAGAAATAGTTTTAATTTTTGATATCACTATGGGCTAATATAAGTAGTTTCACAAAAAGGCTTGTGAACTTCAGAATTTATACTTCCAGAGATGCACTGAGAAAGAAAGTCATCGTGGGGGCATAAAACATTTGGCCAGAAAGGAAAGGAAGAAGCAGGGCAGCCTCCCCTCCCCCCACCCCACCCCACGCAGGCCCTGCATCCTGACCTCATCCTCTCCTCATTAAGGTCGGTCTTCAGCCTCTTCTCAGAATGTGGGTCTCCTACCCTGCAGTAACCCACAGTTATCAGTGGGGCTTCAAATATGTCACCTGCAGACACCCCAAAAGTGACATTTTGCAGAACCAAGTCCTATACCATCTAACTTTAAAAAAAAAATTGTTTTTAAATGTTTATTTAATTTTGAGATAGAGGGAGAGAGAGACAGACAGAGCATAAGTGGGGGAGGGTGGAGAGAGAGAAGGAGACACAGAATCTGAAGCAGGCTCCAGGCTTTGAGCTGTCAGCAAAGAGCTAGACCTGGGGCTCAAATTGCGAGATCATGACCTGAGCTGAAGTCGGATGCTTAACTGACTGAGCCACCCAGGCACTCCCTATTACATCTAACTTTTGAGGCAGAAGGAGTGGGGTAGGGGCAGACAGTTGTATTTTTAAAAGCATTAGGGAGCAGGCCTACTGATATCCATTCTTTAAGAAAAGCTGCATGATTTCCTCAGACTTCTGGACAAATTTTGTAGATGCTTGGTAATGAACTTTTCTAACTCAGATTTTAGGAACTAGAAAGAAAGAGTGTCTCTACAACAGGCAGGGTGTCAGGCTGCCAGGGGTTTGGAGGGCAGCATTTATCTCCATGAATTCCCCGAGTTTCTGAGGTCATTTACTCCCACCCACCTCAGAACTGCTTGGACTCAAGAACAATGACTCATACTAATAAAGTTCCCAGAAGCTTCAGGTATAAACCCATAGATTTACTGATTTTCCAAAAGAAAGGCAACTGCCAGGAGGACCCGCTGCTCCTGTTTTCTGACCATCACATTCTTTCCCCGGAGCAGTTCGGTGATGTGGTTCAGAGCTGGAAATCTGAACCTAACCCTCAGGCATACTGAAAGGGGGGACTGGAACTCAAAGTCAAGTCCATCACACTCTAAAGCCTACCTCTTAAGCAGCTGGGCCTTCATCCCATCTCAGTGGCCCAGAAAGTGGCATGGCATCTATATGCAACTGCCAGTTCATGGCATCAAAGACATAACCAGTAATTAAATAGCATTAGACACGTTTGGCACCTGGGCCTCTCTGGATTGTCTAAGAGACAGGATGTAAATTCATTCATACATTGGACATTTATAGACCACTGGGATAAAGGGACCTAAGTCCCCATTGCTCTTCAGTCAAGAGGAACTTGACTGAAGTCAAGAGGAACTAGACTGGTCAAGAGGAATGAATGACAGTATCATGAGATGCATGCAACAGCAGTGGTGAATGGTGATAAAGAAGCCTCTAGAGAGAGCAGCTAACCCAGCCTGGGAGGCGGGGCAGGAAGGCCTCCAGGGACTCGAAAAACCATGTAGGAGAGCCTCTCAGAACTACACGGAGGAAGGGAGTCACTGAAAGAATATCCTGGGCAGAGAAAACAGCGCATAAAGGCATGGAAGTGTGACCCTGTGAGAGTCCCAAAGCAGGCCCAGGTGCGAGAAGTACAGGGTGCACATGGGCGGAGCTAAGAGAGGAGGGAAAGGAAGGGGGCAGGGTCCACATCACCAGGAGCCTCACCAAAAGCTTCAGATTTATCCTGAAGACCATTCATTCTAGGCTGGATGCTTCAAGACCTGAATTGATTTTCCAAGATCACTCTGGTAGTCCTGGGGACTGCCTCTGGGGAAGGATGCTGGACTCGAGTTGTGGAGGCAGGTTACAGTCAGAAAAAGAGGTCAGAGGCAATAGATCTCAGCGAGAATTAAGAAAGCAGAATGCACTGAGGGTGAGAAATGAAGAAGGGGTCTAGGACAGCTCCTATGTACCTTATCTGGACAAAATGGCAGAGCCAATGACCAAGACTGGAGCCAAGATGTTAGTTTCAGCTATGGTGACTTTGGGATGAAGACATCCAGCAGGTAGCTGTATATGTGGATCTGGAGCTCAGGAGCTCTGGGCTGGGACAAGAGTTCAGAAGAATGGCAGCAATGTGTACGCATTATGCCATGAATGCCACATCAATCCATGAGCACTTGCAGCCTCATGACAGGTGCTGAGTGCCTGTGGGGTGCCAGGCACCTCAGCCATGTGGTCTAACGCGGTCCATCAGCAGCCCTGTGAGAAAGGTATCACCATCCCATTTTGCAGCTGGGAAGACTGAGGGTTAGAGGAGTTAAGTAATCTGCTAAGGCCCTGTGGCTGGTAAACGGAAAGCTGGGAGTTAAACTCAAGCCCTGTGATGCCAGGGCTGACTTTCACTCCATGTCACCTCCCAGTAGGCAGCATAGGTGACAGAATTTACAGTCATTCCTCATACAAAAACCCTAATTAACCAATTGGATTTAAAAATTGTAACCTCGTAGTAAAACAATTTTCACAGTTAAGACTAGTTAAGACTAGATAGTCAAACTCTATTTCCCCTAAAATATCATTGATTTTGGCAAAGTCTGCATGATAGGTAACTTTGAAAGGATAGGTTAATTTTAGTAATACAGACAACACCAGCATTTAAAATGGAACTGATTCCTTAACTGAGCAAATACGGGTTTTATGAAACATACCACCATTAAAACCAATCCTGAGACTGATCTTTATGCCACCAGGAGTATAGAATTGTACTTTTAGTATGACTGCCCTAGTAGAGCTCTTGCCTATAGCAGACTCTCAGCAATGATGTATTCACCTTTTGTTTTCCCTTGATCGTGTAGGAGGACACTCTTAGACTGGCATACTTTCTTCATGAACTATACTCCTGTTGTGTACTGTGCTTTGTAATTTTACAACAACAGTTGTAAAAGGATGATGAGGATAAGTAATAATTAAGTCCTTCATACACATCTGCTTGAGCAAGAGCCCAGGCAAGTCACACTATCCAAAGACGGGCTTGTCCAGAGCTCTCCTTAAGTCAAGAAATGGGAATGAGAGCCACACCAATATTCATGCACAAAAGCCATGCTAATTCACCAGAAGGTGGACTTTTACAACAAATGACTAAGGCAGAGCAAGAGGAATCTGAGAAATGACTGGTTCAGCAAGTCTGCAATCACTTTGGTGGTTCAGTGGCATTAAGGGATCCTTACTTACTTCCAGAACTTGGTCTGTCCCCCAAAGACATATAGAATTGAAAAAGACAGTTTCCTACTTTTGCATGTTTGCAACATCCAATCCCTAAGTCCTTTTGTGTCCAATACACACGTAAAATCAGAGTTGCCACTTTTTACCACAGGCAAGATTCACTCTATCTCCTTAAAACTGAGTTTACTTCTTTGCAGATTTAAGGTAATAATACCTGCCCCGCACTGCTGTGCCCAGCTCCCGAGGGCTGCTGTGAGAATTAACACGGGAATATGTGAAGGCACAGGGTACATGGGAACTCCATTGTGAGCTACCATTCTTCATGAGATAGATATCAACTTACTTCATGGGCACACGGGTCCTAACGCTCTGAGCTTTAAGCACAGAGCCTGACGCCAGGCTTGAACTCACAACCTGAGCCATGAGATCATGACCTGAGCCAAAGTCAGCTAAGCCACCTGGCACCCCTTAAATCTACATCTTAAAACACAATGGATATTCTAAAATATAGTCAGACTCACTCTTACCTAGTGGGTAAAAAAGCATTCTAAAATCAGAGAAGAGGGGAGCCTGGGTGGCTCAGTCAGTTGACTGTTGGACTCTGGCTTGGGTCATGACCTCATGGTTCGTGAGATCGAGCCCCACATCTACTGTCAGCACAGACCCACTTCGGATCCTCTGTCCTGATGGCTTTCTGCCCCTCCCCCACTCATGCTCTCTCTCAAAAATAAATAAACATTAATAAAATAAAATCAGAGAAGAGCTACAGGACCCAGATATATATATGTGAAAAAAATGACAACAAATAAAAAAAAATTATTTTCCTCCTAAAAAAGTTGCCATTTCATATTGGTTCAAATGGAAGATGCTTTTCATCACAATTCTTTAAACTCTTTTAAAATCCTTGCAGGTGAGATGAAATGTTCTTGGTCCTAGGCTATCTCTGAACATTTTCCTTTGAATGTGGTGCATCTCTTTTATAATAAAAAATTTTCTTTAATGAACTAATTTCAAATTAACTTAGCATATATTTCTGAGCATCTTCTCCACATTAAGCTTTGCTAAGTACCACTGGAGAAAGGGAGATAAGGAAAGTACTCAGTTTTTGCAAGAGGAGTAGGATCTAACGAGGAGACTAAGATAAGCACACAAGTAACTATAATGTGATAAGGGTTATAAGGAAGGACACAGCTATAGCCAGGGGAATTGAGAGAGGCTTTACAGAGAATTGGGAGAAGGAACGAGGCAAGACTGATTTAGACTCGTAGGCAGAGAGGAGATCAAATGCAGAAGCAGTGAGGCAGGACAACACAGCGAGTGTTCGAGGACCGTGCAATTGTTCAGTTGGGCTGACATTTGGGTAGAATGTAAAGATTTTTGCTATAGCATCAGTGCCGGCTTTTTACTAAAAAGATACAACAAAGAATTTTTTGTTAATTTATACAGTTGAAAATAAGATGCTAACTCCTGGAAGAGGGGGAAAAAAGGAAGTGAATTTGGGGGAAAGATTGGCCAACTGTTAATGTTCATAACCGTTGAAGCTGGGGCTTTATACTCTCCAGGTCTCTGTGGGTCTGAAATGTTGCATTAGAAACAGCTAACCAAGCAATGATTGAAGTCTTGTCATTTACAACTACGTGGATGGAACTAGAGGGTATTATGCTAAGCGAAACTAGTCAGAGAAAGACAAATATCATATGACTTCACTCATATGAGAACTTTAAGATACAAAACAGATGAACATAAGGAAAGGGAAGCAAAAATAATATAAAAACAGGGAGGGGGACAAAACATAAGAGACTCTTAAATATAGAGAACAAACAGAGGGTTACTGGAGGGGTTGTGTGTGTGGGGGGGGATGGGCTAAATGGGTGAGGGGCGTTAAGGAAATTCCGAAATCCTGAAATCATTGCTGCCCTATATGCTAACTTGGATGTAAATTAAAAAATAAATAAATTAATAAAAAAAAAAAACACAAGCCGATCAATATAGGAAGATGTTCGGCTGATGGCTTCTCAGGTGGTGGCTCTAATCCTACGAACTTTCTGACCTCTGGGTCAGCTGGAGAGAGAGGGAGGGGCTGAGGCTGGAGCATGCCACACAGTGAAGCAGACAAGGTCTACCAGCTGCCCGTTTTTGGTTCCCCACACCTTTTGCTCCATACTTGCTCCTCTACTTCCCACTGGCAGAAAGGGAGTAGCAGGGGTTGGGCTGCTGCGAAGCAAGTAAGGAGTAACTCAGTCTAAGAAAAAATCAAGGTAACTGTGTTGTCCCCGATGTATAGGTAAGTAACTGGGTGGTTATTTTTGGTCATATCAAATGTAACAGTTGTTTGAATTTAATGCTTATATCAAACTTAATACTTGGGACACCTGGGTTAAGCCTCTGACCTCAGATCAGGTCATGATCTCACAGTTCTTAAGTTCGAGCCCTGAGTCGGTCTCGGTGCTGACAGCTCAGAGTATGGAGCCTGCTTCAGATTCTGTGTCTCCCTCTCTCTCTCTGTCCCTCCCCTGGCTCATGCTCTGTCTCTCTCTCTCAAAAATAAATAAACATTAAAAATTTTTTTAAATTTAATACTTGTTTAATACTTGCTAGGAAATGCTGAAAAGCAAAATGAAGAAAAGTAAAAAAATCAACGGTACCCCATCACCAAGAGAAAACTACTCAGCATTGGGCAAATCCTTTGCCTCTGTCCATGGGTGTGCACACCCATGTGTACATGCACATGCTTTCTCTCCTCATAAAAACAGGATCACAGGAAAATTTTTGTAGGTAACATGGTTTTAAGTGTAAAAACTGTACTTCATGGCATCTCATGAAACATTTTACAACACTAGTTTAAGGGCTGCATACGAGTCCATTAAGGAACACTGATCTAGTACTTGTAACCTTGGACAGGGGGTTAAAAAAATACTTTTTAATAAAAGATTTTGATCTGAAAGGCCTCTTTCCCAATATTATTTTGAACTAATATACACTAGTATATATACTAGTTCCGAATTGTGATGTGACATTTAAATATACTTAAAAAATTTAACGTTTTATTTTATTTTTGAGAGTTAGGGCGAGCAGGGGATTGGGGGGGGGGGGTAGTGGACAGCAGATCTGAAGCAGGCTCCGCACTGAGAGCAGCAAGTCTGATTCGGGCTCGAACCCATGAACCATGAGATCACGACCTGAGCCGAAGTTGGAGGCTCAATCGACTTGAGCCACAGAGGTGCCCCAAAATAATTTTTTTTAATGGGGGGAAGCAATGGTAGTAACATTGTTACCAGAGCAATAATCCTGTTTTCCTTTTAAAAGTATAGGTTTGGGGATTTTAGTTTTTTGTTTTATTTTAGGTTGGAAAGGCAATACATAAATGTTGAAGGGTAGGCAGACACATAGTATTACAAACAGTAATAAGTCAAAGTTCCCATCTTTCTTCTACCCCATTTCACTGCCTAGAACTGGCTATAGGTACTTCCAAACATTCGTAAGCCTATTTTAAATTCATGGAAAAGTGGGGGCACCTGGGGGGCTCAGCTGATTGAACATCCAACTTCAGCTTAAGTGATGATCTCACGGTTTGTGGGTTCGAGCCCCATGTCAGGCTTTGTACTGACAACACGGAGCCTGCTTAGGCTTCTCTCTCTCCTTGTCTGCCCCTCTCCCCAGCCCGTATGCGTGTGTGCTCACTCTCTCAAAAACAAACAAACATTTAAAAAATACATGGAAAAGTAATTGCATGGCCATATACCTTAAGTATAGACATACAAATATGCACATATACATAGGTATACATACACACAATGTATGTATACAGTGTATAAAATATAAACACATAATG
The DNA here is from genome assembly GCA_028646485.1 of Cryptoprocta ferox. NCBI lineage: Eukaryota > Metazoa > Chordata > Mammalia > Carnivora > Eupleridae > Cryptoprocta > Cryptoprocta ferox. The sequence continues at coordinate 37,314,261 of CM053568.1, forward strand.
AGAATTTTCCTTTTTTAAACATTACTTTTGTCCTTCACCCTGGAATCAGAACAGCTATTAGATGCACTACTGATTTTTGCATAAGAACACCCAAAATTCACATGCTGTAGACTGTCTGAGATGGCTTCTGAACGGCGGTTAGGAATAAAGACGCCCTCCCCTACTCACCATCCATGGCCGTGTCCGCTGAACGGGAACATACTTGGCTTTGATTTAAACAACCTACTATGGATTCTTCTTCGATTGATTCCAAATCCTTTGCAGTTGCCACTTCTGGCTCTGTCTGTCTTAGAGTATCAGGTCTCTGCTATTCATGGATAAAGTCCTAAAGAATTTCCTTTTCCATGACATTACCTCCTTGAAGCATGGCTCCTGTTCGGACATTCTAAGATGGGTCTGCAAACTAGGCCCTAGCACCTGTATTTGTGAATAAAGTTTTATGGGAACCCAGCTGCGCCCATTTGTTTGCATACTGTCTTCAGCTGTTTTCACATTACAACAGCAGAGTTGAGTCTTAAGAGAATGTAGAGCCCACGAAGCCTAAAATACTATCTACCTCCTTAGAGAAACGTTTGCTGATTCACATTCTAGAATAGGGTAAAAAACAGATTGTTTTTTCCCTACCAAAAGTTCTGGAGGAATTGAATCACATACTCCATATTCAGTGCCTTTGTCCAGGCTGAAGAGTTTATTTAAAAAAAAAAAAAAATACAGGTGATCCTTGAACAACAAGGGTTTGAATTGCATGGGTCCACTTTTCTACAAATTGTTCTCAATAAACTACAGTAAACTGTATGTATTTTCCTTATGGTTTTCTTAACGTTTTTTTCTCTAGCTTTATTATGAGAACACAGCATATAATTAATGTAACACACAAAACTATGCGTTAATTGTTTATGCTATTGGTAAGGCTTCTTTCCAATAGCAGTAGACTATTAGTAGTTAAGTTTTGGGGGAGCCAAAAGTTTTACTTGGATTTTCTACTGCGTAGGAGGGTCAGTCCCCATAACCTCCATGTTGTTCAAGGGTCAACTGTACAAACAAACAAAAAGCACCCTGGCTCTGATAGTAAGCATGGTGTGCTGGTAAACGTTTCATCACTTGCTCTCGGCCACAGGGGAGCCCTGGATTATCCATTTGCTGATTTCCGTGGTGTAAATAGTTCCATAACAGCTTTCTTCAAGCTAAAAAATGTGATGCCACTAAACATGGAGTTGGGAAGAGATGGCCACAAATGCTAGCGCAAACTAGCTCCAGCAAACCACTGGCTCCTCAGGACATAAGTGGCCCAACCACCTGCTTTAAAGATGAAGATACTGAGGCCCAGAGAGAGTGTCTTGCCCAAGGTTGGCCCAGTGACTGGAACCAGGCTGGAAATCATTTCCCCGTAGAGTCTGGCTGCTTCATAGGGAGTTGCTTCCTTCACAAAAGGAAGAGTAGAGGAAGGAAGGCAAAGGAAGTTCTTTGCCAAGCACATGGTAATAAATGTTGGTTTTTATCATTACCTTCACAGTTTGGGACTCAGGCTTCCTCAGCATGTGTTTTGAAGCACACATCAGGTAGAGGTAGTGTTCTTCACACAAGACCAGGTTTCACACAAACACTTGACAGTGGACTGTCTCAATTGACCAGCAGTTACCTAAGCTACCAGACTGTAAACTCCAGGAAGACAGGGGCTGCCTCTGTTTGTGCTATTTCCCCCAGTGTCCAGTATAGAACTGGGCACTTGGTAAGCAGACAGTCAATAAATATGTACTGGAGGGATAAAGGATGAGACCCCACCATCAAAGTGGAGCTTTACTCCAAGAACACAGAAGGTATGCAGAGGTTAGATCCTATTCCCTTCTCCTATTTGTGGCCAGGGCAACAACAGATGCAACATACCCCTATACTTGCAACATTTCTTTTTTATCTTATTTTTATAAATTTTTTTAAGTTTGATTTTTTGAGAGAGAGAGATAGAGAGCAAGCAGGGAGAAAGGGAGAGAGAGAATCCCAAGCAGGCTCCACACTGTCTGCACGGAGCCCGATGCGGGGCTCGAACCCACAAACCATGGGATCATGACCTGAGCTGAAACCAAGAGTCAGACGCTTAACTGACTGAGCCACCCAGGCGTCCCTGCTTGCAACATTTCTAGACTACGTGCTGCAGTATCCAAGCTGCTTCATCAGAGCAGGAGAAGCTCTCTGGATGGAGGAGCAAAAGGGAGGACAGAGTTAGAGACCTGTTTTTCTCTGATGTACGTATGTATGTAGTTTCTATTTGGAACTTGTTCTGACAGAGCATAAAGCCAAGGAAATAATCCACTGAGGGATCCCACCTACCACACACCAGGATGCAGGACATTGCTTTCTGGCAGGAGCTGAGGAAGGGCCACTCGAGGTGGCACACCTCTGAAAGTGGCAAGTGAAAGAACGCCATGATTGGGTTATTGTGATATTCCAATAAGGCTACACAGCTACAAACCGCAGTGAACATGGCTGTAAGGAAGGCACTGTTCTTTGGAAATGACTTTGTGACTACTTGGTAACTCTCGCACAAACCCCTACACACTTGGCATGGGCTCCCCACGGGCACTTCTCTGAAGCCACAGGTCCTATTTGCCACATCACTGCTGCAATCTGGATGCAGACAGATCGGCTCTAGGGACACAGGAACAACCATACCATCTGTGAGACTTGCTGAGTTTTCAGGAGGCCACTGGGGCTCATCACCTCTTATGTGAAGACCTACTACTAAAAGTTGCCACAGTGAGGTCAAGCTTGGTCCCAAATACCAGAGGTTAACACTGTCCACGCATGGGGTGCTACGTGCGTTTCCATTTAGAGCAAGCATCCCGAACATGAAGCAGGACCAATGAGTTAAGCCTCCAAAGCATTTCCTACACCAGTGGCTCTCAAAATGTGGTGCAGGAACTCTAGGAATCCACAAGGTCAAAACAACTTTCATAGTAATACCAAGAGGCAATTGGCCTTGGTATTACCCTGTCACGTGTTCAGTATACAGTGGAGTTTTCCAGAGGCTACATGATGTGATAGTGCAACAGACTTGAGTGCAGAAGCGGATATAAGAATCCATCTGCCTTCTATTAAACCTGTCATTAAAGAGATTTGCAAAACTATAAAACAATGCCACTCTTCTCAGTACTGTTTTGGAAAATATGGATATTTTCATTAAATGCTCTGTTAATATAAATAGGTCCGCTATTTTTTAAAAAAATGAATTGTTAAATATAGTAAAACTTTGTTTTATATATATAGTAAATATCAGAAGATATAACCCACATAAACGAAAGCTTAGTATATTAATTTTTAAGTGTAAAGGGATTTTTGAGCCCCCTCAAAAGTTTGAGAACAGCTGTCCAAGAGGCTGTGTCCCCCATCCCGCGTCCACCCCTCGTCTTCACGCTTGTGAGGAGGGTCATGTATGTTGCAGGAAAGACGTGCCGTTCAGATATCTGGCTGGATTAGGAAAGGCAGCCCATGTCTCCTATCTGGATCTCTGAATTCATTAGGGCAGGCTCTGTGCCGAACCCTTCCATCTCACCTCATTTTCCCCTTACCACCTGGTGTGTGGATTCCCCAGTTTGCCGGCTGGGTGAGGATTTCCCTATCCTGCAAGCCCGGGCGCCTTGAGAACTCCCTGGGGAGACCCGCACACCCTCCTTGGGGTTAGGACTCCCCAGTGAGGCCCACACACCCTCCTTGGGGTGAGTATTTGTCAGTTCAGCCGGCCTTAGAGCCTGGGTGAGGACTCCCAGCGAGGCCCGCACAACCTCTGGCGGGACTCTCCGGCCGCGTGCACAGCCAAGGCAAAGAGGGACGAGGAGAGCCATTTCCAGTCCCTGAACCCTGTCCCCCGCGCAGCACAAGCTTCAGACAAGGCGGAGAGGTCAGTCGCCAAGAGCTAGTCCGTCCCCGATTCTCCGCCGGGCCTTCCCCGGCCTCTACCCAGCCCCTGGCCGCTCCACGCGCCTCGGAAGAGGCTCGCGCCGTCTGCCCCCGGGGACAGGGCGGCCGGTGCTCCGTCCCCGGGACCTTCGGCCGGCCGGGCCGGTACTCACCGCTAAGTGCACGGCCAGGATCTGCGCGCTAGGCAAGCGCCAAGTGCGGGGCGCACTCCCGAACGCTGTGTGGATCTTGGGGCAGCTGCCTCCGCGCCCCTCCCCCTGCGTCCCCCGGGGCCACCGGCCGGTGGGCGGAGCAGGGGCGGGGCGGGGCGGGGGGCGCGGGCCCCGGGCGCTGCGCGGTAGCGGCTCGAGAGGCGGGGCGGAGTCTGTCCCGGCTGCCCCGCCCTGCCCGGCTGGAGAGACTTCGCCCCGGGCGGGAGGGGGCGGTGGCTAAGGGCCCAGCGGCAGGAAGCGGACGGACGCGTGCTTGGGCCCGTTCCACTTCGGAGGGCCCAGGGCCTGGGACTCGGGTGACTTTCGTTCTCTTTGAGGTATAGGGTGTGACTGTCCGGCTCGCTCTAGCAAGTGAGCCCAAGGGGTGGGGAAGAAATGTCGTTTTCTTTTTTGCTTTTAAAAATGATTTGGGCGTAAAGGAGAGGCTTCGTTCTTCAGCTGCTCCAGTACGTGTGGTCACACTGCCCCTCTCCCCACCGCCGCGCTCCTCTCACCCTCTTGTGCCCACCCCCGACCCCTACTGCCGCCTTAATTCTTTGCAAAGCGTGCCGAGTGGACATCGGAATCACCCTGACATATAATAGGACTTTGACGTTTCCATGGTTATGAATGCAGAGTTTCTGGTGTAAAAAAAAAATATTTTTAAACGTGTGACATTTTATAATGCAGGCTATTCACCAGTCGGAAATCAAAGAAATGGCCGAGAGTTGACACTGAATGGACCTTCTTCACCAGACCTGCTTTTGTTGGGTGATTCGAGTTGCACCCTCTGTAGCAAATCTGAGTAGAAAGCAGTGATCAAATCTTTTTAGATTCAAGGTGATGAGGTTTTCCTGCCGATTTATATGGAAACTTGTAGTTTTCTATCTTGAGTATCTGAATAAATAGCTTATAGGGTGAATAGCTAATAGCTAATACTAATTCCATTTGCTACCAGTTAGTTACCATTCTGTTCCTCTGTGTAAGGCCCTATGATTGGTTCTTTACATATCGTATTTAATCAACTCTTCCATCTGTCCTGTGAAGTGAAAAATATTACCCCATTTTGCAGAAATGTAATGCTATAGCTGGGATTCAGTCCTCATGCCTGTTTGTTTCCTAAGCCCATACTTTTCTCATTATATCTCATTTTTAAATATACAGGGTTATATTTAACTCTGAAAAATGAGATATTTACTATATTTCCAATGTGGGAAAAGACTTTCTTTCCACACACTTCCTAAATTCACATTCATTCATTCTTCCTTTCACATTCATTGAATTTTCCTTGAATGTCTACCCCATGTCGGAGGTTCACCACAAACTCTGAAAAATAATAATAATGAAGTTCCCTTGGAAGTTAGGGTGATAATGTTCAAGGGTAACAGGCATATAACACGATAACATATAATCCCTGACAGAAAATAATGAAATCAGAACTCTAAAGGGAACTGGAATTTATTAGTAAACACTGGTCAAAACCATGAAGGAAAAACATTTAAGAGTTGGTGTTCCACCACTTCGATTTTATAAAAGACCTTACCTTACTTAGTACCTGTTTTCGCTAACTGAAAGAAATTTGAAGACAATTTTTGCTTTTACAAAAAAGATGAAAAGTGAAAATAGCATTTGTTTTGCAGCAAGCTGATACAGAGGAGAGGGCCCCAGTCAAGCTCCTTCCCTGGGAACTACACTCAGCATCTCAGCATCAAGCCACCGTAGTTTTGAACTGTGTCTTTGCTTTATCTGGATTTATTTTGTGTATCCGTTAGCAAGATGTGTCCTAAGGAACTTGCAGAACCTAAGAGAAGCTATATTTTGGGTCTGGAAATGCTGAAAATCTTTTCCACAGAAATTAATGGTAATTGCTTCTTTGCTTTCTGCCATTTTGGTTTCATAGGAACATTCTACTTTCAGAAAGCATGAGAAACCTGTAGTCCCCACATCACTTGACTCTGTTGCTCTCTGGAAAGTCACCAGTGACATGCAGATTGTAAATCCACTGGCCTGTCTTCTGTTCTTGTCCTCACTGACTGCTCTGTGTTATTTAACACTGGTGACTAGTCTTTCCTTGAAATTTTAACTGCCTTTTGGCTTTAGAGCCCTCTGCTCTCATGATCACCTCTCTGTCTTTGATCTCTCTTTCTTAGGCTCTTTGACTATAGTTTTTCTTGTCTCCCTTTACATGCAATTCCATATGCTGATGAGTTTTTCTTCATTTATTTTCTCTATGCAGACTCCCTGTCACCTGTAGCTGAAGCCTGCTCGGTCTCTGTCACTGTTCTTAACTCTCTTCAGGTCTCCACATACTTTATTTCCAGCCACTTGTGGGCTACCTGGATATTCCAAAGGCACCTGCCGTTCTTCACATCTAAAATGAGACTTCAGCATCTTTTCTAACCATCAGTCTGTCCCCTGCTTCCCATCCAATTTGTTCCTCACTCTGAATCTCGCATCTTGAATTTGGGTCTCATGGTGTGTTGCCAAAGATAAACATTTAAGGGCTTTAGAACCATATTACTATACTTACACAGGGTCCACCTGATAAATATTTCTGCCATGGTACAAAAGACTCTGCAAGTGGCCTAGAGGAATGTGTAGACTTTATGGAACTTGTGAGAGGAAGCCAGCCAGCTGTGGAGCTGCTCAGGCACCGCAGATCACTCCAGGGGCCAGTGGCAGAAGGACCTTCTGTTGAGGCGACTGCACTTCCTATAAGTAGAACCATGAAGATGTGGTCAGACACCTGTTATGCTCCGAGGAATGTCTTATTGTACTTCACACTGACTTCAGTTACTTGTATAAACTGGACTTCCTCAGTTTATCGAAAGGTCCTAAAAACTGCACCCAATTAACTTTGTATCATGCTTTTCAATTTATAATGCACTTGCACACATATTATTTAAGAAAAAGGAAATGGCGTCAGAGAAAGGCAGTCTGAGAGTACATTCATATGCTGTTCTCTTGGAGAGACAGAGTTTGACAGTCTGACCACCTTTTGAGAAACACTAGTGGTGGTTCCCAAACTGAGTGTTTCTTGGAATCACCAGAGGGCACTTAATAAGAATATTGCCTCTGGTGTCCCCCTCATCCTAGAATGTCTGATTAATTAGATCAGGGGTGGGATCTGTGCTCAGAGCTGGAGGAATCTAAATACTACAGGTGATTCTGCTTTAGCAGGTCCACAGATTGGCACCAAGGAGCTGCTACCTGGAGATACACGCTCCATAGGGGGAGACCATGCCACTTTGTTCATCACCCCTAACCTAGAGCCTGGCACATAGCAGGTGCTCAATATGAGTTTGTTGACTCTTTCTTACTGTCACTTTCTTCCTGTCCCCTACTCCATTATACTCTGTTCAGTGTTCTCTAGCATGGTACAAAGGGGAAACATCTGGCAATGAGTGAAGCATTAGGTGGTCCTTCCCAAAATACTTGTTTGAGGGAATTCTAGAATACCTATGTTCATCGCAGAATGTATGACTTCCTCATACTACAGGAAGTTTGAAATAAATGTTTTCTGTTCCTTTAAAACATGCTACATTCCTCATAAGGAAAGGCAGTGCTTAGCCTCATCTTCACCTCCCCCGCCCCATATCCAACTACTACCCCCTTCCACACCTGTCATATATGTACTGTTTGTGCTCCTTTTCTTACCGTCCAAGTGCCTGAATCCTTGAGCTGCTTTCCCAAGATCCTCTGGCCATCTGCTTTACAGTGAAACACCACCCCCCACCCTCAACCTAGCCAAATGTGATCAAATGTCCCATTGAATCTTCACAACAACCCTTTGAGGCTGGTGACATTCTTACCATTCCACAGATAAGGAAACTGAGATTCAGGGTGATTTTATAACTTCAGGTCACAAAACTGGCAAATGGTGATGGGGGGGTTTGAACCAAGGGTGATCTGTTTCCAGAGCTTGTGTTTTTAACCTCGATGCAATGATGTAGAATTTTATTTAAGTGAAATCATTGGATACTCTGAGGCTATAAATCATTTATTCTCTGCCGAAAAGAAGAGGAACCTCAGTGTGCTAGGAGAGAATTTTGGTCTATCACCGTACAGTCTAGAATTCCTTATTCACTTATTTTCAGGGCTTCTTCTCCCTGATCACAGTACAAAGACCTCTGGTGCAGCTGTGTAATTTAGGTGCACGTGGGTAAAAATGCTCCTCATCCCGGCGGATGGAGATGTTGGAAATTGGGAGCAGTAATGTCATTGTTCTGAGGCTGCTGCTCTTGACTTGATTTTTTTCTTTTCAAGAAAATGATTTGGTAACATCGACAAATGAGAGTTAGAAAAATAGCAAATCTGTCACTAGTTGGGCTCATTTCTATTTCCAGTTTATGAGGAGACTGCTTTCATGGGTTAGATTAACTACTATTTAAAAATATTACTAAAGCCCCTATGCCCTTGTGCACTCTTCATTCTTTTCCACCCTTTAGTTGCTTTGTCCTTCATTCTGGGCATTTCTTTCTGACCCATCCTGCAGTCACTAAAAAAGCAGTGGATTCCCCTTACTCATTTTTCTTAAGCTACACAGTAGACTCATTGTATACATAGCATCCACCTGGACCCTCTACCTGTTGTCCCCGCAGGGAACTAATGTGACATTATTTTCATGCTATTTGCTGTGTATGAGTAATAAAATACTTTATCTCTGACCCAAGAATCTCGTGTCTTCTGCCAACATCCATGAAACAGTAAGAGGCTTATTTATTAGCGTGCGTAGGGTAAAATCTTAGTTGCTGACACTTTTGGTGACGTGATAGAATGCTGGCAGAGACATTCCTTTCTGGAAGACCCTACAGGTTATGTTAGTGGGCAAGAGAAGACCCTCCAGGATATAGTAGCAAATGCTTTAACCCAAGTGGTGATCAAGCGGCCCAGTAGGGGTCCTCCACTGCCTTCCTCTTAATGTATATTTAGAGGCTACGTGATAAGAAACAGTATTGAAACAATTTACCCAAATGATGTTTTGGTTGTGCTCACGCTCCTCAAGAGTAGGATTAGAAAGGGTTGTTATATGACAGTGGGGTGGCCAAAAGTGGCTGTAGCTGCTGAGTCAAGGGATCCCCAAAATTTAAATAAATGCTGTCAACAATATGGAGATAGAAACTTAGGTAGATCAAAAGCAAGTGTTGATTTGGATGAGCCCAAGCTGTGGGCTTGAAACTGGACATTGATGCAAGGCCTTGTTTACTGACAAGGAATTGCTGTGTCCCTCTGTACCTTGTGACTCTTCCCTTCCCCCATTTCCCAACTTCAGCTGCTTTAAGGAAAAAGCTGAGTATGCTTGGGGAACTTCAAGAAGGGGGAAGCTCAAATATTTTTAGCTTTGTTGTGTATAATTGCCCAGGTTACAATTCTGCCCAGTTAGTGGAGGGGGTTGGGGTGCTAGATGCAAGGGTAGCTGAAGGCACTGAGGACTGTGGAGGAAGCTGCATAACATAAGCAAGGAAACTGGTATTAAGCCTGTCCTGAAGAGACCAAGGATTTAAAAAAAGCCATCCTCCAAAGCCTATCTTCCTCCTCTTCCATCTGCATCCCCCTATTTTCTGGACTGCCAGCAGTTGTAGCCCTTTATATGTCTATTAGGCTTCTTGGTCCATTGGTCCATGTTCCCATAGGGTAGTGGTTCTCAGCCAGGGTGATTTAGTGCCCCCTTCCAACCCTAAGACATTTGACAATGTCTCTAGAGATATCTTTGATTGTCATGACTAAAGGAGGGAGGGTGTGTTCTACTGGCATTTAGTGGGTAGAAGCAGGGATTCTGTAAATATCTTACATGGACAGGATGCCTCCCCAAACAATGATCCTACCCAAACGTTAGTACTGCCAAGATTGGGATCCTTGCTGGCGGGGAGTGGGGGGGTCGGGGTGGGGGGAGCATCCAAAAATCAACTGATGGGGTTTGGGCAACTTTTTCTGTGAAGAAGGAAAATTAAAGTGACCTGGTAGGGAGGGCTTTTTGGGCTGATTCAATGTTCTACTGTCCTTCACTGCTGAATGTGTAATTGATATTTATGTTGTATGTGCTTGTATTGTGAATACTTATGAAGTCCAGAAGGGATTCTTCCATTCAAGAACTGTGGTATGTAGAGAGGTAATCTCTATCTTCTTTCTGGTGGTCTAGCAAGAAGAATATAAATTCTGAGAAGAAAAGGAAATCACAGCTTTTGTCAGACTTTGCTAGTGAAAAAAGTCAGAAAGGCAGTTCCCTAGTACAACATCGCCACCTGCCGACCTAGGCACCAAGTCCACCTCTTTTCAAAAGTTGGGGTTTGGGGAGTAGGAGATGCAGCTCTTGTTGAAAAAGAAATGGGAACCCTCTTGCACTGTTGGTGGGAATGCAAACTGGTACAGCCACTCTGGAAAACAGTGTGGAGATTCCTCAAAAAATTAAAAATAGAACTACCCTATGACCCAGCAATAGCACTGCTAGGAATTTACCCAAAGAATACAGGAGTGCTGATGCATAGGGGCACATGTACCCCAATGTTTATAGCAGCACGTTCAACAATAGCCAAATCATGGAAACAGCCTAAATGTCCATCAACTGACAAATGGATAAAGAAGATGTGGTTTATATATACAATGGAATACTACTTGGCAACGAGAATGAATGAAATCATGCCATTTGCAGCAACGTCAATGGAACTGGAAGGTATTATGCTGAGTGAAATAAGTCAGCCCAAAGGACAGATATCATATGTTTTCAGTCATATGTGGATCTTGAGAAACTTAACAGAAGACCATGGGGGAAGGGAAGGGGGAAAAATAGTACAGATAGGGAGGCAAACCACAAGAGACTCTTAAATACAGAGAACAAACTGAGGGGGGATGGGGGAATGGGGGAGAGGGAAAATGGGTGATGGTCATTGAGGAGGGAACTTGTTGGGATGAGCACTGGGTGTTATATGTAAGCCAATTTGACAATAAATTATATTAAAAAAAAAGAAAAAAGAAAAAGAAGGCCTGACCCATAAAGACCTGTGACTCTGCAGCCTGAGGTCCCCATTTTGGGGTGGGTTAACTCAGGCTTGACAGCCAATAAGGAAAAGGCCCAATATATCTCACTTGTCAAATTGGAAAGTTTTTCCTCACTTGGAAACTGTGTATTTAAGTACCAAGTAGCTTGGCCCCAGCAGCATCTCAGTTTATATAAAAAGTTGTAGCTGTTGCATTGGCGAAACTATATTCATATTATACCACCTGAAGTGAAGCCACTGGCTCCGTGGGGTCCTCAGTTCACTGAGGTGCACCTTAATGCTAGGGCCTGGTTCACTGATAGTCTGGCTAAGTTCAAACCTGTTGGGGGGGGGTGCTGTAGCTATTCAACTGCTGCTCTGTATATGCCATACTGAAAATTGGCATTGTTATTCACCCACTGCATAGAACTCAAGGCCATTTTCACAACTCTGGCCAATATTCCCTGTGATGAAACATATTTTTTACTGACTCTTGGGATAGTAGCAATGATTTAGCTGTCTGCTGTGTTATCTGGTCCACCCCTTGGAAGACTGTAGACTGATGGATTAAACAACCCTGGCACCTGTGGTAGGAACATCTTAGACTACAGATGTACAAGGGAGGGGGCCATAAATATTCTCTTTGTCACCTAGATCCAACACCATCACTCAAGTCAAACAGCAAATGCAGCTGACAAGTTGTGGATGTGGCTGATCATAAATGACACTGCTGTGCCTGTGCGTAACTGCAGCTCTCAACACGGAGCCCCTGTAGGCAGGTGCAAACACATGGACTGGCACAACCTCACTTCATTCTGTTACAAAGTCATGTTCTTCTCTGATGCTTGAGAGGGATATGCCATATGTAGAAAAGGAAGTTACAACCATTCAGTGACACTGCCCGTGTGACTTAACCAAAATAATGTAGGCATGTTGATCCAAATCAAGTTTAATGACAAATCCTGATAGTAGTGACTTGTGCCTGCATGGGTTATATGCCTGTATGTGGCTAGACATGGGCCAATGAGTATCTTTCCATTGGGGATAGAAGTTGGTTTTTTTGGCTCATCTATTGCCTCCTGTAATTGTTGGCAATGACACCAAAGATCAGCAGGTTAGTGAAATGGATAATGGACAGGCCTTAGACTAGACTACATCCTGACTGTCTGAAATAAAGTCCCCTGGTCTCCCCTAGGACAGTTACCTGGGTCCAGGACTCTGGAAGGCATATTTGAGGTCAATACTGCAGGTTAATTTCATCTTGTTGTTTGGAGTCCTGATGATAGTAGCCTTAATTAAATGCTGTGTGAGAAATTTAGTTCTAGCCACTGTTGGTTAATCAGAGTGGCCAATAGAGTGACATACTTTTGTGAGAATTTGCTAGAAGCCAAGACAGGTAGGGACAACAGGTGGATTGATGGGGGAAAACAATCTTCCACAGGTCCTGAATGTCCCTGCACATTTTTGCTGGGTATGCCAAGAATGCAAGTTCCTTCCTGACTGTTCTAATGCCATTTCTCAAGGCTGTGTTTATAGTGAACAACCGTGAGGGTTGAAATTATATAAAGTCAGATATTTGCTTCTAAGTTATTGGGGTGGTGGAGGTGAAGAACTGAATGAGAGTGTAGATGAACCATATCACCTAAAAATTTGTAATTGTTGAGTCTGGGCCATAGGTACATGTAGGTTCAAAGTACAGGCTTTCTTACCACTTACTATAAAAACAGTGTTCCTCACTAGCAATACAAATCCACTGTATATATTATATCCTTCTGGGCCCCTCCATGTTACCCCCATGGGATCCATGACAACACTCATGCTGCTTGCTGTATCATGAGTAATGAAGTCCTCTTCTGTGACTTAGGAGTCTTGTGTCTTTTTCCAGGATTTATAAAATAGTAGCAGGATCTTAGTACCTTGTAAGTAGAGTCAAATCCCAGACCCTGACAGTGTCTATATTATTTTGTTGGGAGTGGGGGATGCTACAATGTTTGATTGAAACAACTAGGCACAAATTTAGTTGTGTAATTTTGTTTTCACATTGAGAAAAAAATTAGTTTGTTAAACATGTCTTGCAACTGCCCCAAATTTTGCCAAGCTGGAAATTTGGAACTTCTCTATTTAGTCACTTTTTAAGCTTTATTTTAAAATTTTAAAATAATGAATAATGTCAGCCATTCACAAAATTAGAGAGAGAGACTAGTATAATGAGCTCCTATATAGACATCACTTGACTTCAACAATGATAAACTCATGGCTGATTTTGTTAGTTCTATATCTACCTCCCATTCCCAATTACTTTGCAGCACATATATAAAATTATATAATTTCATTTGTAATATAATCTGTTTTAAAATCATTGACTGGAATTTGCTTTGTTTTATGGTCTAGTATATTTGTTTTATTTGTACTTCTAAAGAGCTATTTTGTGAAAATAGAATATATTGCTCCATTAATAATAATTTTTTTAAGGTTTATTTGTTCATTTTGAGAGAAAGGGAGAGAGAAAAACAGAGAGAATTCCCAAGCAGGCTCTGCACTGACACAGCACAGAGTCCCATGTGGAGCTCGAACTCACTAACTGTGAGATCATGACCTTGAGCCAAAACCAAGAGTCAGACACTTAACTGACTGAGCCCCCCAGGTGCCTCTCCATTAATAATAATTTTTTAAAAAGCATCACAAGTCTCTTTCTCCCTTACCCCAGAAATATTTTCAATGTAACTAAAGCTATATATAGTGGTAAATGTATAATCTTCAGTTCTGTAGTAATTAAAACAAAAAAAATTAGGGGAAAAAACTAAGGAAAATATAAATTAGTAACACAAAATATTAATGAATTATGTAATATATGTAATTGACTGCTTGTGAGAACTTCACCTTGGAAAAAATAAATAAAATATACGAATCTCTGATAAATTAAAAAATGAGGTAAAATGTGTAAATACTTATTGAGACATATAACTGCAAATATAGAGGTTAAAATAATTTAATACAATACTTAAAGTATTCTATGTAAATAACTTTGAAACTCAGAAAGAAAAGTTCTGACCAATATATATAAAATCTATAGCTTCCAGAGATTTGGTTGACTTTGGTTCAAATGCCAATTCTGTTTGCTTGTGAAAATCCCAGAACCTACTTATGCTTTGAGATTTTGTGCCTGCTTTATAGTTTTCTAAGGGTCCACACTCCTGCATCCACAGAAGCTGTCCTTATTTTCCCAGCAACATCTAACAGAGGGCAATCTGCCCCCTTTCCATTTGCCGCACGGAAACCACTGAGAGCACAGAAAGGATTGGTCAGTTTTTCTGTAATGAGTTAGATAGCAAATATTTCAGTCCACTAAAATACTACTAGTATTTACACTCCTCCTCCTCATCTTTTCTCATCTTACAATCTTTAACCCCCCCCCCCCCCAACATTTAGCTCTCAAGATGTATTGGAGGGGGGGCTGTGCTTATGGCTGCCCTGGGGGACGAGATGCTGGATGGACGAGAGGCGCCCCCTATTCATACCTGAGAGTCACCTGTCGCGCGCCCCCGGCAGGGTTGCGGTGGGCGGGACGCCTGGAGGCACGGGGCGGGGCTTACCTTCCAGCTTCCTCCTCCTGGTCCTTCTGGGCGGTGCAGCCTCTTGTTTCCAGGGCCTACCGGCCGCTGACAGCCACAAAGTGCTTCGACGGCTACCAGCGGGCGTGGCGTACGGTCGCCCTGTAGCAGGTGAGCTCCCGGCCAGGCGCGGCGGGCGCGGCGGGCACCTGCGGCTGCCACTCAGCATCCCTGCCGCCGGCCTGCCGGGCCCCAAGCAGGGCAGCCCTCTGGGGGGAAAAAGGTATAAAAAACAGGCTACAGGTTGTGTGTGGCCTGTGGGCAGTAGTTTTCTCAACCGTGCCCTGAAGATTTAACGGCTAGAGTGCCGGCCCTGTAGCCATATTGCCTTTCGTCTGGGTTTTAATCCTGACTCCAGTGTTTATTAGTTCTGTCAACATGGGGAAAATATTGAACTTCTCTGGGCCTCACTTTCCTATCAAGACTTTAATTTCATGTAGGCCATTTCTGTTCATTGGATTTAATCACATCTTGCATGGCCATCTGCTTTCTTCTTATTCCTACTCTCTTTCTTCTCTCTCCCCTCATTTCTTTCAGAGGTAACCAAGAAATTCCTCACTTTCTTTTTTTTTTAATCGGGCACTATTGTTCTTCCCATAGTCCATTTGCCTATAGTCTTACACTCGTCAGAGTGGACTTATTTATTTTATTCTGTAAGAAAAATGTTAATGAATAATTTTTTTTTTGTTCACAGCATTACTTATAAACTACCAAAAGTTGACTCGAGAAGAAATGAAAATGCAGGTAATAGGAAAAGTTATCAAAGAATTACATCCAAAAATGCTCTTAACTCAGATGATTTTGCATTAAAAAAATTTTTTTTAACATTTATTCATTTTTGAGAGACAGAGAGAGACAGAGCATGAGCAGGGGAGGGGCAGAGAGAGAGGGAGACACAGAATCCGAAGCAGGCTCCAGGCTCTGGGCTGTCAGTACAGAGCCCCAAGTGGGGCTTGAACCCATGAACTGTGAGATCATGACCTGAGCCGGTCAGATGCTTAACCAACTGAGCCACCCAGGCGCCCCTGATTTTGCATTTTAAGTGGACTTTTTATTAGGAAAAATATAAACATATGCAAAAGTAAAAAGAATTATATAATGAACCCCCATGGACCTATGTCCCAGACTCTACAATTATAAAGTCCTGGACAATATTGTATTATTTTTTTGTTTTTTGTTTTTATTTTATAGAGAGAGATAGCATGCAAGTGGGGGAGAGGGGCATAGTGAGAGAGAGGGAGAAAGAGAGAGAGAGAAAGAGAGAGAGAGAGAGATTGAGAAAGGGAGAGGGAGAGGGAATCTCAAGCAGGCTCCATGCTGAGCGTGGAGCCTGATGCAGGGCTCAGTCCCAAGACCCTGGGATCATGACCTGAGCCAAAATCAAGAGTCGGATGTTCAACCAACTGAGCAATCCAGGTGCCCCTTGGACAGTATTGTTTTTACTATATCCTCACCCAATTCTTCCCCACACCTGATAATTTGGAAGCAAATACCTGACTTTATACAATTTCATTCTTGAATTGTAAATTTTGTTTTAAAAATGTAACTGCCATATTATTATATTAACATAGTAAACAGTACAGTAATCCCAAAATATCATCAAATATGCCACCTGTATTCATATTTCCCTAATTGTCCTATAAAGTTTTTAAACAATTTGTTTGTTTAAATTTCACCCATATCTTTCTCTGTTAATTTACACATTTTCTTTTTTTCTTGCAATTTATTTGTTGAAATAATTGTTTGTCCTGTGGTGTTCTACCACCTGGATTTTGCTAACGCAAAATCTCCGTTGTGTCATTTAATATATTCTTCTATCTCCTGCAGTTAGGTACATGTATATTGAAGCTTGATTACATTATGCTTATGTGTTTTGCACAAGAATGTTTCATAGATGATGTTGTGTTCTTTTATTAGGATGTACAGAACATCTGGTGGTCTCTTTTTTGTTTTTTATTATGTTAGTAGGCCTTGATGATCATTTCCTAGACTCATTAATCATTAGGGGTTGGAAAAGAAGATGTTCTAATAGAGTATCTTCAAGTTGGCTCCTGGGTCTTTTTGACATAGCCTAGCTGTGTTTGATAGCTTTCTTGCTTTCTGGTATAATAGGAGATTCCGCTTTCACTTTGTATATTTTGTTTCAGATCTAGAACCTGGTTCCTGTTATTGGGAAATGGTATTGAGAGACATAATCTGCACGCCAGGGGTGCTTATGGCTGTGGGGTTGGTCTTTTTAGAAACAATGCCCTTTCCGTGGATGGAGTTTTTGTTCGTTTATAAAGTACATCATTTAAACATTTTCAGTCTTATTTATGAATATGATTTATGATTATGTAAATTTTTTTGTTTCAAAGTTGTAATATTGTGATTTGAGATGGGGAATATGTATTTGGTCTTTGTCCAGTTTTCGGCACAGAGCACCTAAAACCCTTGGAATTTACCGAATGATAAGAGCCATAAGGGAGTCTTTTGTATGTTAATGAGGCAGCTTTTGGAAAGCATCTAAGGGTGGGGGCTGGTTACCTGAGTAACCATCCATGTGATTAGGGTTGGAACTTTCAGGCCTGGGAAGGGGAGAAGGACTGGAGGTTAAATCAGTAGTCACCAGTGATTTAATCAGAGGTTCCTATGTACTGTAGCCTCTGTAAAACTAAGAACAGGGTTTGGAGAGCTTCAGACTTGGTGAACATGTGGAGATTTGAGGAGAGTGGTGCATCTGGAGAGAGCATGGAACTTTGCACCCTTTCCCAGTACCTTGCTCTATGCTTTATTCCATCTGGCTCTTCTTGAGTTATATCCTTTTATAATAAATTGGTAATCTAGTAAGTAAAATGTTTCTCTGAGTTCGGTGTGCTCTGGCAAATTTATTGAATCTAAGAAGGGGGTTGTTGGAAACTCCAGCACATATGGCCAATCGAGTCAGAAGCACAGATGACAACCTGGACTTGTGATTGTCACCTAAAATGTGGGTGGGTGGGGGGAAGTAGGACTGAGCCCTTAACCAGTGAGATTTGATGCTATCTCCAGTTTGGTTAGTGTCAGAATCAAGTTAAATTGTGGGGCACCCAGCTGCTGTGTTAGAATTGCTTACTGGTATGGGAAACCCCCCCTCCCACCTCCTCACACCCATGTTGGAATTGGTACCAGAAACTTTCAACATCAAATCTATAAACCAAGTTGTATTTTGAGAAGTCTAGCTTCTATCTCAATCTTCTTCAACCTATTCTTTCCTACCGTTGCAGCATTTTTTTTTTTTTTTTACCTTAATGCCTGGGATTCCTTATCTTGCCACTTCCAAGAATGAAGGGGTGGACACAAAAAATGAGCAGCAGGCAAAAGTTTATTAGACTATAAGATCAGAAAGTAAGAATAGTAGGAAAGCTCTCTTTACAGAGAGGGGGCATTCAAAAGTGAATGCCCATGACTATAGACAAGGGACTTTGTTGTATAGGGTTCGCCCCGTCCTTCCCGCTCATTCCTTCTCAGATCCTGCCCTTAGCGGGTTGGTAACTCTAATTGCCTAGTCATTCCTTTTTGATTGGCTCATTTCTGTTGTGTGAGGGGTTGCCTATGGCCATACCTTTCTTTGTGGGTCATAAGTTTTATGTTCTACTTGTTTTTAGTCAGGTCTTTTGTCAAATTCTTGAGGGAAACTTGAGGGGGAGTAGGTGGTGTCTGTTACATTCTTAAGAGGAACTTTACATCTGAGGGAGTTTGCTCGAGAAGTTCCCCAGAAGAAATGTTTTAAAATGTGTGTTTCTCCCCACCCAGGGACCTCCAAGACTTAGCCTTTCCCATTTAGCCTATTGAATCCTATCTTTCCCTGTGATACCACCTCCTATAAGGTATCTTATGTATTTTTTTTTTTGTTTTTCCTTCAGTTTAATTTTACAAAAGCACATAGGTGAATAAGCTTTTATTTATTTTTCTTTTGTAGGCAAATAGAAGTGTCCTATGCATGTTTTCTCCCCATGTGTTTTGTTTTAAGTTTATTTATTTATTTTGAGAGAGAGAGAGAGAGAGAGAGAGAGTGCACGTGCATGAGCGTGTACACTGGGGAGGGGCAGAGAGAGAGGGAGAGCGAGAGAATCCCAAGCAGGCTCAGTGCTGTCAGCTCAGAGCTTGACATGGGGCTCAATCTCATGAATCATGAAATCATGATCTGGGCTGAAATCAAGAGTCAGACACTTGACTGACTGAGCCACCCAGGTGTCCCTCTCCTCTCCTCCATGTTTTTTTTGTTTTGTTTTGTTTTGTTTTTTGTTTATTTTTGCCTAACCACTTCTCATGGAGATGACCCTGTAGCAGTATATAGAACCTTTCCCCATTCCTTTTTATAATACTCTGTTATGTGCACGTACCATTGATAGACATTTTTGTTTCCAATCTTTGCTGTTACAAATAGCACTTCAAAGAAAATCCTAGACCATATGTCTTTTTGCTTGGAGAACCAGTTGTGGTATTGATGGGTCAAAGGGTGAGTCCATGTCAATTTGCTACATATTGCCAAATTCTTTATTAGTTAGGGTCTGCAGTGGACTGAATGTGTCCTTCCAAATTCATATGTGGAAATCTTAGTGACCCCTTGGCCTCCCCACCAAATGTGATGGTATTTGAGTTGGGGCCTTTGGGAGGTGACTGGAGAGGGTGAAGCTGGAGAGGTAGCTTGAGCTCTCTCTGCCATGTGAGGATGCGACGTCAGCAACCTAGAAGGAGGTCCTCCTCACAACCCGACTGACTTTATCTTGGACTTCCAGGCTCTAGAACTGTGAGAACTAAATGCTTGTTGTTTAAACCACTTAGTCTATGGTAAATTGCTGTAGAGCCCAAACTGACTCAAAGACCAGGTCAAATGTGGAAACAAACCACATCAGTTATTTAAACTGATGGAATTTAATATAAAGAATTGTTCACTAGGTATAGGGTTAATTAAATCACTGCAAGGGTGAAAAGAGAACTGCAGGGAATCAAAAAGGCAGCAGGTGCTGGAAGCCTGTACTAGCCTTTCTGCTGAGGAAACTTAGAGGAGGGATCCCGTGGAATGGCAACTCAGACCTCTCTGGGGATGGTGCTGTTTTCCTGGTACTGTGGTTTTGAGTCTGAAACCGGGCCCAGATCTTGAAGAAGGCGGTAGCCAGCTGATTCTAATGTTTCTCCGGGAGATAGCAGTTTGCAAGTATGGGGAAAACTGAAAACTGAATTTGGCTGCCATTTGGAAGGTACTACTGCTGTCAGGATGAGTCTTCTGGGAACAGAGCAGTCTCCTGGGAACTGCAAGCAGACAGAAGCCCCCAGGATACAGGCAGCAGGGGCCAGTCCCTTCCATCCTTCTCCTCAGCCTCTCAGACTCCCTCTGGTGCCCCTGGTGGTATGTCCTGACTTCAAGCCACCTGACAAAGCAGGAAGATGGCATGAGAACCTGGCCCAGCATCAAAAAGCAGAGTAAGAGAGGATAGACTTGGAACTGAGAGGCAACAAGGTTATAATCTCCCTCCGTCCACTGTCCATAGGTGTGGAGGCCCCTTTACGCATTTCTCCCACGGAGGGCCTGTTTCCCCACGGGCTCAGCAACAGATTTGATATTTTGTTAGACTTTTAGATTTTTGCCATCTGATTCTTCTTTTCAACAACAGGTAATTATCGTGCTTTATAAACTCTTCTAAAGTATAGAAAAATATGGAAGCTATAATAGTTTCAACTGCTTTTATGCTTATCGTATATAATGGCTTTAACAATGGTTGTAAAACACTTCACAACTCTACAGAGACACAGCTGACACAGAACAACTCTATGACCAGGGATAAAATGTCTGTGCAAGACAGCCCAAACCATCTGTTGGCAATAGTGAACAGCGGGGTCCTCACTGCATTCCTATCAATTACAATAGGGGATCTTCCATATTTTTATCCTGTTGAATTTTTCAGTTTGTCTTGCCAAGATTTAAGCTTAGGATAGCTTATGCTTTAAAATAAGGCTCTTTGGGGGCACCTGTGTGGCTCAGTTAGTTGAGCGTCTGACTTCTGCTCAGGTCATGATCTTATGGCTCCTGAGTTTGAGCCTGCGTAGGGCTCTGTGCTGACAGCTCAGAGCCTGGAGCCTGCTTCAGATTCTGTGTCTCCCTCTCTCTCCCCCCCGCCCCCACTTGCTCTATCTCTCTCTCACAAGTAAATAAAAAAAATAGTAAAATAAGGCTCTTTGTTAAAAGGTTCATATTCTTTACTTATTTGAAAATTACCATCACAAAAGGGAACATGTAGAAAATACTCCCTTAGGTTGTTTTCATATCAGATTTGTTTTTGACATTCATACATATTTTTATGAAAGCCAATTAATCATTTCTAATTTTTATACCTTTACTGATAAAATCATGTTTCTCAACTTTTCTATAGTTAGGCATCCCAATTATTTAAATATTTTAAGGATCAAAATCTGCTCCTCACTCGGGAAAATCACTCAGAGATACATCCTCTTACATTCTAGACACATTCTCCATTGAGTTTTGAAATCTTTGATATAAATTTGTAAAGGTTAAGTCATCATATAAATAGCAGTGCTATTAACAATCACAAAATTAATGAGAATAATAATGAGCTCAAGGGTGTAAAATGCCAGAGTTAGCATAAACACTGTAATACCTCTGTGTATGACATTTTTGTTTTGCCATAGGGAAAAGTTCTGTGAACTAGTTCCCTAAGTGGTGCCAATACATTATTACTGCAAATAAACTGCTCATTATCTAAGTTGTTTTTGCAACTTTTGGAGAAAGCAAAATGAGGTATTCTTGAAGGAGACATTTATTGCTGTGCAGTAAAGTAAAAAAGTGGTTTAAATAGAGGTCAAATTAAGAACACTTCTGTACATCACTTTCATCATCATTATAAAAGTAAAACATGTTCACTGCAAAAAACTGAAAATATACTCAGATGTGGGCATACACACACCCACAAACACACACACTCCATTAAAAATTGCCCATAATCTTATCACCCGTGGATGACTTATACTGTTAATATGTTCAATTTTATCAGTCTCCATCTTATCTCAACAAGTGGGGAGCGCATAGTAGTTAGTTTTATATGTTGCGTTTTTTTTTTTAAAACATAACATTAGAAACTTTTCTCAGGTCATTGAAACTGAATTGAAAACATGATTATTGTATTGCATAATATATCACACAAATAGATTGTATTTTATTTAACCCTTGGCCATCTCCCATGTTTAGCTATTTAAAATTTTTCTTATTTTCCATTATGAACAGATGAACATTTTTGTGCATAAAATGTTGAATAAATATCTAATTATTTTCTTAGCACAAATTCCTACAAGAAGAATTGCTGGGTCAAAGGGTTTGCACACTTTTAAAACTTTTAAAATATGTTTCCAAATCATTCTTCAGAAAACTTGTATTAGGTTAAATTTCCACTGGCTGAGGCAGAAAAACTGTCATTTGGGATCTATCACAATGCTAGATATTACCGATAATTTTTTTTGTTAGCTTAATGGGAGAAATTGATACTCATTAACATTTTATATTTCCTGAGTATTAATTTGTAAGCATAATTATAAGACCAAAATATTCCTGATTTAGCCTTGACCAAAATTGCAGGTGAAACCAGATACCACACATTTCAATAGCAGGAATCTCAAGAAAAAAAAAATTGCTGACAGAGATGGTCTGAAAATGTAAAGCACTGAGATAGTCATTATGTGCTGTGAAGGAGATGAGGCAAAAGCTGAAAATCTGACATTTTTAAAGTGTAAATATTTGCTAGTACTGTACCATTTTGATTACTCTAGCTTTGTAATGTAGTTTGAAATGAGGAAGTGTAATACTGCCAACATTGTTGTTCTTTTTCAAGACTGCTTTGGCTATTTGGAGTTTTTTTGTGGTTCCATATGAATTTTAGGATTGCCTTTTCATTTTCTGTGAAAAATGCCATTGGAATTTTGGTAGAGATTGCGCTGAATTCATAGATCACTTTCAGTAATATAGATATTTTAACAATGTCAATTCTTCCAATCCAGACATCTATTTGTTTATAACTTCTTCAATTTCTTTCATCAATGTTTTACAGTTTTATTTGCTAAGAGAATAGATATTATGTGTTCTTACCACATACATGCAAAGGTAATGTTGTGAGACAATGGATGGATGTGTTCATTAGCTTGATTGTGGTAATATTTCTTAATATAAACATAACAAATCATCACATTATAGTTCTTTTTTTTAAATTAAAAAAACTTTGAGAGAGAGGGAGAGAGTGCATGCATGTATGAGCAGGGGAGAAAGGCAGAGAGAGAGAGAGAGAGAGAGAGGGAGAGAGAGAGAATCCTAAGCAGGCTCTGTGCTGTCAGTGTAGAGCCCAACATGGGGCTTGATCCCATGACCCTGGGATCATGACCTGAGCTGAAATCAAGAGTTGGATGCCCAACCGACTGAGCCACCCAGATGTCCCATCACATTGTACTTCTTAAATATATATGATCTTTATTTGTCAATTATACCTCAAGAAAGCTGGAAAAAATGGCTTAGCCCTTATGAGTCAGGTTAGACAATAAAGTTCTAGCCAACTTTTTCTTGAATAGTTTCTTTTTACTCTCTTCATTAGTTTGGATCAGGCTAGTTCACCAGCAAGATGTTCCCCAGTGACACACTGATCTTTACTCTTGAGATTATTTATAAAAACTACTTTGAGGGGTGCTTGGGTGGCTCAGTTGGTTGACATCTGACTCTTGATATTGCCTCAGGTTATGATCCCAGGGTTGTGAGATCAAGCCCTGGGCCAGGCTCTGTGCTGAGTGTGGAGCCTGCTTGGGATTCTCTCTCTCCCTCTGCCCCTCTTCTGCTTGTGAGTACACATTCTCTCTCTAAAATTAAAAACAGAACAAAACTACTTAGGAGTAGAAAATTTTATTTATTTAATGTAAGTTATAGAGAATTTATATTTGAATTTTATAATATTTCACTAGCTGATTATGGTTTTGTTGGCTTTGCTGTAATTAAACGACCATCTGAAAGATTCTTTTAGATATATTTGGCCAAACAGAAATATACAATGTTTAAAGCAGAAACACAGTGAGAAAATACAGACAATAATAAGCATTGATGAGGATATGGAGAATTGGTTTCTTTCATACAATGTATCCCCTCAAACATTACTGATGGAAATGTAAAATTGTACAACCACTTTGAAAACAATTTTTGGAAGTTTTTCAAACTGTTAGACATAGTTACCATATAACCCAGCAATTCTAGTTCTAGGTGTATTCCCAAGATAAATGAGAATATTTACTTATATGAAAATTTATACATGAATATTCATAGAAGGATTGTTCATAATGGCCAACAGTAAAAATAAGCAAAATGCCCATCAACTGATGAATGTATGAACAAAAAGTGGTATATCCATATAATGGAATATTATTTGGCAATAAAAAAAAAGAAGTACTGATACATGCTACACCATGGACAAATCTTGAAACATTATGCTAAATGAAACATCACACTTAATGGTGAAAGACTGAATGCTTTCCCTGTAAGGTCAGAAAAAATGCAAGAGTATCCCCTGTCATTACTTCAGTTCAGTTTTGTTCTGGGTCCAAAAAGATAAAAAACATACAAACTGGAAAGTTAAATAAACTATAATTTGTTTGCAGCCGATATGAGCAACTATGTAGAAAATCTCAAAGAATTTACAAAAAGATTACTGGAACTAATAAGTAAGTTTAGCAAGATTTTATTATTATTATTATTTTAAATACTTTATTTTATTTATTTTAGAGAGAGAGAGAGTGCACAAGTCTGGGAGAGGGGCGGAGGGAGAGAAAATCTTAGGCAGTCTTCATGCTCAGCATGGAGACCAACACAGTGTTTGATCGCATGACTCTGGGATCATGACCTGGGCCGAAATCAAGAGTTGGACACTCAAATGACTAGCCACCCAGGCACCCCAGTTTAGCAGGAATTTAGAATAGATGGTCAATATATAAAATTCAATTATATTTTTATATATTAGCAATGAACAATTGGAAGCTGAAATTAAAGATGAGTACTGTCTACAAGAGCACAAAAATTATACAAAACTTACATATAAATCTCAAAAAATATGTATAGGACCTATATGCTGAAAATTAGCAAACACTGATGAAAAAAATCAAAGAAAGCTGAATAAATGGACAGCAATACTATGTTCAAGGACTTGAAGTTTCAAAATTGTTAAAATGTCAGTTCTATTCAAATTGAACAATAGATTCAATGCAAAACCAATCAAATCTAGCAGGAATTTTTTTGTAGAAATTGATAAGCCAATTCTAAAATTGGTATGGAAAGGCAAATGAAAAATCCTCTGTCCTCTGCCTATTCATCACTCCCTCTCCCCTAATCCCTGGCAACCACTGATTCTTTAACTGTCTCCATAGTTTTGCCTTTCTCTGAATGCTATATATTTGAAGTCATACAGCCTTTTGAGATCAGCTTCTTTCATGAAGTAATATGCATTTAAGTTTCCTCTGTGTCATTTCATGGCTTGATAGCTCTTTTCCTTTTAGTGCTAAGTAATATTCCACTGTGTGGATGTACCACAGTTTAATTAATCATTCACCTATTGAAGGACAAGTTGGTTGTTTCTAAGTTCTGGCAGTTATGAATAAAGCTGCTTTAAACATCTGTGTACAGGTTTTCGTATGGACATAAGTTTTCAGTTCGTATGGACATAAGTTTTCAGTTCATTTGGGCAAATACCAAGGAGTGCAGTTGCTTGATTTTGTGATATGAATATAAATTTAGTTTTGTAAGAAATTGTAAACTGTCTCCCAAAATGGCTGTACTATTTTGCATTCCCAACAATAATGAATTAGAGTTTCTCTTGCTCCATATCCTCTCCAGCATTTGGTGTTGTCACTGTTCTGGCTTTTAGTCAGTTTAATAGATAAGTATTGGTGTCTCATTGTTGTGTAAATTTGCAATTACCCAATCATGTATGATGTTGAGCATCTTTCCAGTGCTTACTTGTCCATTTGTATATCTTCTTTGGTGAAGTGTCTCTTCAGGTCTTTGCTCATTTTTAATCAGATTGTTTTATTTTCTTGTCATTGAGTTTTAAGTGTTTGTATATTTTGAATAACAGCCATTTATCAACTGTGTCTTTTGCAAATATGTTCTCCTAGTTTGTGGTGTATATTCATTCTCTTGAGATTGTCTTTTACAGAGGAGAAGATTTTAATTTTAATGAAGTCCAGTTTATCAATTCTTTACTTCATTGAGCAGGTCTTTGGTTTTGTATTTAAAACATCATTGCCATCCCTAAGGACATCTAGGTTTTCTCCTATGTTATCTTTTAGGAGTTTTATAGTTTTGATTTTACATTTAGGTCTGTGATCCACTTTATTAATTTTTGTGAAGGTTTGTATCTACATTCATTTTCTTGCATGTGGGCATCCAGTTGTTGAAAAGACTGTCTTAGCCCATTATATTGCCTTTATTCCTTTGTCAAAGATCAGTTGACTGGATTTGTGGATCTGTTTCTGGGCTCTTTATTGTGGTTCATCAATTATTTACCTATTTTTTCACTAACACCACACTGTCTTGATGACTGCAGCTTCCTAGTAGGTTTTAAGTCAGGTAGTCAGTCCTCTGACTTTGTTCTTCTCCTTTAATATTGAATTGGCTTTTCTGGGTCTTTTGCCTCTCCACAGAAACTTTAAACTTAGCCTATTGATATCCACAAAATAACTTGCTGGGATTTTGATTGGAATTGCGTTGAATCTATAGATTAAGTTGGGAAGAATGGATACAGT
The DNA here is from genome assembly GCA_028646485.1 of Cryptoprocta ferox. Lineage (NCBI taxonomy): Eukaryota > Metazoa > Chordata > Mammalia > Carnivora > Eupleridae > Cryptoprocta > Cryptoprocta ferox. Next base: position 37,340,748 of record CM053568.1, read on the forward strand.
GACAGTATTGAGTCTTCCTATCTGTGAACATGGAGTATCTCTCCACTTATTTATTTTTCTTTGATTTTTTTTTTCATCAGAATTTTGTAGTTTTCTCCATTTGGACCTTGTACATATTTTGTTAGATTTATACCTCACATTTCATTTTTTGGGGTGCTAGTATAAATGGAAAAGTGTTTTTAATTTCAAGTTCCACTTTTTCATTGCTGGTATATAGAAGAGTGATTGACTTTCATGTATTAACTATGTATTCTGTAACCTTGTTATAATGGCTTATTAGTTCCATGATTTTTTTTGCCTTTTGGATTTTCTGCATAGACAATCATGTCATCTGCAAACAAAGATAGTTTTATTTCTTCCTTTCCAAATTATACCTTTTATTTCCTTTTCTTGTCTTATTGAATTAGAAGTTCCAATAAGATATTAAAATCAGTGGCAAAAGGGGACACCCTTGCCATGTTTCTAATCTTAGAGGGAAAGCTTGGAGTTTTTCATTATTAAGTATGATGTTCCTTATGAACATCTTTATGAACATTCCTTTATTCCAAATTTGTTAAGAGTTTTTATTATAAGTGGGTGTTAGATTTTGTCAAATGCTTTTACTGCATATGATCATGTGCTGTATTACATTGATTTCCAAATGTTGAACAAGCCATGCATATGTGGGATAATCCCATATGGTCATGGTGTATAAATCTTTTTATACATTGTTGGACTTGCTTTGCTTATTTTGTTGGAGATTTTTGCATCCATGTTCATGAGAGATATTGGCTTCTAATTTTCTTGTAATGTCTTTATCTGATTTGGTATGAGAATAATCCTGGCCTCATAGAAAGAGTTTGGAAGTATTCTTTCTGTTTCTGTCTTTTGTAAGAGATTGTAGACAGTTGCTAAATTGTTTTCTTAAATGTTTGGTAGAATTTAACCAGTGAACCCATCTGAGCCTAGTGCTTTGGGAAGGGTATTAATTATTGATTTAATTTTTGTAATAGTTATAAGTCTATTTGGATTCTCTACTTCTTTTTGTGTGAGTTTTGGCACAAACTTTGAATTCACTCAAAGAATTGGTTGATTTTTTTCTAGGTTATCAAATTTATGGTCATAGAGGTGTTCATAGTATTCCTTTGTTATCTTTTCAATGTCTATGAGATCTAGAGTGATGTCCCCTCTTCTGTTTCTGATATTAGTAATTTGTGTCTTCTCTCTTTTTTTCTTAGTTACCCAGGCTAGAGACTTATCAATTATTTTGATTTTTTTTTTGAAGAGCCAACTTTGAATTTTGTTGATTTTCTCTATTGATTACCTGTGTTCTGTTTTACTGATTTCTGCTTTTATTTTTGTTCTGCTTCCATTTGCTTCTTCCTTCCTTCAGAGTTTTCATTAAGGGCCCTTATTTCTTGCTATTTGTGAACCTACTTGCTTTCAGATCCTCTTAAAGTTGTTTCCTCAGGCCAGAGATTCAATTTGAAAAGTGCTGAATTGCTAACGGACTTATGGGGAAAATGTGACAAAGCCCTTTCTTCATACAACAACTTCTAATATCTACCATTTATTTAGTGTCTGCTAAGTACCAGATATATTTTTTACATTATTTTGTTTAATCCTCACCATAAGGTAATTCGTATTATTATCATGTATACATGAGGAAAGAAGGTTATGGAGGTAAAAGTAACTAGGCTACAGTCTTTGTATAAGTGGAAGAGTGTGTTTTAAGCTCAGATCTGTAGGGTAATAATACAAGAGATCTACATAGAAATAAATTCACGGCAGATACACAGAGTCATAGAGAGATTGCAACATCACAGAAATTTTTTAGAACATTTTATGCTTTAAAAACATTTCAAGCATGATGTATTTTGTTAATGAGTGGGATTGCCTTGTCAGGTGAAGGGAATGATTTACTCAAGGGTAGGTATTCATTGGTGGGTGAGGAATGGAAGACTGGTTCTGTCTCGTCAATATTAGTCTATATAGACTTTTAAAACTGATTGGCACATTTGGATGCCCTTATGTTTTGTTTCTTATCCAAGTGAGGATTAAAATGTTGGCATGTCCAACATTTCATTCAACCCTTAAACATGACTTTAAAATGATCATCCCATCCTAAAATGGCTTAGATTAAATATATGCATAATACTTCTTCATTCTTTTATATCTTATTTTGGAAAATTTGGCCTGACCTTGTGTAGGAGGTGAAGATTGTGATCCAGTTAGCCTTTCATCTCAGTGATAGTGCCATGAATTTAATTTCTATAGGTTTATTAATTCCAGAAGGCAAAGAGCGTAATACAGGGGAGATGAAGTTAATTATTGACAGTGGAAACTTCTTGAGAGACTTAATGAAGGAAACAAAATCTGCATAGAGTAATAAGGGAACATTTGATTTCAAGACATTATCTGCAATATTAAATTTTGCCAATAGATGGAGAAGTTGTTCCATATAAATCAGAAGGCCTGATTCCTCTATGATGGCTAAAGAAATTCAGGTTTCTGGCAAGTTGAAAATGGATTTTCTCAATAAAAATGTGAAGCAGGAAAACTAGGTTACTTATAAATTTTAATAAGAAATACTTTTAACAGGGGACAGGAATTTCACTAATTTCAATTATATGTACATGAACCTCTTAGTACCTGCACTGTTTTTGCAATTTGGCCATAGCACTTTTAGATCTGTACATATGAATGTATGTATGTATGTGTTTATACCTGATTTTGTACAAACCAGGTTTTAAAAAATGTAATTTTATAGGATAAAAAGATAAGCATAAATATATTTGAAAAGTAGAGCCAGAAAGAATGGAATGAAATTAGAGTAATAGCATGCCTTGAGTGGAGCCACAAATCTGGCCTGGAGCTTCCTAGCAGCCCATGCAAGTTGGCAAACAGGAGTAGTTGCATGCCCTTGTGTCTATAATGTAAAAATATGCCACGTACTAGGAAAACTATAATAATTCTTAATATTAAGGCTGGGCGTTATGTCTCTTGGGGACTCATGAAGAGGATACTGTGTAATGCAATAGATAATATCCTTACATTAACCCACTGATAGTTTTCACAGGACTACTTCTTACAGTGTCACCTGATGGGTAATGCCACAGCGCTATTTAATTAAAGGAATTTGAGGTGGAAGGTGGAGGTTGAGTACCATGTACCCCAAAACATTCCTTGTAGTGTAGCTTTCTGATTGTTTGGTTTAACAGAGGGATACAATTCAGAATCCATCAATTCTCCATGAATGTTATTTCTCTGACTGAGGGGTTGATGAGGATGGAGGGCTGCTGGGAAGACTGAATCACATGTTGCATGCAGAACACTTGGACGTGAGCCTGGCAGGTGGTGAAAGCCATTCGTGGTCAGCCTGGATCATGCACCACCCTTAGTTAAAGGACACAAATTACCTGCTGTGGCTGACTTGTGTGGATATCTGTATGGCCTCTTAAATGCGGTGGTGTCTTTTTCACAAGTCCTGGGACACGAGTTAACTTTGATATCCCCTTCTGTAAGCATTCCTTACAGCCTCATATTTGCTTATTCATCCTGTTCCAAGCCTCTGTGCTCAATGTTCCTGGGTCCTGTTGGTGTTTCTAGACCCTCTTCTCATCTTCTCCAGCTAGATCCTTCTCTTGTTTTATTGGTACTTTCACTGTTTGTGAGTTTCCAGAGAACACTGCTGCTTTATGCCCTGAAAGCCGAGGTGGACTCCCCCTGTCCCAACCTTTTTGGAAACTGCTGCTCAGATCAGGTTTCCCTTTCTTTCCAGGAAGGAAGCTATGGACCACAGCCATTGGGTTTCCTGGCTTCATTTTCCATCAATGTTCCCTAATCTCTATTCGTCTGTGACATGTTTATAAATTTTTCAGAGTAGCTTCTGGGGCTGGAAGCTGATTGGAGAAAGTTTCTCCAGCTCTATCCAGTCACACTTGGTTTATTCATGCTCGTCCTCTTTGCCTTCAAACATGGCATCACTGCAGCCTCTTTGGAAGTGACCAGGGTGATTTAGTCCACCTGCCCAATCACACACACAAACGTCCCCCCTACATCTGGCTTCCCTCTCTTCTCCATGGTATTGCTTGCACATTCTACGAAATAGAATGTTGCAATAATTTTACTTTCTATAGCCTGAGGGTATGCTAAGGGTGTACTTTTGCTTATACTTCTGCACACTGATTGGGAGAATGCACCCTGAATTCAGTTTTGTTTCCATTAACCTTTTTCTGAGAAATTACTGACCCTGAATATTGGAGCCGCAAATGGATTCTTTTAACAAGTATCCTGTCAGGATGCAACCCCGGTGTATTATGTGGCTTTTAGTCTGCAAATGCTTCCTCTTAATGCATCAATTCCCTTAAGAAGTATTTATTTGAGTGACTTTCCCTGTATTAGGATTTTAGGAATACTTCTTTTTCTGCTGTTTTAGGAAACCTCTAGTCAGAAGAATTTACAGTTCACTTATTTTTATAGCCGGCAGTAGCTATTTAAAGCCTTGCCTCTTGCTCCTACCTGCCTGAGAGCTTCCCAAATCAATGATTCTTCTGATTTCTCCATAGACTTTGTCTTAATCCTGTGCACTCTGTCTTCAGTGAGATATTTGTGTCATGACATATTCTGGATGTTTCTGTCATCCTTGAGAAAATCATGCAGATTCTTTCCCGGCTCAACACAAAGCAGCGTTGCGCCACTATCATTTTGCCTGGAGTTGGAGACTCTGTGTTGAGGTGAAGCGGCAACATGATTTTGAGCTGACATTATTCAGACGGGAGCCTCTTTACTGTTCACTGTAACACTAATGTCTATTAAATAGCTCCCCAACGTCACCATTAGAGGATGGATCAGGATTGGATATACTTCTAGAAAGCAGACACAGTGGGTAGCACAGTCTACATGCTTGGATACTTCATTATTTTCAGGTGATGCTGCCAATAACTCAGGACCCTAACCCTGTGAGACAAGTCCCATGGAGGCTGCTGGGCCTCTTAGGAGATTTTCAGTGTCAAGTCTCAACAGCAACATAGGGATTTGTCCTCATTATAAGATCTACCCGTCTTTAATTCTCTTCTTTATTTTCTATTATGGTAAAAATAGAAAAAACAACAGCAAAAAAGACCGGTTATAAGCAGCGCTTGGTTCCTATCAGTGAGTACATTTTGGAAGTCCTTGAATCTTGGGGAGTAGATTTTCATGTGTGTGAATGTGTGTGTGTGTGTGTGTGTGTCTGTGTGTGTCTGTGTGTGTGAAAACCAAGGGTTGGACAGGGCACAGAGAAGGGATGGAAGGAGCTGAAGACCCTGGAATGATAAGGGAATATAATCAAGGTGAAAAACAAGTGCTCCCTAATGCCTTGCTGGAGAGTCAGCCCAGAAAGCAAAATGGATTGCATTTAGACTGCCCTCCCCTACTCTAAACTGCTTGTAACGCTCTGACTCCTAAACCTGAGTTATTGGTGACAAGTGAAATTAGGCAGCGTGGTTTTTAGGTAGCAGGTTGCACTGCAGTGAAATGTCTTAGGAATACCTCGGCCTTTGTTGGAAAGCTAAGCAGAACGGACTCCAGATGGTACCTGTAGGGTGCATTGTAATCTTTCTGCACACATTACTTATATTTGCATTTGTGAAATATAACCTGTTGTGAAGCAAAATGCTGACTGAGAGGCTCTAGGAAAGACCCTTTAGCATAACAACATCCCATTGGGTTGGGCTGTATCGGAACAAATGAGAGCTGGAAATCACCGAGGAAGGATGCAGATAAATTTAAAGTAAGGCAAACAGCTTTCACTTGGTCAGGGGAGTGTGTGCTCCTGTGTGTGTGTGTGTGTGTGTGTGTGTGTGCACGCGTGCGCACACCCGCACGCAGCTAGCAGTTTCTTCCTGATGGGATAATTTCCCACCATCTCTTTATTACACTGGAGCAGTGATCTGCCTGGTGTCATTGGCTTCTCCAGGGCCAGAAGCAGCCTTGACTGAGCATGCTAGACAAGGGAAAAAGGAAGGGGATCTCTTAGGCCAGAGTGAGATCTGCAGAAACTGAAGCTGAGAAACCCTTGCTTGGTGGAGGGGACCGGGGTGAGCTGGGGGAGAGGTGCAGGGAACAAAGGGAACAAAAGTTGTCTTCCAAAGACATAAGCACTAATGAAAATAGAGTGAAAGAGAAGAGAAACGGAAGAAAAAGAAATCAAAACCAGAGATAAAATAATTCAAAACAAGAGCTAAAAAGCCAGAAAGAAGGCTGTACAGAAAATGGTGCTGTGTGTCTCCCACGCTAGTATTAAGCCGAGTCCAGGTCTCACACTGGCTGGAAGCAGGGCAGAAAAGCATCAGGAGGCTGTCATTGGAAGTCTGAAGGCTGATTTTCCTGCATATCTGCTTTGCCCTGGCAGAGATGGTCCTGGAAGATCTGCCTGGTGACCTATGTCCACAGGGTCTCATCTGGCTGGTTTTGTGGAGCTATGAGAAGGCACCAGAAGCTGTCTTCTGTCTCTTGGTGTGAGGATGGTATAAGGGGAAGAGGAGAAGGAAAGGAGGAGCAGACCAGACACCACCTGTCTTATTTCTACACCTCTGTATCCTCATTAAAAAATAGTAAAATCTGGGGCATCTGGGTGGTGCAGTCAGTTAAGCATCCAGCTCCTGCTTTCTGCTCAGGTCATGATCTCACGATTTGTGGGATTGAGCACCCCATCGGGTTCTGCACTGACAACCTGGAGCCTGCGTGGAATTCTCCCTCTCCCTCTCTCTCTGCCCTTCCCCCACTCATGCATGCTCTCTTACAAAACAAATAAATAAAACTTCTAAAAAATTGGCAAAATCTAATAGTACCCAACACAGAGAGTCCTTGTGAAGATTAAGAATGTTAGGTTAATTAAACAAGGAGACCATTAGACTGCTGTGGTTCTAACCCCTCTGCAAGCAAACCAAAATCTAAGTCTGTAAATGCCTCAGTTATCAAATTAAAATGCTAAGGACAACCAGTCACAAATAGCCAGCCAGGCTTCAAGGTGTAACCAATCAATAACGCCTTTTTTCGCTTCTGCATTTCCTCTATGCATGTAAGTCTTTCCCTTGGCTCCTGTTGGTGGAGCACTCCTGACCACTTCCCATTTGGTGCTATTGAATTTGAACTGATTCTTTGCTCAAATAAACTCTTAAAATGTTTAGTATGCCTCAGTTTGTCTTTTATCAAGAGATAATACAACAGTGTTCCTGGTTCAATAAATGTGAGCTATTTTTAGTACCCATAAATCTGGTCTTTAAAAGATGTACAGGGGCATCTGAGTGGCTCAGTCAATTGAGCATCCGACTTTGACTTACATCATGATCTCATGAGTTCAAGCCCCACATACAGCCCATTGCTGTCAGCACAGAGCCTGCTTCAGATCCTCTGTCTCCCTCTCTCTCTACCTCTCCCCCACTCACGCTCTCTCTCTCAAAAATAAATAAATAAAAACATTTAAAAGATGTGCAAAAAATTAACAGTAGTTTTTATTAAGTAAAAATACCAGTTACAAAATAGTACTCACAAAAAATACACATACACACACACATGCATGCGTGGAAGAAAGGAATTACAGTAAAATCTCAATAGTGATTACTTTTAAAAGTGGATTATCCCTACTTTGTTTTTCTTACCATGCTTGTCTGTATTTCTACAGTGAACATTAATTCCTTTTGTAGTAAAAAACACATTATTCTTTAAACAGCTGCAAGAATCAATCCCAACATGGTTCATTATCAGTCCTTTTTCTCATGTCTCCTCAAATATAGATTCAAGAAGGTCTAACATCAGTCCTTGTCCTCACTCCTCCCAAATGTGGTTTCATTTTAGTTAGAAGCATTATGGCCTCCCCATTGGGACCTTCCAGCTCCAAGAGAGAAGCATGTTTGCATTCTGGTAGGAGCTGGAAGTTACTCTGTCCTACATTTCTCACCTGTACTTTAGTAAAGAGACCTGAAGTTTATAACAAAAGCTCTTATTTGCTAACAACTGTGCTGGTTAAGGAGCCAGAATTGCAGGCAGGCTTGGATCGGGCATGACTTCCCAAGATCTGCAATAGGAAGGTTAATTATTTGGAGGGCTGTCTCTTTGCACATGCTTTATTAATCAGGGGCATTGCCATAAAAAATTGGCTTTTGGTTGAGGCAGCCTTCTGGGGGTGTCTCAGTGGAACAGCTGTTCTAGACTGGAAAGTGCCAGTCTCCAACTGGGTGTGCATATGAACCACCTGGGGATAGCTGGGAGCGCCTGAAAGCAAGCGTTCATCAGCGGAGCAATGCTTTCCCTGGGCTCTGTTTGGAAATGGAAGATGTCATGTTGTGTTTCCATTGCCTCTCTGCTAGAATCCAATGAATAGCATTGTATGATGTTGTGGAATCTGGGTGATTTTTGGTGGTGATAATGGGTTTGAGGAGCAGGCAGGAGGGTGGTGATGTGGTGTCCACAGTCCAATTGGAAACTAAGGATAGAAGCAAAGAAAGAGTTAAGAGTTAGATGTCTGTGCCTGTGAATTGCCCTCCACTGCAACTTATGTAGTGCTTCATATTTTGATCTGCTTTGGCACATTTTGATTGTGGGCAAGGATTCAGCCTTGTCCATGTTGCCAGAGGCTGTGTATGTAATAGAGGCATCACATGCAGTGACAGGCTTGTAGAAAAAGCACTGTGCCCTGATACAGATCAAACGGGAGCGTTTCCATTGAAAAGTGCAGCATGGTTTTTTGTTGTTGTTGTTGTTTTTGTTTTTGCATCCCAGTGGTAATTTGGTGGCTCAGGGTCACATTCAGTGGCTGTCCAGGTGTGTATGACTCTCAGCGATGCTGATGGATGCTGGACCCGACATCCCCTGGCAACCTGGTTCTTAGGTGGAGAGGCAGCCTTTCTGGGCAAGCTTCCTGAGCAGAGGGTCCAGGACTGGTGATATAGAGCCCAGAATGCCGGCACCCTGGGCTGTTCAGATCTTGAACAGGATTCTGATCCTTAGTGAGAGATGAACAGCTAAAAGCTGAAGCACAGGGATTATTCATTCTCTTTATTCCTTATTCTTCCTCTGGCTATTGCCTCTCTCTCAAGCCTCCCAGAAAGTGAAAGGCAGAAGAAGGAGGAGACGAAAGTCAGAGCATGGTTTCTTCTCCTAATTTATTAGTGGTTCTTTTCAAAAGTATTGTGTGTGGGGGGGAAACTAATGGTAGGTAGGGATAAAAAAAATGTTGGATAGTTTTGGGTTTCAAACGATCTCTCTGTCATTTATTGCCAGCACCAATGAACCTCTTTCCATATGAGGGGCCGGGTCTATAGACTATAATTCTGTATTTGGTGTTAAAAGTTTGCATTAATCTATTTTTGTGTCCAATTAGATTGATGAGCAGTTCAGCTGCTCAGTGTTCTTCCACTTTGATTTTTGCTGAGGCTTTTTAAATGTGCTATGTGTTGACCGATTGATAAATGCATATAAAACGTTCACTGCGTGCCTACTGTGTGTCAAACCCTGAGCAGAGATACAGGGCGCAGCTCTCCTTTCATGGAATTTAATCTAATTATAGGGACAGAAAGTTAAGCAAATAATTAGGATACTTTGCATTAGGTGTCTGATCAGGAAAATCCTATGGGCCTGGGAGAATGTATCAGGGACCTAAGAAGGAGCGAAGAAGATCTTCTGGAGAAACAGACTTGTAAGTTGAGACCTAAAGAAGAGTGGAGTTAACTGGGGAGGGACCAGTCTGAGCAGCCTTCATAATTCCTTTCTACTGTGCATATTTAGACAGTCACAGGTGAGAAATAACTTCTTTCATAAAAATCAAATTGGAAGATGGTTATTAACATATCTCTTATCAAGAATTTCATTTATCTCTCTCTTATGACTTCTGCCCATTTGGTTTTGTGTTGTGGCTTCTTATATACACATCCAAAGGATCTCTGCAGGCTCTTAGAAAGCCTAGTTATCCCTGTATCTCTCAGAAGGGGTATTGCACATGGACTTGCTGAATGTTGAATCAAAGAATAGACAGATTCAGGGAACATTGGAAATCAAGGCTATGTCCCAAGCCAACAGGGAAGGCAAATAATCTTAAAGTGTGATGTCGATTCTTGAACTCTCTCTGGATTTGCCAGTGGTTTAGGTGTATGTGACCTCCCTGAAGGTTCTGATTCTTGGCCATTTCCCTCTGCTCTGCTCTTCTTCTTTTTTTTCAGACTGACTGGGTTTAGCCTGGGATGGGCACAATGACCTATTGTTCCCTCAATTATCTCACTCTACATTCAAGTTGTTATGATAATAGGCTTGTACATAAATAGCTCATTTAACAATAACTTCTGTCCTGTTTATTTCAACACAATTAAGAGCTTTTTGTGGTAAGTGCTGATAGCACAAGGACAAGGGCCTAAAGCGACTAACAAGTATTACGTGTCAAAGGTGCCACAGAGCTAGAGATGGTGTGGGTAGGGTGGGGTGGATGTATGGGAAGTCCCAACATCAAGATTTTGTACAAAGTTCTTCATGATTCCCCAAAAGGGAATATGGTCTTGATTTAGGAGCTTCTAAGATATTTTTGACAGAAGTAGGACCTAGCCCCTTGAGAGATTATAAACTTTTGCTCATCTTCCTTTCTTGCTAGTGGGTACAAAACTGTATTTTTTCCTGCTGAATTCTCTCTGGATCCTGGACTGCGTGGGGCTGAGGTCATTTGGGAGACTCACACCCACCAAATTCTAGAGTGATTATCTCTGCAACTTGAAAGAATTGATGTGCCTCTGTGATACTGTGAAATAATAATAATATATATAATATTATATATAATATATATAATTATATTATAAATTATAAATATATATATAACATATAACGTTATATATATATCTGTCTTTGTCCCCAGTTTCTGGTACAGAGCTCCTAAAACTTATAATTTCTTGACTGATAGGATGATAACATCTTACGCTATAATATGTTATATGCTGGTCTTAGTTCCTCCTTCCTGACACAAGAGCTATTAAGATCCTTGGAATCTTTGGCATGATAAGAGTGTCTTTTTTGTATACTGATGAGATGGCTGATGGCTGGGACCCCCAAGATAGCTTCGGGGTGGAGGTTGGTTGCCAGAAAGACCAAGGCATGATGAGTTTTGAAATTTCATACTCATCCCCTGACCTCTGGGAAGGAGAGAGGGGCTCAGCAATGGCTGATGATTTAGTCAATCATGCCAACTTAATGAAACCTCCATAAACACCTCTAAAACACAAGGTTCAGAGAACTTCTGGGTTGGTGAACACATGGAGGTGCTGGGAGGGTGGAAGCGTGCCCAGAGGGGGCTCTGCACTCCCCACCCCATACCTTGTCCTATGCGTGTCTTCCATTTGGCTGTTTCATGGTTGCATTTTTAAAATCATAAACCAGTAATAGTAAACTGTTTTCCTGAGTTCTGTGAACTGTTCTAGCAAATCATCTTTGACCCTGATGAGGGGGTCATGGGAACCCCTGATTTATAGCTGGTCAGTCAAAAGTATAGGAAGGCTCTGGCATATCTTGTGATTGGCATTTGCGGGGGGCAGTCTTATGGGGCTGAACGTTTCACCTATGGGTTCTCTTCTAATTCCAGGCAGGAGTGGACTCCAGACCATGTCAAGACTGAATTGAGTTGTAGGCAACTAGTTGGTATCTGGAGATATGAAGAATTGGTTGGTGTGGGGGAGGAAAAAAACCCCCATACATTTGATGTCAGAAGTGTCATGAGTAAAAACAGTTTAGAACCTCTAAAAAGAAGACCCAGATATTCTGTAATATCATTTTTAAGTAAATATGTTTTTTTTTAAACATTCCTTTGGAGTCTATCACTTTGGAATTTGTGATATTTTGAAACAGTTGAGGCTAATTTTAATTTTTACAGTGTCTATAAAAAAGGGGGCCTGGAAATAAGATAGTATAGAAAATGTACAAGAGGTTAATAAAATAAATTATCTTTAGTAACAATAGAAGCAAGGAAAATTGACTCACTACTTAGCTTTTCATGAGGAGAGGTCTCCTAAATGGAAGTCAGGTTATTATATATCTTCTTAAAGCATTCTGGTGCCAACTTTTCACTAAGAGAGACTCAGGACAACTAGTGTTGATTTCCAGGCTACAAATCACCTATCTGTGTGATACAAAGAGACAAATTAGCGATGACGTACATCTAATGGGTTATTTATTTCCAGAAGTAGTGAAAGCTAGAAAACCATGGCAACCAATATAGTCAGAGATAATGTGAGAAGGACTTACACTCTTGGCAAAAGAATTGGAAAAAAAAGAAAGAAAGAAAGGTGTGAAAAGTCCTGAATCACTACAACTAACAGTTGTAGGCAATTTAATGTTTGTTTTTTTCATTCTGGCGTAGGGTTTACATCCCCGCAGGAGTAGTAGTTATAGTGAAGGGTTATTTGTCGCTTCCCCTGCAACTCTTATTTCATAATTCTAAGCTCAGTGGCGGAGGCCCAGTCAGAAGCTCATGGACACATTTTCTAGTGAAACCAGTGATGATCTCATGTCAAAAACTTACAAAGCAGTCAGTGTGTGCAGTGTTATCCTTAAGCTCTCAGATGATCTCTTTATTAAAGTCATCTCCTAGGATCTACATGAGCTCCATTAACTTTTTTTTTTTAACAAGAAAAATTACTGTGTCAATTCACTTACTGGTAAAACACATAACTGCCAGGGCTGGGTTTATGGATGGTGAGATTGTCACTTTGCTGTGAATGCATAGTTTCAGCCATCTTGTAACTGAACTGTTGCTTAATCAGCCAGAGCAAACTGCATCCATTTGTTCAACAAATAATGGTTGCAAACTTTCTGATTCAAAACAGGATCGTAATAGGACAAGTTCAAATACCATGAAGCTCACCCTTTTTACCCAGATTCACTACCTGAATACATACTTCTTGGATCATTGCAAGCCTTTGATTTATGGAGTTCTGAAAAAGTGAATTTTGACAGGTGTTTTTTGCTAATGTTCTCACTGCTTTTATGGAGGAATGGATTTTTGGAAGTTCTTGCTCTATCATTCTTGGAGTGCCTCCCTCCAGTCCTTCCATGTTTACTTTGTGGATTTATCAGCATTAAAAGTCAATTAAATGGGCTCCTGTGCACCCACACAACTTTGCCTGCATGAGACAATGAGGCTGTGTGGCTGCTTGCTGTGAATGGCCTCTGGCAGTGAGTGTCTAAGCACCTGCCGTTTTGTCTGGAACTTCTCTTCAAGAGGAGCAAACAGTTAAAAGTTGGAAGGAGAGCAAAAGAAACATCACTGCAAACAGCACTGGCCATGTGCATAGCGTTTCTGAGTGAGTGTTGAATTCACTAGCTTAAACTCATGACATTTCAGAAAGCTCAATGGCTAGAACTCACTTTTGCTTCATTTCATAGTAGAAAAATGCATCGGATTATTAAAGGTCTTGTCCGGATTTTCATTTTTAAAGTAAACATGGATACTTATACCTAGTGATAGATGATATCATCCAGCTGAATGTGTTGGGTACAGCCTAATATTGTGGGTAAGCATGGACGTTGAAGCCAGCAGATTTGAGTTCACCCCTGACTAACCTTGCTAACCGTCTTGAGCCTCTAGCTCTCATTTCCTCAGATAACAATGATACACTTTTGTTTCCTCAGGTTTTCTCCCAGGATCTGAGCTCTTCTTTGTCCTGGTCTCTTCATGGACAGTGGCTGAGGCTCAACCAGTGATTTCCCCCCTCCCCCATTTGCCTCTCCCTTAAGACAAGAGTAGCAAACCGAGAAAGTATCATGTGAGCTGGCAAATACTTGTATAGGCAAATAGTTTTTGTGTTCATTAATTTCAAAGGATCAAATGAGAGAATCTAGACCAAAGGATGGTAGTGGTGTCAGAAGGCCAGTCTGTGTTCAAATAGGGAGTTACTTCTGACAACGAATGCTCTAAGCTCGACTTCAGTTGTCATCTCGTGTTTTTCTTATTTTTCCTGGTGGAAGAAATTTTTTTCTGTAGCACTTGACACATTCCTGCCTGTCACTGCCTTCTCATTTCATTATAGGTATTCATTTACATGTCTCTCTGGTCTTGTGGTTCTCAACCGGGGTGGGAGGGGTTTGTTCCTCAGGAGACATTTGGCAATGTTTGCAGATAGTTTGGTTGGCACAGCTCTGGTGGAGACTGCTATGGGCATCAGTGAGTTGAGACTATAGATATTGCCCAGATCATGCAATTCACAGGACAGCTCTCCACAGCAAAGAATGATCCCTCCCCAAATGTCAGTTAGTGCTGAGGCTGCGAAGTCCTGCCCTTTGAGGTCAGGGAGCTTGCAACGAGCTGTAGAAGACATGATAAATATCGGTCACAGAAGAGAGTGTGTTCGTTTCTTATCTGCATCTTTGCAGATGCAACCAGTGGTTTGAGGGCTTGAAATTACGTATTTATATATTTTCCCATCTTGGTTAGTCACTGAAAGGGAAATCCGGAAAGATCAAACAGTCCTGTTTATCCCTATGAAGAAATGTCAAAAATATACACAAAAAAAGCCAAGCTAAGAGGCCCCGGGGGCAAGGCAGAAAATGAAATCTGTGTAAAGGCATCATTCAGTGTTACCTTTGCCGACAGCGCTGGCGGTCCTTGTTCATCAGAATGGGCACAGTCTTGTGTCTTAGTTTGTTTTGTTCTTCAGTGTGGCTTTTGAATGTGGACTTGATTTACTTCTCTTTGTTACAGGCAGGGTCTCAAGATAGCACAGTGTGGAGACACACAGAGAGCCAGGCAGTCAGTGCTCAGATGGTAGAGGGATGGGAGGGAAGCTGTGAATGGAAGCAAAACCTTCTGCATCTCATTTATTCCCATGTGAAAAGAATCCATGTTCTTGCTGTTTGGAGAGAAAAATTAAAGAACGAGGAAGAAGAGATAGCTTGCTTCCCCAGATGCCCTAGGCCTGAGATGTCTGTCTGAACACAGACTGCATTGCGGGGCTTTACACCTTCCAGATACTGCTTTTTCGGAGGAGTGAGCACAGGCCTGTGCTCATATACCCACACCCTCCATCTATCCACGTCCTGTTGATATGTGTGTATACAAAGCAGAAGCACAGAACTCAGAAATGTTTGTTGAAGGGGCTTGAGTATAAAGGAATTAATGAAGAAATGATTTGGAAAGAAGTGTGCACTTGTGTGATGGTCCAAGTAATTACTATTTATTGAACGTTTGCTCTTTGCCAGGACCTTTGCTAAACACTCTTTTCATTTAATCCTCATGCTATTCCCGTGAATTAAGAATGTTCATCAATTTCTTACAGATGAAAAACTGGGTTCAGAGAGGTCAATTAACTTGCCCGAGGTTGCTGAGCTTGTGTGATAGAGTTAGGATTTGAGCCCAGGTCTGTGCTGCCCTGATTCAAGGGAAGGGCTTTGGTCCCTGTGAAACCTGAGAAGCAAGACAGTGGAGGAGGTGGAATTGAGTGGGGGGCTGCTTCAGTGAGCACCCTGGGTTCCACTCTTTTCAGCAGAAACCCTAGGAGGTATTCTTCCAACCTGGTTTTTAACAAAGACAACAAAGGGATAAGATGACAATGACAGAATCCGTCCTCTGTAAGAACTGTAGTAAGAACTGTAGCCACACTACTGTATGTATATAGTTTGTGACTCTTCAGGCCACAGACCTTGAGTGGGGTCACAATTGCTTCTCCCATCCCAGTGTCACAGACTAGTCCTCAGTAGCTAAGGAGGACACCCAGTCCCTGTAGAAGCTTCCAAGATTTTCTGCAAGCCTTGGGCATTCTGGGAGGTGCTTTTGTGTACATTAAGCAGCTTCCTTGCAGCCCCTGTCATTCCCTAGCACCCCCGCCTCTGTCTTTTTCTTTCTTTTTATTTTATTGAAGTGTAGTTGACATGCAATATTATATTTGTTTTTGTTAAATACTGGAATTTAAATAAAAACTTGAAACTAAAAAAGCCCCAATATCATGTTAGTTTCAGACGTACAACATAGTGGCTCAGCATTCAGATACATTATGAAGTGATCAACATGATACACTTAGTTGCAGTCTGTCAGCAAATAAAGTTGTTACCAATTATTACCTATATTCTCAAAGCTGTGTCTTGTATCCCCATGTCTTATTTATTTTATAACTGGAAATTTGTGCCTTTTAGTCCCTTCCTTGATTTCACCCATCTTCCCACTCCTACCCCTCTGGCAACCAGCAGATTATTCTCTGTATCTTTGAGTCTGTTTCTGTTTTGTTTGTTTATTCATTCATTTGTGTTTTAGAGTCTACATATAAGTGAAATCATATGGTATTTGTCTTTCTCTGCCTTTATTTCACTGAGCATAATATCTATAAGTCCATCTATGTTGTTGCAAATGGTAAGATTTCAATCCTTTTTATGATTAATATTCCTTTGTATGTGTGTTTGTGTGTGTGTGTGTGTGTGTGTGTGTGTGTATTTGTGTGTGTGTGTATGTATTTTATCTTCTTTATCCATTCATCTATATATGGACACTTAGGTTGCTTCCATATTTTGGCTATTATAAATATTCCTGCAGTAAACATAGGGGTTCTTATATCTTTTTGAATTAGCATTTTCACTTTCTTTGGACAAATACCCAGAAGTAGAATTGCTGGATTATATGGTAGTTCTATATTTATTTTTCTGAGGAATCTCCATACTGTTTTCCATAGTTGCTGCCTTCATTTTGCATTTCCAGTGCTTGAGGTTTACCTTTTTTTCATACCTTGCCAACACTTGTTATTTTTTATATTTGTGATAATAGCCAGAATACTCTGATAGATATATAAGATATATTGTGGTTTTGATTTGTGTTTCCCTGATGATGAGTGATGTTGAGCATCTTTTCATGTGTCTGTTGGATATCTATGTGTCTTCTTTGGAAAAATGTTTATTTGGGTCCTCTGAGCATTTTTTAATTGGATTTTTTAAAATTTTATTTATTTTGAAAGAGAGAGTATACACATAGGATCAGGGTAGGGGCAGAAGAGAGGGAGAAAGAGAATCCCAAGCAGGCTCCATGTTCATGGAAGAAGAAGAAGAAGAGCAGAGCAGAGGGAAATGGCCAAGAATCAGAACCTTCAGGGAGGTCACATACACCTAAGCCACTGGCCAATCCAGAGAGAGTTCAAGAATCAACATCACATTTTAAGATTATTTGCCTTCCCTGTTGGCTTGGGACATAGCCTTGATTTCCAATGTTCATGGAGCCTGACATGGGGCTTGATCCACGACACTGGGATCATGACCTGAGTCGAAATGTAGAGTCGAACGTTTAACCTACGGAGCCACCCAGGTGCCTGGATTGTTTGGTTTTTTCTTTTGATATTGAGTTATGTGAGTTCTTTATTCATTTTGGATATTAACCCCTTATTGATCATTGATCATATCATTTGCAAATATCTTCTCCCATTCAGTAGTTTTGCCTTTTCATTTTGTGGATGGTTTCCTTTGTGGTGCAAAAGGTTTTTAGTTTAATGTAATCCTAGATGATAGACCTAGCTGTAGTCCTTTGTTTCCCTTGTTTGAGGAGACAGATCCAGAACAATATTGCTTAGACGGATGTCCAAGAGCTCACTGCCTATGTTTACTTCTAGGATTTTTATGGTTTCTAGTCTTACATTCACTTACATTAGTCTGTGTATGGTATAAGAAGGTGGTCCAGTTTCATTCTTTTGAGTATAGGTGTCCAGTTTTTCCAGCACTATTTAATGAAGAGACTGTCTTTTCCCCATTGTATATTCTTATCTCCTTTGTTGAAGAGTAATTGACCATATAAGCTGGATTTATTTCTGGTCTCTCTATTCTATTGATCTATGTATCTATTTTTATGCCAGTACCACACTGTTTTGAGTACTGTTGCATTATAGTATAGTTTGAAATCAGGGAGCATGATACCTCCTGCTTTGTTCTTCTTTCTTAAGACTGCTTTGGCTTGTCTTTGATCTGTCCACTGTCAGCTACTATCAGTGTGGTGCATTCCATAAGAATATAGACTCCAGGGGTGCCTGGGTGGCTCTCTTGGTTGGGCATCTGACTTCAGCTCAGGTCATGATCTCACAATTCATGGGTTTGAGCCCCACATTGGGTTGTTTGCTGACAGTGTGGAGCCTGCTTCAGATCCTCTGCCTCTTTCTCTCTGCTCCTCCCCAGCTTGCACCCTCTCTCTCTCAAAAATAAATAAACATTAAAAAATTAAAAATAAAAGAGTATAGACTCTGGAGTTACACTCCCACAGTTCATATCCTCCCTTTGCCATTACCTTCCTGAGAACTTGGACAATTTGCTGGTGTCTCTCTCCTTTCCTCATCTATATAATGAGGATAATGACTGTGCCTACATCACAGAGCTGTGAAGATTAAGTACTTAGCCTGGTGTCTTGAAAACACCTCCTTCAAGTTTAGCTGTTGTTATTTTTAACTCCATCATATCTTTCAGGCATAATAAGAAGCAGCAGAATTTGGAAACTGGGTAGAGTTCTCTTTTGGAAACCACCAGGGGAGACAGGAAGTCTGTAGATTCGGAGAAAAAGATGGGGGAGGGTGGTGACTACCAGGAAATGCTCTGAGTTCCATTCAGCTTCTCTTCACACACCTGAGGCATTTTGGAGACCTTTTTTGGCCTGAAACTATGGGTTACAGTTTTTTGTTAATCATTTCATGATAATGTTATGCCTGAATATCTAAAGATGTAATTTGTGTTGTCTACCTAGGATTTTTTTTTTTAAACTTTATAGTTTATTGTAAGGTTGGTTTCCATATAGCACCCAGTGCTCTTCCCCACAAGTGACCTCCACCAAGACCATCACCCCCCATTACCTTTCCCCCTTCCCCTTCCCCCCTCAGTTTGTTTTCAGTATTCAAGAGTCTCTCGTGTTTTGTCTCCCTCCCTCTCCCTAACTCTTTTCCCTCCTTCCCCTCCCCATGGTCGTCTGTTGGGTTTCTCCTGTTAGACCTATGAGTGCAAACATATGGTATCTGTCCTTCTCCGCCTGACTTATTTCGCTGAGCATGACACCCTCGAGGTCCATCCACTTCTACCTAGGATTTTCTGTTAAACTTTTAAATACTATTTTTTGTGGGGAGTTGCCCTTTTTTTTTGTGATATTGATCATAAATAAGTTTGGCTCTCAAAAATTTTAAGGACAAGTTGAAAATGTAAATTCCTGGTCTTCAGGAGGTCTAGTAAGGCAGATATGATTTTTTGGCAAGAATTGCAGGTGCCTTGGAGGTGGCAGGTTCCGAAAGTGCTAGAATAATATCTAAGGTAAAATTTGAGGAATGAGTGATTTGGGAGAGGTTATCAAAATGTACGTAGTGGATAATCTGCATGGTCCCTGTGTTGCTCTTCAGAGAGTTTTCCACAGTGTCTTTGGTGGATGTGAGAGCTGGCACTGCTAAGGTAGAAGGAATTACTCCTCACTCTTCCTGAGGCTTCCTGGGAGCAAAAGGCTTTCTTATTAGATGCTTCATTGCACAGTAAAGCCGCACCCTTCCTGCATCAGGAGCTGCCGAGTAATTCGAGTTTGAGGTTGTTCCTGTCCACCATTGCTGTCAGTGGGAGCACAGGGGATTGCATGAAACCTGAATTCACCCTGACGGGGAAAATCATAAACTCTGAAGACAGATATAATAGAAGCAATATTTAATTCTACTTCTAAGAATGCATCTCTGCCTCAAACAAAATTGGCTAGGGCTCATATTTGCAAATAAGAGAATTCACTCTATTCAGTCAAACCGCAAAAGAGATTTATTAAAGGAGATGAGAAAGTTCACAGAACCTGGAGGTGAGCCAGGAGGCCCTGAAGTCAGGAACAACGCTCAAGTGCACCTGAGGTCTGCTCCAGGGCCGACCCTACGGCCTGTGCTGTGGGAACAGACACAGCAGCTCATACTGCCGGTGCTCGGGCTGGACACCAGCACCAGGCTCCCCCACTCCACAATGGGGCACTTCCTCTGCCACACTGCAATAGATAGAGTCTATGTGGAGACCACTCCCTGATATTTCTCTCTTCAAAGCTCGTTTCATGCAGGTGCATCTATTTACAGAGTCTAAGGCACGTGCCTGTCCAGTGGTCTGTTGAAGTGTCTCCAAACAGCTTATGAGAGCTGAATGTTAAGTCTCAAGGATTTTATGAGCCAGCTTTAAAATTATTGGTTATTTGAAATAGCCTTACTAGGAGTATTTACACTCTGAAAATTGGCAAGTGATACAAATCAGGGCTTTTTATCCCCTTGGAAAGCTAATTGTGAAATATTTACCATCATATCACTGCAAAGGATGCTGGGTAGATTGACCTCACATTTCCTTTGGGAACGTGGGCCTCATAATGTGTGAAATCTTCGAGACACAGAAATGCTGTTTAAAATATGCTGCACCTCCATTGAACTAGCAAATGATTGGTTTCAAGATTTCTTCCAAATGATTCTCTTGTCAAAGTAGCTTTTGATGTCTGATAATGTAGAGAAAGAGAACTACAGATATGTTTCAGGTGATAGCCAGAATTTATAGCCTTGTCTTCTCCATTGGGCACCTGACCAAGCACCTGTTTTCCCTGAAATAGCCCAGATTATTTAGTAAAGAACAAAAGGGAACTGGACCATGACCATTCTGAGTATAGTAGTCTTCTAGTTTTGGGTCTCCAGGAATTATATCCAGAAGGTAAGCAGAGGGCATAAGACTCCACAAACAAAATAATAATGAAAGTGGCCACATAGCAATTATGAGAGAAATATAGCAAGGGTCACCTGTATCCCTAAAAAAGCAAATAGAAAGGAGGGACTTAACAGGCAGACTCAGAAGTGGAAAATCCTATTGGTATAAGAATCTCTCCATTGGGAGTGAAGGAGACTGGGCAGGCCAAGGTGTGAAATTAAAACTGGCTCTGGAGATATTAGTAAAGGGTAGGAAGGTGTGGATCCCGTGCTCTTTTCGTGTCCCACATTCCCATCTTCTTCCACCAGGAGGACTACTGGACTTCAGGGAATGCCGTAGGAAGAGTTCTATCCTCACCTGGGACAGAGAGCTCATTTCAGCTGGCCACACCTGCAACAGGGCTGCCCCCAGTTAAGATCTCGGACACAAGCATTCCAGGCCTAGTAGAGCAGTGCCCAGGCTGTGGTGGTGCCCAGCCTCAGGTGACAGAGATGTCTCTGGAGCTCGGGAGTAGAGATACAGCTCTAGGCTCCAAGCAGAAGGTTTTGAAGGAGACTTTTTGTAAAGCACACAAAACCTTCTCTCAGCCACAAAGGACCCTTCCTTCTTCAGGGACAGGAGACTTGCAGGGCGGACACACAACCTAACCCAGCTGGTCCTGGAAGGTGACCTAGAGCACCTGGGGGGTGAGCCGCTGGTGGGTAACCGTCACTCACGCTGCCTATTAAAATTAAAAATATCAATGATCCTAAAGGTAATAGGGTTTTTTAAATTATATAATTTATTGTCAAGTTAGCTGACATACAGGGTATACAGTGTGCTCTTGGCTTCGGGAGTAGATTCCCATGATTCATCGCTTACATACAACACCCAGTGCTCATCCCAACAAGTGCCCTCCTCGATGCAAAGTAATAGGTTTTTGTGTGTGTGTGTGTAAAACTTAAAAAATATTGAGAAGAAGAAAGAAAGAAGTTTAAAAATTATTTTGTTACCTACTTTAACATTGTTTACTTTTCCTTTCTGTCTTTTCTCTATGTATTTACGTTTTGTATGTTGTTAAGCTCATGACATATGTTCTGTGGGCTATATTTTTTCTCTCTACTAGATCATTTTCTTTCAGTCATTTTAAATAATTGCACGATACTCGTGTATATATGCATATGCACACATATACACATACACATACGTATCTCATTATAAATAATACTGGGTTAAACATCATTCTTCGTGCACGTTTCTGATGATTTCCTTAAGTCGGATTTCTAGGATAGAAATGCAATTAATAAGCATTTTAAGGATTGTTGATGTGGCTTCCTAAACTGACTTTCTGAATTATCATCCAGCTGAATGTGTTGGGTACAGCCTAATATTGTGGGTAAGCATGGACGTTGAAGCCAGCAGATTTGAGTTCACCCCTGGCTAACCTTGCTAACCGTCTTGAGCCTCTAGCTCTCATTTCCTCAGATAACAATGCCTGCCTTATAGGGTTGTTTTATGGATTAAATGAGAGAATGCATGTGAGGCCCTTAGCCCAGGACCTGGCCCATCGCCAGTGTCCTGGACACTCACGTTCCATCGTGTAGGTTCTCAGCCTCACCCTCTATGCTGACGTGACAGCTCCATGCAGGCCCCACCCACTGGGCGCAGGTGCAGGCTGACAGCCCCTGATCCCTCCTACTTTCTCCCTAGGCTTCTCTGATACTTGCAGTGGGTGCTCCTGTGTGTGTGGCTCGGATGTGCAAGGGGTTTAATAATGTCTGGCAGGCCATCCCTTGACCACTGGGGGAAGGTGACCAGTGGGTGAGTGAACCCTGCCCCTTTTCTTCCCTGGGTGGACATTTGATAAGTGTTTCATAAAGCTTCTCGGGAGGTCCCGTGGGGTCAAGTGAGCGGTGGCCTGCAGCAGGGGTCAGTTCTATCTGCAGCTGGGACTGGCTTTTCCTACTCCCAAGCTCCTTCCCTGTGCTGCACCCCTGCTTTCTCAGATCCCAATTCCCAAACCACCAGCAGGTGAGCCTTTGTCTTGGGCTCTGCTTTAGGGGGAACCCAGGCTAAGACAGTAAGCGTCGATAAATGGTAGCTTTTTTAATGTTACTGCCAATATTTTATATTTTTCCATCCATCATATTCTAGAAGAAATTCAGTCACCTAACAATACTTCTGGGGCTTCCTAGAAATCCTTATTTATTCCCTGCAGGTGCACCAACCTTTGGTATTTCTGCCACCCCCTCCTGTCTCCTCTACATCGCTCGTCTGTGCTGCTCCAACATTTTCTGGTCAGCTTCTACCCAAACTAGGAACACTTAGGCTCCCCTAACCCTACCCTTTTCATCTCCCAGGCACCCTTAACCCAGGGCTCTGTAGGTAACAGAGGTGCATATGAAAGACCTACAGGGATACTCTGACTTCAGTAAACAAGGATGTTTCCTCTTTTTTCTTGGAAAAAAAGAAAAAACTATGGTAGTTAAGTTAATGTGTATCCATTCCCAGAAGATACATCATGCATATGTTAATAAGGGATGAGAACAAATAAGAGTTTCTAGAGGCAAAGGAGACAGCTGATTTATTTCCCCCCTTTGAGGGGATAGCTCCGGAGACCAGGCGTGTGTTCTCATTTTCACATAAAGTAATCTCACATCCTTCCTAGACATTCCTATCACTCCCTGGGGGCTTTTGTTCTAACTTCTTCATTTCCTGAGTGGGACCCAGTTATAACCACCCTTTCTCTGTACACCTGCACCAAAGTTGACCTCTGAAAACACAAATACGGTTACTCAACTCTGTGGCTTAACACGTGTCAATGGGTCATTACTGTCCAGAGAGTGACTGGTCTCCCCGTGTACCCCAGGGTCTCTTATGATCCGGGCCCTGCCTATCTTCTAGCAGATCTTTCTCCACTTCTACTCCTCACCCTGCACCTAAGCCCCAGTTCTCAGCGTTAGCATCACTTGTGAGCTTGTTAGAAATGCAGATTTGTGAGCCCACTTCAGACCTATTCAATCAGAAACTCTGCTGGGAGGCCCAGTCCTCTGTGCTTTAATAAAATTGCAGGCTCAAGTTTGAGAACTGCTCACCCAAGCTAAGCAGAAAGGACCTTGACCCCTAAGGAATCTGGAAATTCCTACTCATTCTTCAGGAGTCAGTTTGTTCATTGCCTTTTCCATGAAGCCTTCCCTTCTCTGCCTTCACCTGACAGCGTTTACCACCCCTTTCTTGGTGCCCACATGACCTTTCCATTGTAAAATGTAATATGCTGTTTTGCAATTATTGCAATTTTGTCCATCTCCTTGACTAGACTCTGAGATGCTTGGCAAGGAAAAGAAACTCTCTAAAAGCTTAACTTTTTTTCTCTGTCTCTACACATACACACACACACACACACACACACACACACAGTAGCTTCTATAAAAAAGGAGATTGCAGGATAGAATAAGAAGCCACTGTTCAAAGTGTTCAAAATTGGCACTTTCCACCAATGGGCACCTCTTCTTCTTTTTTTAATTTTTTAATGTGTATTTGTTTTTGAGAGAAGCAGGGGGAGAGGGAGACACAGAATTTGAAGCAGGCTCCCTACTTGTCAGTGCAAAGCCTGATGTGGGGCTCGAACTCGCAAACCATGAGATCATGACCTGAGCTGAAGTCAGATGCTTGAACCTACTGAGCCACCGAGGAGCCCCAGAGCACCTCTTCTGATGGCCTCTTTTTGTGCCCCACCATCAGGTGGCATAGCCAATTTTGTCCCAGATACCAAAGGAAAAGATTCATCTTTAGCTCTTGAGAAAAGGGGGCTTGTTGTCAGAAAATGGTCAGTTCCTGACACTACAAGTAAGTCATTCCATGTTTGCTCTATGACCCTGACTCTCTTTTTTAAATGGGTCTTTTGAAGTTTGCAGTTGATTGTGTTTTCTCTCCAGTCTTAGAGTTATAGACTCTTTCCTTACTAAAACCTTGGCCACTTAAATAAACCTTGAAGCTGCCTGTTTAGAGACGTTGTCTACATACAATCTAGGAACAGCCCTGTGACTCTCTTCTGACTGTGCTTTGGGAATTGGTCTCGGACCAGAGAGCACTGTGCTATGGACCAGGAAACAGAAGGTTCAGGAAAGTCAGGGCAGAGGGAGGAACACAGACCCTGCCTTTACCTCCTGTCAGAATGTCTCCGCACCTCTAAAACGGTCGGGTGCTGACTGCCAGCGTGGGCAAGCTGGATGGAGGGCCGCTGTGTCCATCAGGAGAGAGGGCGGCAGTTGTAAAGATTTCCCAGTTGGCTTATGGGCCAGGTCTCACAGTAGGTATCCCCAGGGACTAGGGCAGGGCCCAATAGACAGCAAATTCAAAATAAATCATGGCCGAGATTTTACGGTCGTAGGCACTCCTACACAAAAAGTCATATACTTATTTCCTGCAGTTTGGATTGGACCCTAGACTTGTCTTAATTTGAAAAGAGAGAAGTGAGCAGACTGCAGCTGCCTGTTTTTCTCCAGGCTGGAGGCTTTCCTATAAACCATTCAGTGAAGTGTAGCAGATGACAAAGTTACAACCTTTGTGGCTCCAAGACTTCACAGAAACCGTGATCAACTACAGTAATGGACTGTCTTGTAACCCAAATTGGTGCTTTTGATATTTTATTAAAAATTTATTTTAACATTTATTCATTTTTGAGAAACAGAGTGTGAGTGGGGGAGGGGCAGAGAGCAAGGGAGTCACAGAATTTGAAGCAGGCTCCAGGCTCCGCAGTGTCAGCACAGAGCCTGACGTGGGGCTCTAACTCACGAACCGTGAGATGATGACCTGAGCTGAAGTTGGACACTTAACCAACTGAGCCACCCAGGCGCTCCCCAAATTGATGCTCTTATTGTGATCTGGTGGGCTTGTCACTTGTCTGCCTCTTTGTCAATTATGAGAAAAATCACTGTAATTATACATATGGAACAATAGTTCTTTAGATATGATTTGTGTAGCTGAATACCCTCTTTTGAGTATCGCTTTAAGAACTAAAAAAAGGAGGAAAGGGATGACTCTGACATATCCAGGGCATTTCTGAATAAGCGTGAATTGGATTATAATAGGCTGCAATGAGAGAGCTAGAATATGCTGGAAAACTTTTTATTCAGCAGAGCTCATCTGGGTCTCGCCAGTCAGGAATTCTGAGACATAGATTCTCTCCAGTAAAATTCTTAATTTATGCCCCATAATAGGCCGATTAAGGATGTGGCCACAGAGTGATATGATTATCAGCTCAGCTTCTTCAGGCTGAAGTTATGGATCCCGAGAGCCACATCTTCTGTTTCTGTGTGATGCTGGCTGGATGTGGGCCCTGCATGAGTCCGGTGAGTGAATGGATGCCCCTCTGGCGGAAGGTACCCAAGATTAATAGAAAAGCCTGCCTTTGTCAGGTATTATAATCAGGAAGATGAAAGTTTTCCTCTGTAATACAGTTTTCGCTTCTACTTCCACGATGCTGCAATTAAAGGCCTGGACAGAGGAGAGGGACATGAATAATGGCTGCACCCAGCATTAGCACAACACTCTATTCATCACTGCTGAAGGGCAAATGCGTAACCCTCAAAACCCTCCTGGGGAAAGGGGGAGGGAGAGGAAGTGCAAGCTCCTTGGATCCATGATTTACCACTCAGCAGAGGATGTGAGAGTCTCCACATTAGAAGGGTCCACATTTTTTAAACTTTAGCATATAAAATGACATATTTAATGTGACCATGATGGGGGGCTGATTAATCACATGATTGACATGCACATATTTTCCAGGCAGGCATTTGATTTCCTGTGTATGTGCTCCCTATTTGTCAAGGGGCCACCCACATAACCAGCATTGGGTAGAAACTAGGCTCAAACTTGTTTTTCACAGCAAATGATTTCTTGTTTCCTGTACCCTATATCCTTCTTTCACTGTGACATGATTATATCACCTCATTAGTTTGAGGTTTGTGTAGCCAAGGCTGTGAATCTGATTTTTATTGTTTACCAATCAGTGCAGAATATTCTTAAGAATAGAGGGGTTGAGACCTCAGGTTCAGGTCAGAATAAATGTGAAAGGTTTAGCTTTGGAAGGGGTAAGGAGAGGTCAATTTAAACTAGGTGCTTAGCCAGGGGCAGGGAGCTGAGATAGTACCCAGTCTCCCAGAAGAGGATGGTGTGATCTTTGGGTCCTAATCAGGCTTGCTTGGGCTCAGGTGCTCTTAGGGAGCAGTGGGAGTGTAAGGCAGGAAAATCAAGGAAAAAGTCACGTCCCAGAGTCTGGATCAACACTTTAGGTGTTGGGAGGAAGAATTTCCTCTGTCTGTCAAAGTCCTTTTAGCTGGACCAAACATGAAATTAACATGAGGCAGATTAACAGGAGAAAATAAAATTTAGTTTTGTATGTATGAAGAATCGACACAGACATGAAATTAGAAAGGAAGGCAAAATGAGATGTATATGTCATTCTGAATTAAGGAGAAGGGGGTAGGGGTCTGATACTTCAAAGGGAAGGAGTGCAATTCACAGGAAGATGAAAAAGAATAATTGGTAACCAGGTGTTTGCTGGACTGCTCTGAAACAATGGGACACAGAGGACTTTGATGAAATGAGCCTCACTGGGTTTCCCTCTGTCCACTATACCTTGTTCATATTATAATACTGTTGTCTTTGGTGATAGTTCTCTTCCTCAGGAATGTCTTCCATCTAAACCCTTTTTTGTTATTTGAAGGGGAGATAAAGAGCTTCTCCTGAATTTGTTGGCTTTTGATTGTTTTTAACTCAAAATAATCTTCATGCCAAAGTGGCCCTTGGGGTACTACTGCCCTTGGTCCCTACACAGGGCAAGGGATGGGGTGGGGTGGAGGGGATAGAAAGGGAAAATGTGACTAGGGGGTCTACCACCTGGCCTAGGGCAGATCCTAAGGGCACAGGTGATAGGGTCAGGATCAGGTATCACCTTGAGATTTGTGGCAATTTTTTTGCTTTGTTTTGTTTTTGTTTTTGTGTAGAGTAAGCTCTAGGCCCAATGTAGAGTTTGAACTCATGACCCTGAGATCAAGAGTGGCATGTTTTCTTCATTAGGCCCCTGCTGCATTAGACCCAGGACTGTAAATGGGTCATCAGGTCTTCCTGCTGTGAGGGCCTGCAGGGGTATTTCTGCTGACCAATAAGGCAGGGCTCAACCTCTTGTGAAGTTTCTCCTGGAAGGCTCTGTCATGGAATCCTGTCCTCAAAACCAGAAGGAAGGGCCGCTCTGACCAACTGACCCTTTAGAGGAGAAACGTATGATAGTCCAGGAGGCAGGGAATGGGAAAAGGGTGGAAATCTTTGGAGAGTGATTTCTCCAACCCTCAGTAGTTCCACAAAACACATCCTCAGACAGGTGAACTTTGCCCACTGGCTGTCTCTGCACTCTTGGGTGGGTGGGTGGGCACAGCCAAGATCCAACTATGTCCTGATTCCAGGGCTCTCCATTCCCTGGAGGCATGCTAGCCTGACTCGTGTCTCCGGCTGTCTCCTGTGTCCAACTTAGGAGACTGTAGAAGATCGTTACCGATTTACTTTTCCTGACTCAGCGATTGCCAGTTTAGTCTTATCTTGTCTTCCTTGAGCTGAGAAGGTTCAGATGGGTGGAAAACTCAGAATGGCAGCCCTCTGAGGGTAAACCGGAGATAGAAAAAGCCTCATGTTCAGTGTCTGAGAAGTGTTCTTTTCTCTTTGTTGCCCACTGAGACCTGGAAGCAACTCTTTCCTGTGGGAACGGACCCTTTTATTTCCATTGGTTTCTGTGTTGTATAACTCAGCCCTGGTTACAGCTGAGGGTTGATATAAAGCCACAATGAGCTGAGTGGCACGTGCTGTTTCTTAGGCTTCCCCTGATAGTACCTTGTTGGGAGAGAATTATAACTGGAAGGGAAACATATTCCCTATGGCCAGAAACTTGGCTTAGAGATGCTCATTTGGGGAAGCTTTCTTTTGCTTGCCGGTTAAATAAACCTACTGATATAAATCAATATTTGTGAGTGTTAGGGAAGACCAAGTAAGTCAAACCCTACATGTTTATTGCAAACAGAAATGCCCTAGAGCTACTCTAGGGGAACTGAGGGGTGGGAGGGGTCATTACTTCCTACACAGAGAAGATGGACTGGTTCATTAGTTTACATACAAACACATTTTTCCTTAAAAATAGTTGTTACTGAAATCTTGCCACATTGGGCCTCTTACTGGGCATATGAAACAGCACCAAAATTATTAGGTACAAAATATTAGCCTTAGCTCTCCCCTCATCCCTGCCATCTGGATAAAACTATGGAAAAGGAGGAAAGGAGCTCCTGACATTTGGGGACTGGCAGGACACTGAACAATGAGGTCACAGTGTTCGCCTGTTGGACACAAATGACCTCACCAAATACCCATCCATGTCACACAAGGGAATTCTGTGACTGCGGTGAAATGAGAGAAAACATAAAAGAGAACTTGATCATTTTCTAAGCACAGACAAAAACAAACCACAGAAGTACTGAACATCTTCCTAGCTTGGCTAATATGAGTGGCTGTCACAGCTCTGGCTTTGGTTTATACCGCTTGCCTGATAGGTCAGATTTACTAGGACAACAAGGCTAGAGTTGCCCTCATTTCCTGGAAGCATCCAATCCATAGTGAAACCTGCTGCCTTTAGCCCTCCCCCAAACCACCTAGCCCTTGGCCAGCTTCTGTAACTAGTCCTTTCTCACTCTTCCTTGCTGCCGTGCCTTCTCCCTCACTTCAACGAGCGCTAAACTTAGCTCATTCAGTTATGGCTGTGTCCCTAGTGATCTTGGTCTGGGAGACATTGACACTAACCACTGGTTTCTCAACAGCCAGTCCTTTCATCTTTTCTTTCCTGAAAACAGAACAGTGACATGAGGATAGTAAAACCCTCTTGTTCTTCAGGAAGGTCAGCCTCACTCCCAACCCAGAATGCCTCCCGATTGGTGTTTGCAAATGGGTCCAGGTTTGGGCATGGGAACCAGGTCTGGTCCATGTGACCTGAGGGAAACGGGTTTACTGTGCTATCTTTAATCAGAACTATGTATTTTTAATAACCATACAATATTTCATTGTATGAAAGCCCTCAATTTTTGGAAATTTTAAAACATGTCACGTATGGCAGAGAGTAAAATCTGAGTACTTTGGTGTGCTTTACTTTCTCCTCTCACATTGTTAATTACATCCTAAGATAGTAAAACATGTAGTATTTTATTTAATTTTTTAAAGTTTATATATTCATTTTGAGACAGAAAAAGGGAGACAGAATGTATGTGAGCAGGGGAGGGGCAGAGAGAGACAGAGAGAAAGAAACCCAACCAGGCTCCATGCTGTCAGCACAGAGGCCAACATGGGGCTTGAAGCTATGAACCATGAGATCATGACCTGAGCTGGAATCAAGAGTCAGGAGCTTAACTGACTGAGCTACCCAGATGCCCCTAAAACATATGTAGTATTTTATTTATTTTTATTTTTTAATGTTTATCTAATTATTTTGAGAGAGAGGGAGAGAGAGAGTGCGAGAATCCTAAGCAGGCTCCGAGCTGTCAGTGACAGAGCCCAGTGCAGGGCTTGATCTCATGAACTGTGAGGTCATGACCTGAGGTGAAATCAAGAGTCAGGCACTTAACCAATTGAGCCACCCAGGCACCCCTGTAGTATTTTAGATCCACATAATTACTACTTCATTTTTGGTCACATTTCCTTTTCTCAAGGACTATTTTTAATATATATCCTATTTTATTAAGCATATTCAAAGCAATATGTCTTCTTCCTTCCCTTCTTCCCTCACTTTTTTCTTCCTTTATTCCTTTCTCTCCTCCGTCCCTCTCTTTCCTCCTCCTCCTCTTCTTCCTCCTCCTTTTCCTTTCTGTTACATGGCTC
This sequence comes from Cryptoprocta ferox, assembly GCA_028646485.1. Classification (NCBI taxonomy): domain Eukaryota; kingdom Metazoa; phylum Chordata; class Mammalia; order Carnivora; family Eupleridae; genus Cryptoprocta; species Cryptoprocta ferox. Next base: position 37,371,267 of record CM053568.1, read on the forward strand.
ACTACCATTTCTTTACTGCTTTATTTTTTTTCCTTTCACATGAACAGTAATTCTGGCTTACCATATTATTTCCTTGAGACTACATTGATATTGCTTCTTTGTTTCCTGAAATACTGTTTTGGGAAAGAAATCTCATGCTCATCTGATCTATTTTTCTTGAATATATATCTTAAAAATTTTTTTTAACATTTATTTATTTATTTTTGAGAGACAGAATGAGACAGAGCATGAACAGGGGAGGGGCAGAGAGAGAAGGAGACATAGAATCCAAAGGAGGTTCCAGGCTCTGAGCTGTCAGCACAGAGCCTGACATGGGGCTCCAACTCGTTGTCAAGATCATGACCTGTGCTGAAGTCTGACACTTAACCGATTGAGCCACCCCGGTGCGCCTCCCACTCCCACTTTTAAGGACCCTTGTGATTACATTGGGCCCGCTGGGATAATCCAGCATAATCTTCCTATGTTAAGATCAGCTGATTAACAACCTTAATTCCTTCTGCCATCTTGATTGCTCTTCGTCATCTAACAACATACTTACAAGTTCTGGGAATTAGGATGTGAACATCTTTGGGAGGCCAACTGTTCTGCTTACCACAGTATATATTATTCATAATATTTCTCCATATTTCTGGCTTTTTTGATTAACCTATGAACTTCTAGTCCCAGATGCGTTCGATAAGAGGACTTCTGCAGGGTCTGAGGGAATTTGACAATGTAACAGATAAATCTGACAACTGCCTTTGAGGTAGGATAATTACCCCATATAGGTGAGCACCTTGAGATAGAGAGACATTATTGCCCAATATCACTCACCTGGAAGGTGGCAGGGCCCAGACTAGAGCCCAGCTTCTCTGATGTTGTTGGGCACAGTTTATGACTTCTGCTACTCAAGGGAACTAGAATACTAAAACATGGGAGGCAGGATGCACACTTAGTTAAAAAAAGACATAAACCTAGGACAAAGATTGTCATATTTAGGAGATTTTTTCAGAGGATGGTATTAAAGTAGATAAAGCAGAATACAGGGAATTATGGCAGGGATAAGGTATGGAGAACATTGGTCTCTTTTACTCACCTTTGGTGGAAAAGACATTCCACTGATGGCACCAAGCATCACTTTCCTTGAATGCTAAAGGCAGCTGAATGGAGGGTTCAGGGATGTGGTCAGGAGGAATGTTATTCACAAATACATGGGAGACAACTGCAAGCTCCTAAGAAGAGACAAGTGAGGGGCACCTGGGTGGCTCAGTCGGCTAAGTGTCCGACTTTGGCTCAGGTCATGATGTCATGGCTCGTGAGTTCGAGCCCTACATCAGGCTCTCTGCTGTTGGTGTGGAGCCCATTTCGGCTCCTGTCTGCCTCTCTCTTTGCCCCTCCCCAGCTTGTGCTTTCTTTCTGTCTCAAAAATAAGTAAAGAACATCAAAACAAAAATTAAAAAAAAAAAAAAAAAAGAGACCAGTGACATCTGCCTGGAAGTGGTTCTGCCCATGGAGGCTGAGCCTGAGGATTTTTCCCACATCTCCTAGTCCTAAGTGATAGTTCAGGTTGATGTGGCCTGGGAGTGGCGGTTTACAGTATAGCTTGGCGTTATACCGGTATGTAATAGACGAGTGATGTCAGTGACAAAATATAATTAAAGCAACAAATCCATGACTACAAACTTCTGACCACCAAGGCAGCCGAGCTACAAGTTTTATAAATGGACGCAAGTGCGATGTGCATGCATCACACTGAAAGCGCCTGTGGAGAACACAGCAGCGCCTGCCTTAATATGTCCAGTTGTCTCCTTCCTCTCTGCAGTTTGCTGTTGAAAGTCTTTGACCCTTTCATTCCAAACTAATGTGCTGTGGAACTGAACGTCTCCAAGTGCTCCTGGTCCTGTGTTACAAAGGCCAGGCTGCCCCATCAGACTGCGGGTTGCTGTGGAAGGTCCACATTGTCCGAGGGCCCATGACCCTGAGTGGCGTGACCTTGCCCTCCTCACTGCCCGGCAGTTGATCTGCTGAGACCGTGAATGTCTCTTGGGTGGGAGAGGACTCCCAGGTCAGTGCCAGAGGCCTGAAAAGACCAAGAAAAGTGAATAGTAGTGAGGTATAGTGACCCACACTAGAAGCACAGGCATTGTTATGGTTAGGAAGAGAGCAATTACATAAAAGAAAATTATGTAGGATTGTATCAATGTTTAAAAAGGTAAAGGAGGGGCGCCTGGGTGGCTCAGTCGCTTAAGCGTCTGACTTCAGCTCAGGTCATGATCTCGCAGTTTGTGGGTTCAAGCCCCACGTCGGGAGCCTGCTTTGAATTCTGTGTCTCCCCTTCTCTCTGGCTCTCCCCTGCTCATGCTCTGTCTCTCTGCTTCTCAGTAATAAATAAATGTTTAAAAAAATTAAAAAAAATAAATAAAAAGTAAAGGAAAACAACAGAAATGAAAAAAAGTCAGGAAGACTAACTGAAAAACGGTACTTTAATAATTTTGAGTTCTTAGATCCTGCTCAGTCTCTCTCATTCTCTTTCTCTTGCCTTTCTTCCTTCATTTCCTCCACCTCCTTGATTGGCTATTATTATGAGAAAATGCAGGTTGCAAAGAATGCCCTCAAACCTTGGGGGAGACTGACTGTTCAGTTAGTACTGCTGAGCTGTTTACCTGTTTTTCACATTAAAGTCTATTGTCTAGGATCACTGAACCAAAGCAAATAGACCAGGCACACGGTTAAAGTATTAGTGTAACAGCAACAAGAGCTATTGAACACAATTTCTGATTGCCAGGGAGACTGTATGTTTTAAGGTTTCATTCTGTCGCTTGAAATCAAAGCTATGGTCTTTACGCTTTGATATATCCCTGCGCGCCTCACAAACTGCTCCCGTCTGTGCTCACGGGTCTGGTGGCAAAGGGGAGAGGCGTGCACTATATTCTCTTGTCCGTTTCTCAGATTTCTTTAAAGTGCCACACAGAACCTCCGTCTTTCATTAGTCAAAACCAAAACACAAAACAAGACTAAAAAGTCCCACAAACCCAAAGACCCTAGTCACTTACAAAGAGATTCATGCAAATTCCTTTCTTTGGGCCTCCCACACTTTCATCTGACATTTGCAGATAGATGTGTTTGGATCTCAATTTCGGCCACTTATTATTAATAAAACATTCATCATGCTCACATGCATATGGGTTTCTGATCATTTTGGTTTACTGTTGAAACAAAAGGCTATCCTTGAATTAGAGGTGTCTTATGAAATATTAAAGCCGCGTTCATGATTTTCACTTAATCACTTTTCACATGGGCCAGGTTTAGTTTCTGGTTTGGTAAATGTCAAGGGTACTAGTTATAGTGATTTTGAATGACCCTCAGTGGTTCTCTGAATTGAGCAGGGCCCATCTGGCCATGTGAAGATGTCAGCATATGGGTCATTGCACATCCAGGAATTGCTTGATAGATTCAGACTGTAACTAGCATTGCACTGCTCAGAGGCTCTGGTTTTCTATTAGTTCTGTGTAGTTGGCAATAAGTTTCAGAGCAGATGTTTTTTTCTTTGGCCTTGATGCATGTGAGGTAGGAGGAGCAGGGCAAATCTGGCTTTCTCTGTGATTCTCCATGGTTTTCCGTCCTGAAGAAAAAGACCAAGCACTTATGGAAACTAGTGGTGAATCCCCACAGTATAAAGGTCATTTAAGTAAGTGAAAAATGAAATTGTGAGTCATTACATCAAAACTACAATAAGAAGGGATGATGTATCTCAACAGAGGAAAGTGGATGTTTTGGAGACTTTTGTCTTTGTTTCAGTTTATGAGTTACCAGAAGGTTTATTCACATGCGCACATAGGAGTACATCACTCACACGCCATTGTTCTCGGTATCTGGTATCTCTTGGTACCAAAACCACAGGGAATGCTTTTAAGATAGAGCTTATAAAATATAGACACTTGATGACTTGAAATTCACAATATAATTAACTATATTTTGAGAATCTCTCATTGCTGTGACACATGGGTCCCCTTATGATCGGCAGTCACTTGTGTTCGACTAGTGTCTCGGCTTACATAAAAGTTGACACTGTGCATGAATATATATTTTGTGTTCAGCAATTCTGATAGTTCTTTGAGGGAGATAGTGCAGGTGGTGCTATTCTTCTATGGGAAACGGGAAAACTAAGAGGCTTTCATGATTTGTGAAGGCTCTGAGACTTTACCTTATGTGTAAGCAGACAGGCGAACCTGTTACTGTTCTCCAGATGCTGGCACAAGACATGCAGATCCTAGGTCAGAGGCATAGGCAGCACAGCAAACAGCGTGAACATGGCGTCGGCTCCCCTGCCCCATGCCCTCCACGTCCCGCGGGGTGACATAGATGGACCTAGATGGACGCTGCACACGCAGTGGGACATGTTATAGAGGAGGAATTTATTGTTCTCACAGTGAGCGCTAAGGAAACTTGCTCTTTGAGTGGAAACATTGCTTTATCCTTCAAGGTTGCTGGCTGCAAAAACAACCCTGAGAAATGGGCCCCAGAAAGAGCCATCAGAGCCTTACAGTCTCGACGTATCCAGCCAAAACATGCGGGGTGTTCAGGGCCCATGGGGACTGCCTCTCCCAACAATCTGGGTTGATTAAGTATTATTTGCAGGCTTTTATTTACAAGGCTGGTAAGTGGCAGAGCTAAAGTTCAAATCTAGATTTTCTGATGCTAGCTTCAGTACTTTTCATTAATGTTAATTAATGTTAATGTCACTAATGTTAATACTTATACTAATGCCAAAATGAATACTAAATATCACTACCAATAATTTATGGAGCATTAACCCTACACCAGAGACTGTGCATGCTAATTTAGATACATTATCCCTAAATATTTTCCCATCCCTAGAAAGTAGGTACTATGTTGTCCTTTAAAAATTAAAAAAAAGGTGGGAGAAGGGAAAATGAGTGATGAGCATTGAGGAGGGTGCTTGTTGGGATGAACACTGGGTGTTGTATGTAAGCAATGAATCAGGGGAATCTATCCCCAAAACCAAGAGCATACTGTATACACTGTGTGTTAGACAACTTGACAATAAATTATATTAAATTTTTTTTTAAAAAAAGGCCCAATTAATTACATTTCCTAAGTTCACACAGCTAGAAGATGGTACACTCCAGAGCTCATGCTATTTTCAGAGGTCCAGATGGTCCCTTTTATGGATATAATTTTAGTGGTACCAGAAATTCTCTATATCCAAACTGTCTCTTTCATGGCCTTGTCAATTCTTGAAGCCCTCACTGTTAGAGATTTGGTCTTTTGATTTAAGACTCTGTTTCTTATTAAAAATCCACATTCCAGAGTGCCTGGATGTCTCAGTTGGTTAAGCGTCTGACTCTTGATTTTGGCTCATGTCGTGATCTCACAGTTTGTATGTTTGAGCCCCGAGTCAGGCTTCTCGTTGACAGCATGAAGCCTGCTTGGAATTCTCTCCCTCCCTTTTCTCTCTGCCCCTCCCTCACTCCCATTCCCATGTGCTCTCTCCCTCTCTCTCTCTCTCAGAATAAATATAAATAAACATCTTTAAAAATTTCTAATTCCTTGGGAGAGGTAACAATGTCACATCAGTTATTTCATACTTGAGAATGAACAACCTTAATGATCCTTTCATGTTCATAAATGTGGCTGGGTTGGAGGGCAGGGAGGACATGAGGATATAGGTGTTGTTTTGGGGAAAAAATGGCTATAACAAGGAGAGAGGTTAAGGGTTGAAAGAGAGGTGGATTCAAAATACGAACATTGTCCACCTCAGTCCTTGGTCAGTATGGTTCGTGCTTCAATTCATTCATTGTACTTAATGGTTGGATATTGAACATGAAGAAGTCACTTTGGGCGTTAAAAACCAGAATGTAGCTGATTCTGATGGTCTCAGTGTCTTTGTGTATCAAGGCAGTTCTACAGTCCCCAGAGTGTGGGTTTTGGAGCCAGAGCGTGTGAGACCAATCCTAACTCATCCATTTATCAGGTGTGTGATCTTGTATATTTTCCTAAGCACTGTGCTCAGTTTCTTCATTTGTGAAATTGGGAGAATGAAGAGGTTGTTAAAAGAAAACCTGACATTTAATAAGTACTTGATAAATATAAAACTACTGATATTGTATGTTCTTATTTAGGTCACCTAAAGTTCTTTTTGGAATGAGAGCTAATATATAAAATAAGAATATTTAAAAAACATAATTTCTGGGGTGCCTGGGTGGCTCAGTCAGTTAATCCTCTGACTTTGTCTCAGGTCATGATATCGTGGTCTTTGAGTTCAAGCCCTGCATCAAGCTCTTTGCTGTCAGCTCAGAACCTGGAGCCTGCTTCCAATTCTGTGTCTCCCACTCTTTTTGCCCCTCCTCTACTTGTGCTCTCTCTGTCTCTCTCAAAAATAAATAAACATTAAAATTTTTAAAAATAATATAACATGAAATAAAATAAAAAAACATAACTTCCTTTATTTTATTATAATGTAATGTTAATAGTGTCTTCTTTATGATTTTCAACTTATGTGAAATTCCAGAAATAACTGAGAAATGCTCAATTAGGTTCAATTGATTATAATGCCATTTACATAAAAATAATTATTCCTTGAATAAATTATAACTGAGACTAAAATTCACTGAAGTTCGAATCATGAGATCATGACCTGAGCTGAAGTCAGACGCTCAACCGACTGAGCCACCTAGGCGCCCCTAAATTTAGGTTTCTTAGGGTGCCTGGGTGGCTCAGTCAGTTAAGTGTCCAACTGCTGATTTTGGCTCAGGTCATGATCTCATGGTTCGTGGGTTTAAACCCCACTTTGAGCTCTGTGCTGACAGTATGGAGCCTGCTTGAAGTACTCTCTTTGCCCCTCTCTTGTGTGCTCTCTCTCTCTCAAAATAAATGAATAAACTTAAAAAAATAATGTTAGGCTACTAGTTCTTTACTAGATTATAGCTAAAACTTGGTATCTTCTATATAAATCTTTATGTGAATCTCTGATGTGTTCTGCAGCATAGTAACTCCTTAAAGTAAGTACAAATGATGTATAAATATCAAGAAGGGTAATGACTACTTTAAAGATTTATAATAGATGTTGCTGAATTCTTGTAGAAAGTTTATATCAACTTACACTATCAGCAGTTCTAAACAAATGTAAATGATGCTGAATTCTTAATACTACTTTTATTTTATTTTTGCTAATTTTATAAGTAAAAATGACATACACTTTTAATTTTCAATTCTTTGGTCACTAGGATGAATTTTTTGTCCATTTGTGTTTTTCTTTTAGTTATTTGAATAAGATTGAGGGTTTCATACCTTTTTTTGCCCTTTAAATTTTTTTTTGTGAATTGCTTATTAGTATTCTTTGTCTGTCTTTTTATTGCCCTATTCAATTTTTTTCTTACTGAAATTTATTTAGTAAGGACATTAAAACTTTGCCATACATGGCAAGTTTCATCCCATCTAGTCTGCAGAGGGAAGAAAAGAACAGAGAGAAACATATGTGAGAGACGGTGCAGTTCCTGAGAGGAAAAAGAATGTGTGTAATGTAGCTGCTCTTCTTATCCCCATTATACAGTTGAGGGAAAGGAGGCTTGGAGAATCTGGTAATTTGTTAATCTCAGAGGCAGCCAGTAAATTTTAGGAAAGGGACTCCAGCTGTGGTATGTAGAATGCTAAAGTCTGGACTTTTGATCAGTATGCTCTACAGAGTCCCTCATTCTCTTTGCTGCTGGAGAAGCTGTTAAGAGGATTCTTTTTTTTTTTTTTTTTTTTTTTTTTGTGGATTACAGATGTTCCATATGCACAAAACACTTCGAGTTGGAATTGTAAAGGAGTGGGTCTGACATGATTAGATTAATCTTAAAATTTTTAAAATGTTTTTAGTTTATTTTTGAGAGAGAGAGAGAGAGAGAGAGCGTGAGCAGGGAAGGGGCAGAGAGAGAGGGAGACACAGAATCTGAAGCAGGCTCCAGGCTCTGAGCTGTTAGCACGGAGCCTGATGTGGGTCTCAAACCCACAAACTGTGAGATAATGACCTGAGCCAAAGTCAGACGCTTAACTGAGCCACCCAGGCATCCCTAGATTAATCTTTATATGTTATTGTATTGTATTATTTCACTGGTTATAATTAGCAAGTATTTATTACTTTTTCTGTTTGAAAGAGTCAAATAGAGAAAGAGTAATGGGGGTAGCAGATTCCTCCATGCATGTCTATGTCCTCATTTACTTGAAAAAGCATATATTCTGATGTTGGTGTGTGGAGTGTTTTACGAAAGTCAATTAGATCCTGTTAGTCATTGGTGCTGTTAAGTTCTTCCCTGTCCTTGCTGATTGTCTGTGTAGTAGTCCTATCAATTTTTGAGAGAAGAGTTTTGAAATTTCCCACTATAATCGTGGATTTCTTTATTTCTCCCTTTAGTTCTGCCAATTTTTGTTTCACTTATTTTGCAGCTCTATTTTTTGGTACATATGTATTTAGGATTACTGTATCTCTTTGGTGGATTGACCCTTCTATCATTGTTTAATGTCCCTCTTTGTCCATGGTAATTTCCTTTGCTCCAAAGCCTATTTTATCTGTTAATAATATAGGCACTCTTGCTTTCTTTGACTAATACTTGGCATATCTTTTTACATCATTTTGTGTTTAAAGTTTATTTATTTATTTTGAGAGAGTGGGAGGGGGATGGAGGGGCAGAGAGAGGGAGAGAGAGAATCCCAAGCATGCTCCACAGTATCAGTACAGAGCCGAACTCAGGACTCAAATTCACAAACTGTGAGATCACGACCTGAGCTAAAACCAAGAATAGGACACTTAACTGACTGAGCCACCTGGGCATCTCCCCCATCAGTTTGTATTTAATCAGTTTTAAATGAAGTGAGGTTTTAGATAGCAAAGAGTTGGGCCATTTTAATTTTTATCCATTCTGCCAGTCCTTGTTTTTAAATTATGTATTAGATTATTTATTTTTAATGCAGTGTTGATATGTTAGTGCTTTAGCCTGCCCCTTAATTGTTTTCTGTTTTTCTCTGTTTTTCTTTTCTCTGTTTACTTTTTCCTGCTTTTTAGTGAGTTACTTGAATATATTTTATATTTTTAAACTTTGATTTCATTTTTATTTAGATATAGTGTTTTTGAGTGTATCTCTTTGTACAGATTTTTTAGTGTTTGAAGTTATGCTTACTTCAATTATCACAATCTATTGGTGTGAATATTTTTGTAGTTCAAATGAAGTGTAGAAGCCTTAACTCCATTTAGGTCTCTTTATCTTCTCTTTTTATAATGAATATATATAATATAATATAATATAATATAATATAATATAATATAGTGTAATTGTCCTAAAAAATGAGAAAAGTTCTCTGAAAGGTGGAGAGAAAAGGGCAGACTATTTAGAGACCTCAGAACCCAAGGAATGACATACTGGTGTGTTTCCTGAGATTCCTTTTTGCCTCCATATATCCCAGATTGGGTGCTAAAGAAGCCTGCATCTGGGAAAGAATTGGGCACAAATGAAAAGCCTGTTCTCTATAGCTAAATAACTAGGAAAAAGGCAATTTAACAAGACAGAAAACTTTTTGCTAATAACCACCTACTCCAACCAAATATGGAAAAACATAGGTTCCCTGTCACCCCAGTAAACTGAGTGGGGAGATTAGATTTTCACTCTCATTTGGTGATAATAAGGCTTTGTATGACTTCTGTTCTTCTAAATTTGTTGAAGTTTGTTTAAGGCTTAGATTATGATCTAAGTGGGGGCACCTAAGTGGCTGAGTCAGTTAAGCGTCTCTTTATTTTGGCTCAGGTTTTGATCTCATCATTTGTGGGATCGAGCCCTGTGTTGGGCTCTGGGCTGACAGCATGGAGCCTGCTTGGGACTCTCTCTCACCCTCTTTCTCTCTGCGCCTCCCCTGCTTGTATGCCTGCGCGCGCTCTCTCTCTCTCTCTCTCTCATAAATAAATAAATAAACAAACATTAAAAAAGAGAATATATTTGAAAAGAAAGTATATTTTGCTGCTGTTGGGTGGTGTGTTCTATATCTTGGTTGGATTTAGTTGATTGATAATATTGTTCAGTTCTTCTGTAATTCTTAATGATTTTGGTGTTGTTCTGTCCATTACTGAGGGGAATATTGAAGTTTTCAACTATAGCTGTGGATTTGTTAATTTCCTCTTTCAGTTCCATCAGTTTTTTGCTAATATATTTAAAGCTCTGTTGTTTGGTGCATATATAAATTACTATTTATTCTTGGAGGATTGACCATCTATGTAGTGTCCTATTTTATCCCCAGTCTTATTTTTGTTGAAGTTTATTTTGTCTGATATTGATATAGTTACTCCAGCTTTCATCTGTAAAATGTTTTCATGCTTTATCTTTCTCCATCATTTTCCTCTTTACTATGTATGTCTTTAAACTCAAAGTAGATTTCTTAAAGACAGCAAATATTTGGGTCTTGCCCTTTTGCCCCATCTGAAAATTGTTGTGTTGTAATTATTTTCTTAAATCATCCACATTTAATGTGATCATTGATATGGTTGGATTCAAATCTATCGTGTTTTTAGCTATTTTCCATTTCTTCTGTTCTTTGCTCTCCCATCTTTTCTGCCTAGAAAACTTTTGTGATTCTATTTTATTCCTCTATTGACTTATTACTTATATCTCTTTGAATATTTGTTTTAGTGGTTAACCTAGGGCTTATAATATACATATTTAACCAATAGTACCTTCAAATGATACTATACTGCTTCATGTATGGAGTAAGGATCTTCCAACTGTATATTTTCAATTCTTCCTTTCCATCCTTTGTGTCATATGTTTTACTTTCTCATACGCTATAAACAGAATACAGAGCTACTTTTTTAAAATGGAATAAAAGTAAGAAAAGATTACTTTTACCTTCATTTATTCCATTTTAAAAAAAATTCTTGGGTTTTTTTTTTTTTTGTAAGTTCAATTTTCAGCCCAATGTATTATTTCTGTCTGAAGTACTTCAACATTTTTTGTAGAGTAGGTATGCTGGCAATAAATTTCCTCAGTTTTTGTCTCAAAAGTATGTGTTTTTTCCTTCCTTTTTGAATGATATTTTTGTTGGATGTAGACTTCTAGGTTGACAGTTTCTTTTTTATCACCTTAATGGTATTGTCTTTTAGCTTGATGTTTCTGATGGTAAGTTTGCTGTAATTTTTGTTTTTCTTCCTTTGTATATAATGTTTCTTTTATATCTGCTGTCTTCAAGAATTTCGCATTGTTCTTAGCAGTTTGAATACGATAGGCCTATATATATATATTGCATTTATCATGTTTGCTGTTCTCTGGACTTCTTTGATCTGTTGTGTCATGAATATCATTAATTTGGGAAATTCTTAGCCATTATTTTCTTCTTAGCCATTATTTTTTAACTATATTTTCCTGGCCCTTTTTCTCTCTCTCATACTTTGGAATATTGTTCCACAGCTCTTGGATGTTCTACATTTTTTTCATATTTTTAAAATTTTTAAAATTAAAACTTTTTTTTCATAATTTTTTTTCTTACTGGGTTTCAGTTTGGGTAATGGCTGTTGACATTTCCTCAAGTCTACTTATTCCTCCCTCAGCTGTACTGAGTGTACTGATGAGCAGTTGAAAGCAGTCTTTATCTTTATTACTCTTTTATTTATTTCTAGCATCTCTGATGAAATTACCTCTGTGATCTTGGATGTCTACCACCTTTTTTTTTAGTGATTTCTTTTTATTTTTTAAAAAGTTTATTTATTTTTGAGAGAAAGAGAGTGGGAGCAGGGGATGGGTAGAGAGAGAGGGAGAGAGAGAGAATTCCAAGCAGGCTTCTCACTGTCAGCACAGAGCCTGATGTGGGGCTTGACCCCACAAACCATGAGCTCATGACTTGAACTGAAATCAAGAGTCAGATGCTTAATCAACTGAGCCACTCAGGTGCTCCATCTACCACCTTTTTAATCAGAACTTTTAACATATTAATCAGAGTTATTTTAAATTTTCTATCAAGTAGTTCCAGTATCTGGGGAAGAGACTAGAATTTGATAAGGGTTTTAAACAGTGCTCAGAGTTGCTTATCACTATATAAGTTTATAGAGTCAACACAGACCAGCAAGCTCACCTGGCCAGCTTCCCGGGAATAAAATTGAAATAATAAAGTAGAAGAAACTCTTTGGCACTCTGTTAGAATTATTCTTACTAGAATATTTAAATGTGGCAAACTTAATTCCACAACTCTAAATTCATAATCTCTTTATCATAAGAGCTTTATCCCTTCTCTAGCTCATATATAAATGTTCTGAGCATTAATTTAAATATAATTTTAAGGAGTATATTATAGATTTCTTTTGACCCAATTTGTTAAAAATGTTTCTTTAAAAAATGTTTTTTCCCCTGTCATAATCTTTCCTCACTAATTTCTTTTTTTTAATGTTTATTTATTTTTGAGAGAGAGAGACAGTGACAGCATGTGAGTCGGGGAGGGGCATAGAGAGAGAGGGACAGAGGATCCAAAGCAGGCTCCGCACTGACATCAGAGAGCACCATGTGGGGTTAAAGCTCACAAACTGTGAGATCATGACCTGAGCTGAAGTCAGATGCTTAACTGACTGAGCCACCCAGGAGCCCCCTTTTTTTAAAATTTTTAAAAAAGTGTTTATTTATTTTGAAGGGGGGAGGGGCAGAGAGAAGGGGAGAGAGAGAATCCCAAGTAGACTCCTTGTTGTCAGTGAGAAGCCGCTTGCGAGGCTCGATACCAGGACTCGTGAGATCATGACCGCAGCCGAAATTAAGAGTAGGAAGCTTAACCGACTGCCACCCAGGTGCCCCTTCCCTCACTAGTTTCTACAGGCAATATTTCTTTAGAAAATGCTCCTAAGGCTTTAGTACCTGCCCAGACAGCTAACATCAGGATTGTTTTTCAAAGCACAATCGTGTTTTTAATTTCCAAAACAGCCACAAAGACTATGTGGGTAGCTCTGAGAAATAACCCACCATATGCACACACGTGCATGCACACACACACACAACACAAATAATGTCGTAGTTCTTTTAAAAGAGGCTTGGAATATTTTGCTCACCCTGATATTGGGGAGTATGTTCTTACCGGGGAATATTTTTTTTGATATCCGAATAATATAAGCTTTAGTTCAAAAGCTATTCACCCATCCACCGATCTATATACTCATTTTCCCACTCATCCAGTTCACTTATTCAATAAATTATCAGAATGCTTATCTGTGAAATACTTCACTGATAATACAAAAATGCTTCTTGCAGGGAGTTTGTCATTTACTGGAGGAGATAAGATGTAATATTACATAATAATAATATACAATAAAGTGTGACATTCTCACTGCTCACTAGAAGCAGAGCCTGCGTGGAACACCTGTTCGCCCTTTCAATTGCTGGCTAATTTCCTGCACTCATTCTCTACTGTGCTCAGTTGCACAACTCATACTCAGAATGAGCCTGCTGGTGTTCTTTTCATGTTCTCTTGGGTTAAAAATCTCTCCCTGATGTACATGCACAATCCCAATAATATTTATGAGAGTTAGTAGTGCCAGCAGGAGGCTCTGCCCCTGAAGCTGTTGGAAGGCATTTGAACAGCTTTTCAGTGAAGATTAATGATTACAGAAAAGAAAAAAATCTTGGTCTGTCAGCTGGAAGTTAACTCAGAGGGATATAACAGAAAAAAGCCAGTGAGGATACTTCACAAGCGAGGTGTGTTTGAGGAATTTATGTTGGAACTGAAGCTTTGATGAATTACATGTATAATGCTACTCAAAGGGAGATGTCAAAGTGTGTGGATAACAACAGAGAAAATAATGAGGGTTACTATTTCAGAATGCCAAAGCACACCAACAATCTGTTTGTCCAAGAGAATAGTAAGCAAATACATCTCTAAGTTGATTTGCCAAGACAGGCTTAGAAAGAAAGCTGTCCCAAGTGGAACTGTGTTGCTATAAAGGAGACTCAGATTATACTTCCAGTTAAGGACTCAGGCTTTCAAACTTCCACGGAGCATAGGCTCCTGCAGTGAAAAGGAGTTTTGCTCTCTCTGATTTTCTGGTCTTACCCTGTTTCTCTGGGTTGAGAATCTAAGGGGAAAAACAAAGTGAAGAAGGAAGTAAGTAAAGCCATGGTCCAGGAATTTTACTTAGTCCCCCAATAAATATTGTGTTTTGGCCATTCCTTAAAACACTCTTCAGACAAATTTGACTGTTTGATTTCCTTTGGAATCTTGCCTCTTCTCATTGTGACTGAGAAGCTTATGGCCTCTTAGACGTAAGGTTCCTACAAGGGCTTCTGTGAACTTTGGTTCCGTGGTTTGGTGCTATCTACAAGAGTCTCTCATTCTCTCCCTCATTTTAGTGCTCTAGCTTTTCTGCTGTGTTCCACATTTTAGAAAGCTTCAGGGGGAAAAAAAAGAAAGCTGCAGGTAAGAATCAAAGTGTGTGGATAACAACAGAGAAAATAATGAGGGTTACTATTTCAGAATGCCAAAGCACACCAACAATCTGTGTGATTATCTTTATGTTTAAAACAGAATTCCCTATCACTCACCTAGTTATCAGGATAGTCATTGTGGGAAAGCCATCACTGAGCCAGACTCTGTAGCCAGAGGCCCTTATCCTTACAGAACAAGCTGTCTTACTCGACTGTCCTGAAGAGAAGGCAGAGTCAATATGGGTCCTAGTGGATGGTTACCCTGAGATGGTCATGTGTCTGTGGTTTTTGACACACATTTTTCTTCTTCCTCTCCTTCTCCTTCTCTACTTCATCAGCGCAAAAAATTCTTCCTGAGTAATACATTTGAAAATGACCTATTTCTATAGGCTATAAATCTATATGTTCTCACTTGCATTTCATGAACCTTATTGAGGTTAATACACTTAAGAACAGGAGTCAGAAATATTAGGCTTAGGATATCATGTACTATTAGAAACTAAGTGGAAATGAGGAGAGAATTGTCTTTCTCAAGGTTTGGATTTGGGCAAAGCAAGGTCTGAATGATCAAAATTCCTTGGCTATTTCAACAAGAAATTGCTATGAAATATATGAAATATAAGGAAACTAGGAATTGTTTTGTAAGTAATTATTACAATAAATACGATTATATTGTGCTGCTACTACTATGTTGTGCTATATGCTATGATTTTTTTAAAAAGCCATATTTAATTTTCACAACTCTGCAGATTGAGTATTATTTTGGTAATACATATTTTATAGGCTTACAAAAGGTTAAGTGATTTGCCAAAGATACACAACGTTGAATCTTAAAGCAAAGAAGCATCATCCTAGAGTCTCATCCTTGAAAGTCTAGATTTTGCTGTTTGTTAATTGAACAATAGCCCAGAGATGGATTATTCAAACACAAGCACATCTAAATATTGGGAGGAATTATAGAGAGTTCCAGGAATGCATCACTCTAGGTTTAATGTGTTTTTGTTTTTGTTTTTGCTGCTGTCTAGGTCACTTATGCCATCAGGTTCGTACATATATACAACTGAGGGACTACTAAAAGAACAATGAAAATCCTGACAGTGAAATTGATGGTAAATTATAGGTCAGAGGGTTGTAATGGGATAAATTAACTGCAAAATGAGAGAACAAGGATGCTTAATTTTGCATTTTGGCAGTGTTTTAAGTTCATTTTTATTCCATTTAGTTTTGCTCTGTGTTTTCTTTGAATGTTTTTGGCCACATTTACTGCTCTATACTTGAGAGGCTTGCTGATTTGCGCCTCATGCCTTTCCTCAACTTACACCAAAGTTCTGTAGTCAAATTCCTAAGGTGCATTGAAATTTTAAATATTAATATGCCTGCATTATTTCCAAATTAAAGACATTTTTCCTGATTTTAGAAGGCTTACAAAAATGGCAGTGCTTTTTATCAAAAAACATTCATTATGCCCTTTTCACTATTTTTTTTTAAATAGGTGTTTTCTCTTTAGAATCCCCCCCTTTTTTTTAAATGCTTATTTATTTTTGAGAGACAGAGAGCCAGAACATGAGCAGCGGAAAGGCAGAGAGAGAAGGAGACACAGAATCCAAAGCAGGCTCCAGGCTCTAAGCTGTCAGCACAGAGCCCGACGCGGGGCTCGAACTCACGAATTGCGAGATCATGACCTGAGCCGAAATTGGCCGCTTAACCGACTGAGCCACCCAGGCGCTCCTTTTTCCCTTTTTTTAAATGTTTATTTATTTTTGGGAGAGAGAGCATGGGTGGGGGAGGGGGTCAGAAAGAGAGGGAGACAGGGGATCCAAAGCAGGCTCTGCACTGACAGCAGCGAGCCCAATGCAGGGCTGGATCCCACAAACTGCAAGATCAAGACTCAGATGCTTAACCAACTGAGCCACCCAGGTGCCCCTCTTTTCCTCTTTTTAAAGAATGCTTCTTAGGGGCATTCTAGGTGGCTTGGTTGAGCATCCAACTCTTGATTTTGTCTCAAGTCATGATCCCAGGGTTGTGGGATCCAGCTCTGAATTGGGCTCTGTGCTGAGCCTGCAGCCTGCTTAAGATCCTCTCTCTCTTCCTTTGCCCCTCTTCCCCCACTCACGCTTGTTCTCTCTCTAAAATAAAAAAAAAGTCTGCCTCTGAAAAGCGGAAAGTGCTTCACTGGGCCATATTTAAATTTGCTATCCATATACTCGTCACAAGGTTTTGGATCCAGCCCAGGATTGTTAAGATTCTTTTTCTTGGCTGGCACAAGGTATTGATTAAAGTTCTGTTTGGCATCCACTCCGTGGTTGGCTAACTTTTGGAAGCTGTATGCCTGGTCTTTCTCAGTATGATGACATTAAAAAAAATTTTTTTAAGTTTATTTATTTTTGAGAGAAAGAGTGAATGAGTGAGTGGGGGAGAGGCAGAGAGGGAGACAGAGAATCTCAAGCAGGCTCTGCACCATCAGCACAGAGCCCAATGTGGGGCCTGAAGTCACAAACTATGTGATCATGACCTGAGCTGAAACCAAGAGTCAGACACTCAACCAACTCAGCTACCCAGGCATCCCTTCTCTATGATGACATTTAAAATAATAGGCAACAGCAATACATGTTAATATCTAGAAGATACTTTCAAGGGAGAAGTTCTCAGCTGAGCTATGTAACTGCATGCTATAATTCAGGTTTTATTTTGTTTTGTTTTGTTTTGTTTTGTTTTCTTCCCAGGCAGTTCCTTCACTTTTCTTAGCCAAACTCATTTTGCATTCTTATTTTAACATAATATATTTATTCACTTGTTTGTTTATCAATTCTTTTCATTTGTGATTTTGTTTCTTCTATTAGACTATATTTCTTGAAGTCATAGCCAGGGACTGGCCCATTGTAGGTATACAGTAAATATCACTGAGTGATAGAAATATTTCCCCCAGCTTTATTGAGAAATAATTGACAAATATAATTGCACATTTCAAGTATACACCATGATGATTTGATATACATATACTCTGTGGAATAATTACCAATATCAAAATGATTGATGCATGATCGCCTCACATAGTTAACACTTCATATTTTTTCTTTTTGTGGTGAGAACAATTAAGATCTACTCTCAGGAACTTTCTAAATAATACCATGCTATTGAATATAGTCACCAAAGTTTGTACCCTTTAACTTATATCTTTCCATTTCTTCCTCCTGCCAGTTTCTGGCAACCATCATCATTCTATTGTTTCTATGAAATTGTTTTTTTTTTAAGATTCTACATATAAATGATAGCATAGAGTATTTGTCTTTCTCTAGCTTATGTCACTTAGCATAATGCCCTCCACATTTATCCATGTTGTTGCAAATGGCAGGATTTCCTTTTTTTTTTTTTATGGCTGAATAATGTTTCATTATACACATTTTCTTTATTCATGAATCCCTTGAAAGGCATTTAGGTTGTTTTCATATCTTAACTATTGTGAATAATGCTGCAGTGAATGTGTACGTATAGATATCTCTTTGATAATCTGATTTTGTTGATAGGAACATTTTTAAAAATCCATTGTTGGCAAGAATGTGAGAAAACAAATGCCTTTGGCATAACTCTTCTGGTTAGAGTTTCTATCGGCATGAACTTTGTGGAAGGAAACTGACAGTGTGTGACAAAGTCCTTAATAGGTTCCTTGAAAATTTTAGGGATCAAAGATTTATGTAAAAGATATTCATCACATTATTTATAATAGTCAAAAATTAAAAGCAACCAAAACACCTGATAATATGCTCATAAGCAATCATTATAAGTGATATTTTTGAAGGTATTTAATATGTTAATGATGTTAAAAATAAGTATGTAACTGGATAATTTTGAACTTGTGGAAAAAATTGTATATACACACATATGTCATTTGAAGAAAGCTGGGAAGAACTACAGCAAAGTATTTAAACATTTCTTTAAAAAAATTTTTTAATGTTTATTTTTGAGAGAGAGAGAGAGAGAGAGAGAGAGAGAGAGAGAGAGAACAGGTGGGGGAGGGGCAGAGAGAGAGGGAGACACAGAATCCAGTCTCTGAGCTGTCAGCACAGAGCCTGACACAGGTCTCAAACTTACGAA
This sequence comes from Cryptoprocta ferox, assembly GCA_028646485.1. Taxonomy (NCBI): domain Eukaryota; kingdom Metazoa; phylum Chordata; class Mammalia; order Carnivora; family Eupleridae; genus Cryptoprocta; species Cryptoprocta ferox. The sequence continues at coordinate 37,389,776 of CM053568.1, forward strand.
CTGTGAGTTCATGATGTAGGGTGAAGTCGGACACTTAACCTACTGAGCCACCCTGGTGCCCCTACAGCAAAGTATTTAAAGAGGTTATCTCTGGATGGTAATAGTATGTGTGATGTTGATGGTCTTTTTAGAAATATGCTCGCTATTCCCTCCAAAATTGTTTGCAATGAGTATGTAATATTTTGTGATTAGTTAAATGTGTTATATATAAAGACAGCTTTGTAAGAAGAGTGATTTAGTATTACTTTGTAGGAAATCTTTCTTTTAGGTGGATTGAACTCTGAATCATTATATGTGCCACTTAGAAGGCAAAGATACGATTTTAATGTTGCTTTGGACTATTTTTTAGTCACTCAACAATAGAACATCCAACCGAAAAATGGTGTCTCTAAAACCATACTCAAGTCCACACATCTTCCTTATTCTCTCTTTCAGCAGTGTAAAATAATTATATTTATGGTTTCAAACAATGTTTCATTAAAATATCAGTTAGCCCTATGTTCTTGTAAAAAGCAGAATCTTCAAAGTGAAGAGAGGTTGGCCTAATCAAGTTACACATTATATAGACATTGATCCCAGGGGTTGAACATTTATCTACACCAGGTCTGGTAGCTTTCATGACGAGCAGCTTTGGAAACAGCAAACATGATTCATTTAAGATGTGTGGTATTTTTATACATGCCGTCATGATCTATATGAATGACAATTTTTAAGGCTGCCAATACATAACCAGTGTATCACCATACATAGCAGGCCTGAATGCTCAAGAGTTTCATTGTTAAAACTGAAATTGCCAGGGCGCCTGGATCAGTTAAGCATCCAACTTCAGCTCAGGTCACGATCTCATGGTGCATGGGTTCAAGCCCCGAGTCAGGCTTTGTACTAACAGCTCAGAGCCTGGAGCCTCCTTTGCATTCTGTGTCTCTGTCTCTCTGTCTCTCCCCTGTTTGTGCTCTCTCTCTCAAAAAAAAAATAAAATAAAATAAACAAAACAAAACTGAAATTGCCAAGGAAGTTAAGCTCTTGAGCATAGGTTTTAAGAAAGAAAAATGCGAAACTGAAAATGGCTACAAGTCAGAAACATCTTTAGATTCTCAATTAAAGAAGGCATCACTAAAAAAATAAAGAAGGCATCACTTAAGTTTTGGTTATGATACTGAAGGATAGAATGATGTATAATTGTATGGATAAATGTATACACTTAAAGGTTAGCAATTTTTTCATTCACATTAAATTCATTACATTATCTACATTAAAACATAATTGGCAGCGTTTTAGGAACAAGAATGTGGTAAAGGCTGGCATGTAGTCATAAGAATCGTATTTTCTTCATTTTGTAAGTGAACAGACTGAGACTCAGAAGCGTTGATTAACTTGGAGGTCACACAGCTCTTAGGTGATAGAGTCCAGGTTCTCATTCACCTTGGTCTGTGAGCTTCAGGGCTTACCCTACACACCACTCCCTCCCTTTGAAGGAACTTGACTCTTTCAAGTCACAGAATTGCCCAGAGATCTGCTTCTCCAAGGGTATGCTCAAGTCTAAGGTCGCACAGCTTGGAAAAAACAGCAAGTCCTGGGGTGGGAAAAGCAATGATAACCTTGATTCTGCCACTCATGGCCGAAGGAAATTTTCTAGGGAAAATTAGGGAAAAGTTAGGTCAGATTTCCTGGTTCAGTCGAGGCACTAGAGACCACTGTGATAGAGGCAAAGGGCAACTCCATTCATTTCTGTGTCTGTAGCCTGGCCTCCCAGCTAGGGCCTCTTCATGGGTGCGGGCTGAATTGGCCACATCATTAAGGCTTCAGTCAGGAAGGAAATTATCCAGTGTTTTTGAATTAGCCGCGTATTTCTTGGGTCAGTGGTTTTGAAATCACTGGACTCAGATTTCGTGTCCTGTAGACACAGGTTTCCTAGCAACACTTGAACACATGTTAAGACTTTGCCACCTCCCTATTAGCATGTTCACTGGCAAGTGTGACAGACACTGTAATCCTGTGGCCTGTGAAGGGTAACTGTGTACATGGTATTTCTCCTAATCATCATCCCCTTGCTCACTTCCTGCTATTTTTCTGCCAGCCTTACTTGCCAGGGATTATCTGCTGGCTTTCAGCCCTTCCGCCTTCCACTGCCAGGTGCTATGTATACACATGGGCCTGTTCTTGCTGCAGCGGGGGGCCAAGGTGCTCCTCTGCCAAGGCTACATAAAGAGGTCCACGGATATGCAGATTAAGAAGAAAGCCAGCCAGGGGTTCAGCACCCTGGCCAGAGCTCGGGGCCTCTGCTGATCTCACGTCACAGTGAAAACTTCAGTGAAAAGAGGTGTTTTTCTTTGTCTTTTCACTAAATAGATTAATTAGTAGGACATGAAACATGCTCGTTGAAAATCGCCACTTTGGGAGACACCAGGAGTGTTTCCTCTTAATTCTTGAAACCCTTGTTTCTAGAGGGAAAGTGTGGTTTGTGGTCATTAATGCTTAGAAACAGTTGAGTGAATCAGAACCTGTGTTGTTTCTTCTTTGTTAAAAAGCTTCCCTTTGCAGTGACCAGTTTGATTGTGACCCCAATGATGCAGAGGATCGTTAACTCCTATTTTACCTTGAAGGAGCTGCAACATATAGATTCTACCCTATTATGTGTTTCTCATTGCTAAGAGCAATAAAAAATTAATGGCTTATTTGTGGATTATTGCTTGGTTGATAGGAAACTATCTTGGAGGCATTTTTTAAAATAATATGTTCAGGGGAAAAATTTGGCTGTTGTGTACTATCTACTAATAAGAAAAGGATGATAGATTAAACAAGAGTTACTTTCCCAGGGTAATCATTAAATATTTATGTAGGGCACAGCAAATAACCATAATAGGAATGACTTTTGGCAAGTTAACAGCACCATTTATCTTTAAAGTACTTTACAAAAACAAGCTAATTAATCCTCCCACCCTGTATATGATAAAGTGAATACTGTAATCCTCTCTTTTGCTTTTTCTTCATCAGCCTACTTTTATTTAAATAACTTTTAGTTTGAATGTGTTTTTGATCCTACTTGATTGTCTTCCTCTGTGATAGATTTCACAGCTGCCCCCTGGGAGGCCCATTTGATGAATGATATTCCCAAAGAAAAGATGAAGTCAGATTGAACTGGCCAATCACAGCTTGAGAGCTCATTTACAACTTTCCGAAGCTGTGAATGACTCAGAGCATCCCAGAGGACCACAGCTCCAGACAAGTCAGCCATTCCTACCATACATTTCTCATTGGGCAGTAAGTTAAATGTTAGGTTCAGTAAAAGTGATCTGCCATGATTTCTCTAAACCATTTAGTATCTTCCTGATGACAGCCTGCCTTATATTAACATAACCTGACTTGGTGGACAGTTTATCAACTTACCAACATTATCAACTTTCTTTTCTCCCAGTTTTATTGAGACATAACTGACATATAACATCGTACTAGTTTAAGATGTACAACATAATGATTTCACATATGTATATATTACAAAATGATCACCACAGTAAGTTTGCTTAACAAACATCACCTCACATTACAAATTTTTGTTGTAATGAGGACTTTTAAGATTTACTTTTTTAGCTATTTTGAAATATACAATACAGTATTAACTATAGTCACCATGCTCTACCTTACATCCCCAGAACTTATTTGTCTTATAACTAGCGATTTATATCTTTTGACCACCCTCATCCATCCCCCAAATCCCCTGGCAACCATGGCAACTATTATTCTCTTCTTTGTTTCTATGATTCAGTTTTCAAAGATTATATATAAGTAAGATCATATAATATTTGTCTTTATTTGTCTGACTTATCTCACTTAGCATAATGATCTCAAGGTCTACCCATGTTGTTGCAAATGGCAAGATTTCCTTTTTATCGCTGTATAATAGTCCAGTGTGTGTGTGTGTGTGTGTGTGTATTATGTTTTATTAATCCATTAATCTATCAGTGGACGCTTCTCATGTCCTGGCTATTGTAAATAATACTGCACTGGATATGGGAGTGTAAATATCTCTTGAGATAGTGATTTCATTTTCTTTGAATAAATACTCAGAAGTGTAGTTGCTGGATCACATTTTAATATTTTTCATTTCTTAGTAACTTTAAATTTTGATATAATTTTAAATATAACTCAGAAAACAGGTATAAAGAGCTACCCTTGACTCTTTATTCCAATTCTGCTAGTTGTTTACATTTTGCCCTATTTGCTTTATCATAGTCTCTCTCTCTTTTATTTTTCCAGAATCTCAAAAATAAAGTATAACCCGATTTTCTCAGAATAATTCTGAGTTATGTGAATGCTTAATATTTAAAAGATTGACATAGCTTTAAAAGAATGTTATTTGTCTGTTTTAAAGACAAGACTATTTATTTTAAAAATTTATTTTTTTGGGGGAGAGCACAAGTGGGGAAGGGGCAGAGAGAGGAGGACAGAGGATCTGAAGTGGGCTCTGTGCTGATAGGCTGATAGCAGCGAGCCCGATGTGGGGCTCGAACTCACAAACTGTGAAATCATGACCTTAGTTGAAGTCAGGTCGTTCAACCGACTGACCCACCCAGGTGCCCCAAGATAAGACTATTTAAATGGCAGTAATATTTAGTAGAGTCAAATTACTCAGGATAAAAAAACATACATTTTGCATCTGAAGTAAATCTCTTAGGACCAGCTCTGCTGCATAGTAGGTATTCAAGTCTTTAGTGAATAAAAGATTATGAATTATTCAGAAGCCTAAGTATCCCCAAATTGTTTACATTTCCTCTTCTTAACACATTTTCTTTCTGCAACAAAGATATGGATGAGAGTAACCTTTATTCTATAATTTAGAACATGAGTATTTAACCTTTCAAACTTGTTTAATAATGCAAACCACAGATAATAAGTTATCTTTACATTAGTGAATTAAAATACTGTGGTTTTTATTAGCTTCTGTTTCAGCTTAATAACTGCAAAACATCTCTATACATTCACAGCTGTGTTAGGTCTTAGGTTAATTTCTGACAGTCTTGACTTGGAATCAGAGAATGCCTATATCTTTAAGCAAAGAGAATATGATGACATCAAAAGCATAAAATCTTCAAATGAATTTAAAGTATCTGATTCAAAGAATTCCCTCATCATCACTTCATCATTTTTGGTAAGGAAAATGGGATAGGCTTACTTGTGTCAATGTCTTTTTTTGAGAGGAATCTGTGATCAGTTGGATTATACTTTTTGGGTCAAGGCACTCTCTTGGCATTCTGCTTTCCTTCCAAGTAGATAGCATTTAATTTTTTTATTAACAAAATTTTATTATGACGTGGCTTGTATTGTCAAAAGAAATTAAAATAGCATTAGATGCATATTCTTTCTAATTTTGTGTCTAAGGTCAGATGCCGGAAGAGACTGTGTTGTGTGTGGTGGAGGACACTGTGATGATTAATTTTATGTATCAAGTTGACCAGGCCACAGGGGGCCCAGACATTTGGCCAGACACTATTCTGAGTGTGTCTATAAGGGTGGTTCTAGATGAGATTAACATTTGAATTGGTAGACTGAGTGAAATGGATTGCTTTTCCTAAAGTGAGCGGGCCTCATCCAATCAATTGAAGGCTTAAATAGAACAAAAAGGCTGAGTAAGAGGGAACTTCACCTGCCTGGCTGTTAACCTGGGACATCTGTCATCACCTGTCCTCACTGCAGCTATACCATTGACTTTCCTGGGTCTTCATCTTGCTGACTGCACATCTTGGAACTTGTCAGCCTTCATAATTGTATGAACGAATTCTTCCTTCCTTCCTTCCTTCCTTCCTTCCTCCCTCTCTCTCTTTCCCTTCCCTTCCCTTCCCTTCCCTCCTCTCTCTCTCTCTCTCTCTCTTTTCTCTCTCCCTCCTTCTCTATCTAGAACCAATACCTATTGATTCTTTTTGTAGAACCCAGACTGACAAAACATCCTTAGGGCATCTGCCCATTTCACAGTCACTCTTTTTTCTTTGGCATCTGTTTTCTAACCTGGGTTGATCGGTCTTATACCATTTTGTTTTATTTGACCCCCCCTTCCCACTTGAATAGTCCAGTGGTGGACATCTGACTCCAAGTGGGCCTTTCCCTGATTATTCATCTTGACAATTTGAAATTAGACCTGAGAAAGAGGAAGAGCGCATAGTTTCCTATTTGGTCAACATGTAACATTAGAGTTGGGAGCTGTGAGTGGCCCTTTTTGTCATCTGGGTGAGAAGCAGAGAAAGCTGGCTTGCAAATAGAGTAGAAAGTATCACAGATAAAAAGCAAAGAAAGGTTCCTGACTTCTCCTTCCTGTTCCCATCACTTCCTCAAGCCTGGATGCTTCCTGTCTTTGTCACACCCGCCACCCTCTACCACATATTTATTTTTTACTTTTGTTGGCTGAAGTTGGTTTCTGTACTTGCATCAATAGCCTGACTAATATGTTGGCTTGACACATTTTTTTGCTTCTCTTTGTATTTTAACAAGAGCCAATGAGAAAGTCAAAGAAAATGTAGGATGGGAACCTGTTCTGGTGTAGCTCACTGAGGAATAGCACAAAACCTTATTTTGTAAAACTTCTCTTTGTGTCAGTTCTAGTTGGAAGCTAACATTTTCATCAAATAGCCCCAAGTGCAGCATCAATTCCTATGTTAAGAAAATAATGCCCAAGCCAGTATGTATCACTTAACCCTTTTTGTGAAATGTTGATTTGAAACTGTCAAGAGACGTACTGTAAAAATGTGTTTTCTCTGGAAATTATTTTGGTGTTGCTAATTCAAGGTTAAGGCTTCGTTTCTTCTTTGTTTAAGGATTTCTCATGAATTGCGAACATGTGTATGAATCCTTCTAAGCTGTTATGAAAACAATGCAAACTTCACGTGGAAGTAACTGCAGTATTTACCTTGGAGTTAAATAAGACATATGCAATACTTGACGCAAAGTAAGGTCTACATAAATGTTCACTATTATTTTCAGATTCAGCAGAAAACTGATTAAGACTTTATTATGATTACTTGCAATCCTGTGCAATTCTTCCCACACACAATTTAAGCATCATTATTTTGCTCGGCATCTATCTGTATGGAAAAGTGTAACGGATGTGGAGAACTAAAGCTCTGGGGCTTCTGGTCAACATCTGAACAAAGGCATCCCTGCTGCAGGCTCCAGAGCAGAGCTGTTGAAGACAAGGGCATAAAATACTCCCTTTTAATAGCACCGTGAGAATAGAACTTGGCCGTTCCAGCTCCAGCAACAACCTAGAACAGCAGGATCCTCAAATGTGGCACTTAGCCAGTCCTTGTCAGTTCTCTCTTCTCCCAGTTCATGATCGATGACTGTGAATGAAGCTGCTAAAGAGAGGAGGGAAGGGAAAAGGTAGGCAGAATTCTTACTAAGGTATTTCTATTTCTGGCAAATCACTACTTGGTTATGTAGAGCAACACATTTATCTTGAGGCCTTTTTTAAAAAAAAAAGTGAACGTTGCCTCATAATGAATACTAAATAAACCCGATAGAATCCAGATTAATTTTTAATGAGCAGCAGTTGTGTACTGCATGTAATAATATTGAAATTAATACATAATTAAAGTAGATTTGTACAGAATAATTCACTTGAGAGTTGAGTAGTGGAGAACAAAATTGAACATCTCCAAAGGCGACCTGCAGCAGCTCTGTATCCTGATTTTTTTTCAGGCACGGAGAGAGAGAGATCGGTGTTTCCTTGAGGGGGAAGTTGCACTTCCTAGAAGCATTGGAGATCATTGGGAACTTTGACCAGGGCTAAGACTTTCCATGTTAGTTCACAAGAGGTCACACTGGACACTAATTAGGACAAAATCCACATGTCATAGCCTTGCCTAGAGCTCTGTTACCATTAAAATGACTTTTCTTCTATATTCTCACTGCCTAATGATTTTCACCTTTCTTAAGTCGGGTTTCTGGGTCAAACCTTGTACTCTGAAAAAGTAAGCAAGCAGTGCTACCAATTGATATAGCTTTAAATACAAAGTGAATTTATTATGTTGTAGGTGTTATAATGGAACAATGGACACTCCCCAAATGACAAGAAAATACACCGGGGGTGCACTTCCTTGCCGTGTAACTCTACTGCAGTAGATGGACATGTTATTGCTTCTGGAGAGGTCGCCTCTGTGTGGTTGTAAGAACAGCTGAAATGCCCTTAGTGAACAGCTGTTTTTTATTTTTTTAACTCAGCATCAATCTCCCCTTCCTTTGCCATTATCTCCCAGCTTTCTAGGGGTAGCACCTCTTCCATGCTCTCAGCCTGGGTACTGAAGATGGGGTTGACTACATCCTTGGCTCAAAGGATGTGACTTAGAAGGTCACATCCACTTATCTACTATGATTGGTTCAAAAATGAGCATGTGATCCAAACTGGCACAAACAGAGCCAATAAAACTCAGTCTAGAATTTTAGGAAACTGCTAGGAGAGAAGCTTTCTCTTTTTCTAGAGAGCTGAGAAAAGGTAGACCTGGAACTGGGAGCTTTGATAAGGCCAAGCCTTCCAGAGAAAGAAGCCAGCACAGAGAGAAGCAGATGTTCTCAAGAGGTGGGCAGCTTTCTACAGCATTGTTTAAACACATAAACCCAGCTGTGCATGGAATTGATCAACATCTGGACTTTTTAGTTACATGAACTGAGAATTTTTTTTTTTGAGTTGGATTTTCTGCTACGGCAGCTCTAAGAGTCTTGACTAATACAGGGCTCTCAGAAGTCTGTGTCTTTTCTTTAATATTAGGTTTGTGGAATTCAGGACATCCTTGCCCTTCTAGACTTGTGCAGTTGCTTCTGGAATTTGGGAGTCATACCACTTAATTGGGTCTTTTGGGGTCATCCAAAGCCCCTCCCTCTATAAGTAACGCCTATGGCCCAGGAACAGTGGGGAGGAGGAGCAAATAGGAAGATGTAAAGCTGGAGAAGTTAATGATCCAATGTCCCACTTTTCTGTAGCCCCTGGTTTGAGAAGATTCCCCCAGGGAAGAGCTACTAAAACTTTAAATCACCAGAGGATCTTGTTAAAAGATACAAGAGGGGCATACAAATCACCAGAGGATCTTGTTAAAAAGGCAGAGGATGGGGCATGTGAGTCTGCATTTCTTTTCTTTTCTTTTCTTTTCTTTTCTTTTCTTTTCTTTTCTTTTCTTTTCTTTCTTTTCTTTCTTTCTTTCTTTCTTTTTTTTTTTTTTGAGAGACAGAGACAGAACGTGATCAGGGGAGGGGCAGAGAGAGAGACACACAAACAGAATCAGAAACGGTCTCCAGGCTCCAAGCTGTCAGTGCAGAGACCAGTGGGGGGCTTGAACCCACGAACCATGAGATCATGACCTGAGCTGATATTGGACGCTTAACTGACTAAGCCACCCAGGCACCCTAAGTCTGCCTTTCTAACAAGCTTCTGGGATGCTCCTGGTGCAAGGACCATACTCAGAGTTGCAAGGTGCTGGTATGGCTTTGGCCTGGTGTCTGTGTACTTCATCTGCTTCAATCTAGAGTTCAGACGGAGACCCCAAACTGATGGTGGAGTTCTTCCAGGAAATCTAAAGGAGAGATTTTCCTTTAATCTTATACTCCCTTCTTGGCACAGCTATTGTGCTAAAGAATGTTTTGCCTAGGGTCCATGAGTTAGAGCTGTGGATGGAATGCCTAGAGATACCTCTAGTTTCTTGATGACAAATCATATAAGAATATATATATCTATATTTAATTTTTATTTATTTATTTTGAGAGAGAGCGAGCATGCAAGCATGAGCAGGGAAGGGACAGAGAGAGAGGGAAAGAGAATCCCAAGCAGGCTTGGTGCTTTTAACACAGAGCCTGATGTGGGACTCGACTTCACAAACTGTGAGATCATGACCTGAGCCAAAGTCAAGAGTTGGTAGCTTAACCAACTGAGCCACCCAGGCACCCCAGTTGTCTTTTTATTCTTAAATAACTTAAATAACTTATTTGTCTATCCCTAAAATGAAAACTCCTACTTATATTCTTGCTGTTTATCTCAAAGTTTCCCCAGAAGACAGCACGTCTTATTGCAGAGGATGACAAGCCAGTTTTTGGCTGGCCAAACTGAGACATACGGTGAATTTTTCTCCCCCATGGCAACTGTGAGCATCAATCTAGATTTTCCAGACCAACTGCTAAGTGGCCCTGAAGGAAACTAAAATCTATGTTACAGTTTTAGAGAAGTGGGACAGAGGCCTTGTATTTAATAAATGCTGATCAATTCTTATATTATTTTTGTTAATTTATTATTTTTAATTTATTGTTGGTAATAAACACATCAATTCTTGTGGGCTTATTCTGAGCCTACAAGTTTTTTCAACCTTAATTCTAAAATGAGAAGATAAGTATAACAATAGGAGAACTGCATGTCAGTGCTGAAAGAGGGCGGAGTGAAATAAGATCTCAGTAATTTCTGGAACACATAAGCAGATGGAAGAGGGCTGAAGAAAGACAAGGCAGCAGATCCTTCACTACAGCACAAAGGTAGGGGTGACACTGCAGGAGTGATGGGTGACTCTAGACTTAAACTCAGAAACGACAATGGGAATTGGGCCAGTTTATTGGATTATAAGCTAGAACATATGCTGTTTGGGTCCATGTACAGAGTTATTTTCATAGAAAATTGGTAGCAGATACTATTTTAAACTAGAGGTCTTGTGCAAGTGAAGTTTTTTAAAAATGTGGGAGATGATTGTATATATCTTTAAAAACATTAAAACAATTTTTTTTCTATTTTTGAGAGACAGAAGGAGGGGGAGGGGCAGAGAGAGAGGGAAACACAGAATCCAAAGCAGGCTCCAGGCTCTGAGCTGTCAACACAGAGCCCAACACAGCGCTTGAACTCACGAACCGTGAGATCTAGATCATGACCTGAGCTGAAGTCAGATGCTTAACTGATTGAGCCACCCAGGCGCCCCTGTATATATCTTAATGTAATGGACTAGGAAAGAATCTGAAGAACCACTGGTGAGAAAGGCAAGGATACTGAAATAGACAAATAGGTAATCGTGGAGTAATGAAATGTGTGTGTGTGTGTGTGTGTGTGTGTGTGTGTGTGTGTGTGTTTAAAATCAGTGACAATTTCTCAGAAGGTTCAAAGGAGACAATGGCATAATAGTTAGACTTCAGAAATCTGCCTCTTCTCAGAGTTATTAGAATAAGACACAAGCTTGATTAGTATTCTTACTGAGCCTTTTGTTTCACTTCCAGCAAAGGGTTTTATTTCCCTGAAATATGATTCCAATATGATGATCATAAGCCTTGGTTAATTTTAAGATATTTCTCTTCAATTATGAAAAAGAGCTCATCAGCAGTCCTTGCCAAAAACTCATTAAAATACCTTTTAAGCTCCGCTTTAAGGTCATTTTTAGTATTCGTTGCAGTGTTAATTAGAAAACTGCAGTTTCCTTTATTCCTACCAGAATCCCTTTCCAGTAGCATCTTTGGCTCTGGCATTTTGCTGACGACCCTGTTTCCCTGAATTTAACTTTAACAGAACAAATGGCTCTATTTTTGCTTTGCTATATTTTCTTTAGCTATTAGTTTTGCAGCCTTGATCACTGATAAACCCAAAGCTGTCATTTATTAATTTATTGAGATGCTCTTCACATTTTCCACAGAGTCAGAAAAGACACCAATTAAATTAGTTACTGCAAAAGTGAGATCACAGAAAATAAATTTATATGTTCAGACTACTCACTTCCATCCAGTTGAATCCCACTTTCCTACAAGTACAAAATGTTTCATATGTAAATTTGGTAAATACTAATTGCTGTATCTTTGCAGACATGCAACAAATAGAATTCAGTTATGGCCTCTGAGAAAAATGCATCAAGGAAAAATGTTAACTTTATAGAGCACGTGTGAGAGAAATCTACTGAAGAGGACACAGGAAATCTAGCTTCCAGTTCCAATTATGGGCCATGTTTGCATAGCAGGTCAGGGGCAAACACTGAGCTAGAGTTTACAACACCTAGCTGTGCCTCAAAATTACAAGGGAGTATCCTGAATTACCCCACTGAATTAGCCTCTCTACTGTGAGGGCCCAGAGTTTGTATGTGTGTAAAACTCCCCAGGGATTCTGATGCTGTTATTCCTTTGAACACTATTTGACATCAGTGTCTTATATTGGGAGTATACAAAAATATTAAAGTTGAAAACTTGGATCTGTATTGTTTGATCCAGGCGAAGGAGCAGGTCTAGCTGGGAACAATCCCTTGAGTCTGATGTGGATGGACGTGGAGCCCCTTTTCACCTATGGATGCAGGATGTGAGGTCAGCAGACAGAGAATGGGGGTCCCATCTGGGAAAGTGTTTAAGGTTTAATTAGAACAGAAAATCCAAAACTGGTATCAGAGAAGTGGTGAAGTGTGTGGGCAGTGTAGCCATGCTGCATAACTCCAGAAACCATCCACATTATGGTTGTATTAGTTATCTATTGCTGTGTAACAAATCACCCCAAACTTAGCAGCTTAAAGCAACAAAAATTTATTACATCACAGTTTTTGTGAGTCAGACAACAGAGTCTCTCAAGTGGTTGCAGTCAAGCTGTATGGGGCTGGAGTCATCTCAAGGCTTGACTGAGGTAAGATCCACTTCTAAGCTCATTTATGGTGCCTGTGGCCTGGCCTCAGAAAATCTATTTCCAAGCTCATTCACATGTTGCTTGCAAGCCTTGGTTTCATGCCCTGTGGGCCTGCCCATACTGCTGAGTGCCCTCATGACGTAGTAGCTGGTTTAACCAAGTCAGTGACGAGGGAGGGAGGGAAAGAGCGAGATACAGAGAGAGACAGAGAGAGAGAGACAGAGAGAGAGAGAGAGAGAGACAGAGAGAGAGACAGAGAGAGACAGAATGAATGAGAATGGACCCCCTGGACAGAAGCTGTAGTCTTTTTATAACCTAATCTCAGAAGTGACATCCTATGGCCTTCACATGTTCTATCATCAGAAGGACATCGCTAAGTCCAGTCCACACTCAAGAGTAAGGGAGTAAACACTTTGAAGGGAGGAATATTAATGAATATTTGTAAACCTGTCTTTAAAACCTCGATCGTACTCTATGTCCCCTCCTTCCTCTAGTTGTGCAGGGCACAAATTACATGGCTGCACATGGCAGGTCTGGTGAAAAACCAGAAGGTCAAGGACCAGGAATAGAAGATAGGACAAACTCAAGGTTTCCTGGAGAAATTTTGGACAAGGAGTAGGGATAAATGTGAGGCTGTGGAGCACAGTGGTTACGGACTTCAAGTCAAGCATTCTTGGGGTGATTCCCAGTGCTTCCACTCTCTAGCCCTTGGCAGTAATCCCCCCCCCAACCTGCTTCAATTTTATTGAGATGTACAGTTGACCCTTCAACAATATGGGGGTTAGGGACGCCAATCCCCACAGAGTTGAAAATCTGTGCATAAGTCTTGACTCTCTAAAACTTGACTACTGATAGCCTGCTGTTCACTAGGAGCTTTTGCTGATAACATAAACAGTTGATTAACATGTGTTTTGTATGTTATATGTATTTTAGATTATATTCTTACAATAAAGTAAGCTAGAGAAAAGACATTTTTTTTCAAATTGTTGCAAATCTTCAAAAAAAGTTTCCAGTGTTCTGGAAAAAATCTGCTTGTAAGTGGACTCATGCAGTTCAAAGTTGTTCAAGGATCAACCGTAATTGACAATAATTTAACATTTTAAGATCCATTTTTTTTATAATCTATAGGAAGGACTGATACATGGGCAATACATTTGTCAGCCGCATGAGATCACTTCTCACATTAAATTCTGCGAGCTCTGCTGGTTCTACCACTACAGCGTATCTCAAGTTGTCCCCTTTCTCCATACCCACTGCGACCTCCCTGGGCCAAGCCTCTACCATCTCTGATCTGGATGGCAGTAAAGACCTCCTCACTAGTTCCCCTCTTGTTTATGTAAGGTTCATTCCCCACGTAGCAACCAGAATCATTTTTGAAAATGACAAATCAGGTCATAACCATGCCTCTGCTGAAAGCATTCAATGCTTCTGTGTGGGTTTAAACAGAATCAAAATTCCTTGTCCTGAACTGCAAGGCATCATCTGACTCACCTTGGGCCATCCTACCTCTAGTGCCTTTTCTGCTCGCCTAGGAAGCCAGGCTCTTTCCCACCTCAGGGCACTTGCTCTCTCTGCCTGGGACCTTTTCCTTCAGGTCTTAAATGGCTGTTTCCTGCATGGGCTTCAGGTCTCCGCTTGGCTGTTACCACCTCAGGGAGCCTGCTCTGACAGAAGTAGGCTACCATGATTCCCAAGGTAGAATCCCCCTCTCCATGCATTTTTCTCTCTTCATTTCATTATTTTCTTCTTTAATTATTTTATTCTATTTTAATTTCTTTAATTATTTTCTTCTCCGTACTATCATAATCTGTGATTATCTTTTATTTATTTTCTTATTTATTGCTGTATCCACCCACCTAGAAAGCAAGATCAGTGAAGACCATGCCCTGTCTCTTCTGTTTGCTTGCTCTTGTATCCTAAGGGGCAAACCCCAGCCCTAGATTATAACAAACTCTTGATAAATAATTACCAAATGAATGAATACATGAGAATACATGTTCAGTGCTTAACACAGGGCCTGACATATAATAGGTGCCAAATATGGTTAGATAATTACATATTGGATATATTAACATCTGTGTCACAGGGCTAGTGAAGCCCCGTGAAAATATTGGGATAATACGTGAAGGACACAACTGTAGCATCTGGTACATTAAATCATCAACTACTGTTTATTGAACGCATAGCGTTGCATTAGTGTGATGGGGATGGAGAGGGATTGACATGTGGCGACTCAACACCTATAGATTTAGGAGCCTGTAGATGTTTAACTACATATTGATATTATTTAGACTTAAAAATCCTAAGCTACCAAGTGTTGTGTCCCATGTAGAGAAGTGTAAGACAAGTGAGCATATTGTTTGGGACACAGTCTGTACCATAAAGTAAGTTACTGAATAAATCTTATTGTTGGAAGCATCATTAACTCAAGTATTCTGTCAGCTTGCCATTCCTACACTTGCCAGAATGAATCTTGTCTGTGCTAGAATACTTGTTCTCTTGCAATGGGGATATGGAAGAAAATTTTTATATAATACTGGAAAAACTATCAGCTAAAAAAAAAAATTCCTCAAATACAAGGGCGACTACCAGGAGGAAATGCATTGTGGGTGCTGGTCTCCCACTATACCACCCCAGCACCACATCTCATGCTGTGTCCCTTGGCAAAGAGCCTGGCACATGAATGATGCTCATCAGTGCTTGTTAAAATAAAGGAAAAGTGAATTAAAGTCTAGGTCAGCCCTTTATGTACAGGGTAAGAGCAATGAATATGGGATCGAAGCCTTTGACTGCTGGCTTTAAGTCACCATCCCACTGTTTATCAGCTGTGTAACCTAAGACAAATTACTTAATTCCCCCGCACCTTGGATTCTGAAACCATAACGTTGGCAAAAGCTGTTAACTTGGTGGCATAGGATTGGTGCGGTAACAGTGGTAGATAGCATAGCTCAAAGAGTGAAGTTGATTATTTTTAGTTTCCTTCCTTACAGCTGGGCTCAGAAAATTAGCCGGCTTTTCCATCTTTTTAAATCTTTTCAGCCTCTCTATAGCTAAAAGAGACCCATGAGCAATAGAGTGGCCCATGATCTCTACACACTCTGTTTCCTGAAAGACAAATCCAGGGGCTTTTGACTTTATGCATGTTAGTGCTCTTCAGAATGTGAAACCAACATAGCAGATAGATACTATAAAGAGTCACTGGTAAATTTTTTGTAATTCTCTCCTGAAAACATAACTAGATCCTTGATAGATTCCTGCATTGTGCCATTGTTCTTGAGAAAGGGCTAATTAACCTGCTACCCCTCTGATTGCTTCCTTCTGGAAGGGACTCCCTTCAAGCAGTTACGAAGGTACTTCCTCCTTGTCTCAAGTGAGTGATTTATCTCTGAGGATATTTAGCTTGATTGACTTCCATTTTTTAAAAATGTGTATTTATTTTGAGAGAGAGAGAGAGAGAGAGAATGTGCAAATGAGCACAGGGGAGGGGCAGAGAGAGAGGGAGACAGCAAATCCCAAGCAGGCTCCACTCTGTCATGGCGGAGCCTGATTTGGAGCTCAGTTTCACGAATTGTGATATCATGACTTGAGCTGAAACCAAGAGTTGGACATTCAACCAACTGAGCCACCCAGGTGCCCCTGAATGACTTGCAGTTTAACTGAGTTTCTGCCTCACTCAGAAAGAGTTGCCTCAAACATCCTTCCTGAATAGTGATGTGGTCAGCAAGAGTTGTCTTTGAATAAAAAAGAGACCTCTCATAGGGTTTTTTGCTACCCTGACAACTCCCAGAATAGTCCCCTATATTTGAAAGAAAACAAATTTGACTCGTCAGTTTTGTTTTAAATCTCAACTCTGAAAGTAGGTTGTTATTAAATTCGCTCAATCCATCAGCTTACAAACATTTACTAAATCCTTCCATGTGCCAGGACTTGTGTTGAGATTTTGGGATTAAAAAGATGAAAAGACCTGTTTACAATCTTCCAAGAGATTCCCGTCGAATGGGAAAGAGAAGCACTAACCAGCAGATGGTTAGTTAGCAAGGAGAGAGGAGTTAAATCTTCCTTGTCTGGTAGGTATTAGGAATGGAGTGTCAGGAGATAATGTGTAAACCATCTATATCCAACATTTGTGCCTTCAGACATTTATCATAGCTTCTGTGTGTCAGGAGTCTGGGCATGTGTGATGGGGTGGTTCTGGCTCAGAGTTTTTTACGAGGCTGCAATCTACACGTGGCTGGGCTGCAGTCAGTCCCACTATTTGGGGGAGGATCCGCTTCCAAGCTCGCCCACACACTTGTTAGAAAAACTCAGTTCTTCCCAGGCTGTTGGACTGACCACTTCAGTTATTCACTGGCTTCTGGCTGAAGGCTTCCCTCAGTTTCCTGCCTTGTGGGTCTCTGCATGGGACGTCTCCCACAGGGCAGCTGCTTCATGAGAGTGAGTTAGCAAGAAGAGCCAGGGAGAGGATGTAAGACCAAAGCCACAGTCTTTTATAACCTGATCTTCATAGGGACTTGCCATCACATTTTGCATGTTCTATTCATGCAAAGCAAGTCACTGGATTCAATCTACACTGAAGGGGAGAGAGTGCCACACAGACATGAATACCAGGTGATACAAGTAATACTTTTTACTATAGATGAGTGAGCACTCATTAAGGCAGAGTTGGGAGGGTGGAAGAGGAGAGACACGTTCAAGGAAAGGGGACCCAAATGAGACAAGCCATGAAAGCATGGGTAAGGCTTAACTGGACAATTTCAAACATTTGACCAGAGTTCAGAGTGCAGGGGTAGGATGGAGAATGGTAATGGTGATGGTTGAAAAGGAGGCTAGAAAGATAGGGAAGATACAGGTTTATGAAAGACTTTGTATAGAGAAATAGAGATTAAACTTCATCCCAAAGTACTGATGAACTATTAAGGATTTTAAAGGAGAGTCAAGATTACACATTTACTTTTGAAAGATCACTCTATGGCCATGTTGAGAGAGGGGTTATTTTTCACACTTACATTTGATCCCATTAGACCCTCATAACCAACATGCACATCAGCTTTTCTGATCTGCAGGGAGTTTGAGGACTGTACAAGGAGTCATTGGCAATCCACCACTGGGTTATCTGTGTGTGGTGCTAGCAGTAAAATGGCAGAAGGGGGGCAACTGATCCATTTTTCTTGGCCAGTAAAACAGACAGCTTACACCAGGATCAGTTGCTCATTCATCCTTTACTGGGATAAAATGTAATTAGTTTTTACAGATTGCTCACGTTAGCCCCGCTGATTGAGACCCTCCCACTGTCTCTGTTTTGAAGCTCATCTTTCTGGAGTTGTAAAGTTTTGAAAAGCCATTAGAAAGCGCTGAAAGACCACGATAAATACGGACATACTCTGTCGACCTTTTAGAGATTTAGAACATTTAAAAAATAGAACACAATAAAGAGTCATGGCTTCGGTCCATTGTTTGTAAAGCAAGGGTCTTGAACACGGTGGTCTCTGAAGTCTTGGAGAGTTTCACATTCTGAGATTTTCTGTGAAAGGTGTTACTACTTATATCTGCCTATTTTGCTTCCAGCGATTAATCTTCAGGTGGAGTATATTCTTCCCGTTTCATCCTGACACTAATTCTTTGATGTTTTTGGGTCATATCGTTGTGGAGAAAGGCTCTTCTTCTTGTACTATTGTAAAATGTGGAGAAAAGCAGTTGCTAAGATAACATTGGAACTTGTGAGTGCTTTTACTTCCCACTGTACTGCTCACGGGTTGAACTTTTTTCTTTTCTGGGAGAGACATTGCCATTTCCAACAGGGAGTGTATAATGCGTGAAAAGAGGTACAAGCTAGAGTAATAAAGCAGATGTGAAGAGACTGCCAGTCAGCTGGGAAGTAAAAAGAGGCCATGCATGCATCTGAGCTCAGAGTCGTCTCTGCCTCGCACGCCTGCTTGTGGAGCAGAGCCTGGCCAAGGCTGGGCAGTGCTGGAGCTAATGCAAACATCTTTCAAGGAGAGGGGAGGCCCATGTGGTGAGATGGCTCTCTGTCTACCACTTTGCACAGAAGGTACTTGAACTTGATGTCACATGAAGATGGCAAAAGAATTTTAGGGAATGACTAAGCCCCTGTTCTACATATCATTTCTTGTATGTACTTACTCATAAAGGGAAGTGTGGGATTCTGAGATACCTGCAGGTCCTCCTCAGTAAGGAGATGGTGGGGTCTTCTTATATGTGCAAGAGGTATATTGAGGGGGCTTTAAATACATTTTTAGTATTTAATCTAGGTGATTAATACATGGATACTCATATTTTTTGCTTATATATTTTTATAGTATTTTTTAAGTTTATTTATTTTGAGAGAGACAGAGATAGTGCAAGTGGGGGAGAGGGGCAGAGAGCGAGGAGAGAGAGAGAGAGAGAAAGAGAGAGAGAGAGAGAGAGAGAGAGAGAGAGAGAGAGAGAGAATATCCCAAGCAGGCTCCACACTGTCAGCACAGAGCCCAATGCAGGGCTTGAACTCACGAAACCACGAGATCATGACCTGAGCCAAAACCAAGAGCCAGATGCTTAACTTACCAACTGAACCACCGAGGTGACCCTTACACATTTTTAAGTGGAGGAAACAGTAGGCAGCTATGGTATTTTTAAATAGCCTTAATTAGGTATAATCAAAATATAACTGTACATGTTTAAAATACACAGTTTGAAAAGTTTCGACAGATGAGTATACCTGTGAAACCATTACCATAATCAAGAAAATGAAAATATCCATTATCTCTCAGAGTTTCTTTAAACTCCTTGGTACTCTGTCTCTTCTGTTCTTCTACAACACCCTTACCACTCCCAGTCACTGATTTCCTTTCTGTCACTATATAGGTCAGTTGGCACCAGAATTTTCTGTAAGTATAGTCATATAGCATCTACTCTATGTTGGTTGGCTTCTTTCATTCAGCATATTTATTTTGAAATTGACCAATAGTTTATTCTTTTTTATCATTTACATTTACATTAGTTTATTCTTTTTTATCATTGAGTAGTATTCCACTGGTTGGGTATACCATAATTTGTTTATTTATTCACCTGCTGATGGACATTTGAGTCACTCCAGGTTTTCACAAATAAAGCTGTTATACACATTTTTATATAAGTTTTTTAGTGTGGACATATGCTTTCATTTCTCTTGGACAGATACCTAGGAATGGAGTGGCTGGATCATATAGTAGGTGTATATTTAGCTTTTTAAGAATCTAGCAAATTGTTTTCCAAAGTAGCTGCACCATTTTACTTTCCCACCAATGGGGTATGGGCATTGCAGTTCCTCTGCATTCTCTCTGGTGTTTGGTACGGTCAGACTTTGTAGTTTTAGCCCTTCTAATAGGGATGTAGTAGTATCTCATTGTGGTTTTAATTTGCATTTCCTTAATGAGTAATGATGTTGAACACCTGGTCATGTGCTTATTTGTCATCTGTCTATCATCTATCTATCTATATTTTTGGGTGAAGTGTGTATTCAAATCTTTTGCTCATTTAAAAAATTGGGTAGGAAGTCTGGGTTGCTCAGTCGGTTAAGCATCAGACTCTTGACTTCAGCTCAGGTCATGATCTCACTGTTCGAGGGTTCGAGCCCTGCATCATGTTCTTTGCTCAAAGTGCAGAGCCTGCTTGGGGTTCTCCTTCATTCCCTCACTCTCTGCCTCCCCAACCTGCCCGCCCCCCCCCCCCCCCGCCCCGCCCCAGCTCTTTCTCTCTCTTTCTGAAAATAAATAAATAAACTTAAAAAAAAAAGATTGCCTTAAAAAAAAGAACGTTAAAAAAAGAAATTGAAAAAACTGGGTTGTTTACTTGTTTGATTTGATAGTTCTTTATATTTTGTAGATATAAGTTGTTTACCAGGTATGTGCCTTGCAAAAATTTCCTTTCATGTAATAACCTTTTTCATTCTCTTTACAGTGTCTTCTGAAGGGTAGAAATTTTAGATTTGAAGTCCAACTTACTAACTTATCCCCTTTTTATGTACTATGGTTCTGGTGTTGTATCGAAGAAATATTTGCCAAACCCAAGGTCTCAGAGATTTTATCTTATGCCTTTTTCTAGAAGTTACAGTTTTTAGACTTTACATTTAGATCTATGATCTATTTTGAGTTAAGTTTTATATGATATGAAGTAGTTTCAACTTTGTTTTTTTTTTCTTCCTTGCATGTCTATGTCCAGTGGTTTCCGTGCTAGTTTTTGAAAAATCTATCCTTTGCCGCATATATGATTTCAAAATTTTCCTTCTCATATGTGACTTGTCTTTTTTTTCCCTTTTAGCATTGTCTTTTACAGCATCGTATTTATTAATTTTGATGTGGTCACATTTGTCAATTTTTTCTCTTATGGTTTGTAATTTTGGAGTTGTATCCAAGAAATCTTAGCTGCTTAAAAATCTCTTGGCGAGGAGGATTGAGTCTCCAGTCTTTAGCTATCTGTCCCCTGTGTGATAATCAAATATGCAAATATGGATGAAATATTCGTGGTGTATGGAATATGCTAGTATCGTGAAGGCAGTATATTATTTTAGAAATTTAAGAGGCATCAGGCCAGCTGCAAACGGCAAATTAGGGACAGAAGGAATTTTAAAACATTTTGGGGAAGAAAGGAAGAAAAAATGGCCTTACCATCTTTCTTGTTGTTTCTTGTTCTTTTAGAGCAGAAGGATAATAGTGGTGAAGATGGGATGAAGCTTAGCATCAGATGCAAATTCATGATGATAATTGGTTGTTAATATTCTGAGGGCAGGTGGTATGTGTACCTGGACTTAAAGTGAAAGATGAGCCATAAACTACTAGTTGCCAACACCTTATTCTGTCAGTAATTCCTGGGGGTCTTTTTGGATACTGAAAATAAATTACTCAAAATTGTTTCTCCTACATCTACCCAGGAAAATACCCAGTTTGGGATCCATGAGACAATTGCCTTCTTTTCTCTTACTTGCAGGAGACTACCCTTGGTCAGTATCTTTCTGTTCCAAATCTTTACTACTGTCCTTTGTCTAGATCTCTAGCCAATTTACATATTTTCCTTGGTTTCAACAGCTGCCTTACTTTGTATCTCATTGAAGCTCTCAGGTGTGCTTCTGTCCCCTGTACCTAAACACGTATCTGTAGCCACAGCTCTCCCTTCATGCCTCGAGGGGCTATATAGGAGGTCAGGCAAAGGGCAGACATAGAAGCAGGATCTGAGGCACAAGCTTTTGTTAGGGTCTGTGAGTGGAGTGCTTTGGGGTTCTCAGAGCTGTATCGCTCAATTCAAAGCGTGAGAGAGGGGTTTTGGTAAGCCCCTTGAGGGTCTTATCTAGGGTACTCAAAGGCATATGGGCCTGGCTGGGATAGGAGACTGTTGAACACGAGATCTATTGGGAAAGTCACATCATGAACTCATGTTTTGTGGACTGCATGAGGGGCTAATATTGGTGTAAAGCCCCCAAGTCCACTTGGCCAAACAAAATGGATGCCGAGACAGCAGTACCGTGTAGTAGCTTAACTAAACTCTGGGCGTGCCCCTATCCTAAAAATATTCCTCATTTGACCCCTGATTTTCCTTCTTCCTCCCTCCCTCCCTCCCTCCCTCCCTTCTTTCCTTTCTTCCTAATTTATCCATTAAAAAATTTTTTTTTATGTTTATTATTGATACAGAGAGAAACAGAGCATGAGCAGGGGAGGGTCAGAGAGAGAGGGAGACACAGAATCTGAGACAGGCTCCAGGCTCTGAGCTATCTGCACAGAGCCCGACGTGGGGCTTGAACCCACAAACTGTGAGATCATGACCTGAGCCGAAGTTGGGCGCTTAACCGACTGAGCCACCTAGGCGCCCCGTAATTTATCCATTTTTTTAAAAAAAAGTTTTAATGTTTACTTTTGAAGGAGAGAGAGAGACAGAGCATAAATGGGGGAGGGGGCAGAGAGAGAGAGAGAGGGAGACACAGAATCTGAAGCAGGCTCCAAGCTCTGAGCTCTTAGCACAGAGCCAGATGTGGGGCTGGAACTCACAATCTGTGAGATCATGACCGGAGTGAAGTGGGATGCCCAACTGACTGAGCCACCCAGGATCCCCTATCTATGTTTTTTTGAAAGAGTAATATTGCTATCTCTACTTCCCTTATTCCAAACTTTTCCCCCAATCCACTGTGTCCTGGCCTCTGCCCTTACCACTCTATTGAGACTGCTCTCCCCAATGTCCAATAACTCCTTAATTGCCATACCTAATGGGCATTTTTCAAGACCTTTTAACTGGACTTCTTAGTTGCATTTACTTCTTTTTTGAAACTACCATTGCCTACCATGATATTGTACTCTCTTGGTTACTTTTCTGATTATCAGACTATTTATTGTCTATATGCTCAATAAATTTTGTCTTTTTCAAAAAAAATGTAAGTGCATCGTCTGAATGAATGATAAATACCATATACGTACTGAAGCTATTTTTTTGTTTGTTTCTTGTCAAGATTTTTAGATGGGGTACCCAAATGAAAATCTTACCATTGGCTTTTGATTTTTATTTTAGTAGGTCATATGTTCTAATTTTATTCAATTAACTTTTACTTAACGTTAGCATAGCAGAGAAAATATCTTCTTGGATTTGTTTACCAGTTCTCTTTGTGAGAATCTGGATGGTTATTAAATCTGTGTGCCAAAAAAAAAAAAAAAACAGCTGAATTCAGAGTACTCATCTCATGGGACAGAAATATATAGTGTTGTGTCTTAAAAATTATGCAAACCTTAGAAATCTGTAAATGAGAATTGAATTTGGAGCCTAGAGGTAGAAACTGTGATTAAAGAGAATATGAGAGCTTCTAAGATTTTTTTCTGGGCAGGAGTAAAAAATAAAAGACAAATCTTGTTTGCTTTTTTTTCCCCCTCTACCACATAAAAAGGTAATACAAAGGCTTAGAAATACAAAGTTGCTTTTGGAATTTAAATAGGTTTTGTCATATAGTATAGTAATCCTTGTTTAAGTCAGCAAAGTGGTGTGGAGGCACGGAATTAAGGATGAATTCTTTATATAACCGATTTCACTTCTGTTTGAAAGAACAGAGAGAAAACATTAATTTTGAACATATTTTTCTTTCTTTCAACAATATTATTTCTTTACTGGATAGTGTTAACCTCTAGTCAAGCCACTTTTGATCACTGAAAAAAATGTTAGTGGTCATTTCATTTACTCAAAAATTTTAAATATATATGTACTTTTTTTTTGCAGAAACATACCTAAATGGGTTGAAAAGAGGTTGAGGAAGGTTTATACAGGATAAAGCAATGGTGTTTATATTTATTATTTTATCACAAGAGATTTTGTTTCCTTTCACCTGCTCTCAGGAAATATAGTTGGTGCATGCCCCATAAACAGCACTAGCCCTCTATGACAGGGAAGAGAGTGACAGCATGCCTGACTAATGGCAGTTTAAAGTCTCTGATGCACAGGGATCAAATTAAATAAGGCCTCTGTGTTTTCAAGATTTAGAATCTACTGATGCACTAACATTTATTCATCTGCTTTTCATTTAGCTTTGAGGCCTTGCAGGTCAGGTGCATCTGATCACTCTGGTCGCCTTCCAGGACTAGCCCAGGCCAAAGAGCAGGTGCCCTTACAGGCCCACTAGGTGGCAGTCTTTGATGGAGAAACCCCCTCTCCTGCACCCACCAGTTGCTGTTTCTCTCTGACCTGTCCTTCCGTTTTTTTCCTTCTCCTCTCCCTCCTGCGTCCCCCTCTTCTCTCTTTCATACTGTATTTTTGACTCTTATTCCCACGAAGCATTTTATTGATCTGTTTGAACATATTTATTATTTACTTACTGTCACAATGTTCTTCCCATCTCTGGAAGAATGAGGGGGTTTCTGAATGCAGCAGGAGGGATTATTCCCTTACACTTCATACATGTACATAAAATACAAACAAGGTGACCAAATTAAAAAACAAAATCAAGCACAAAGTCCCCACCAAAAAAAAAAAAGAAAGCTACAGAAAATAGCCATAGACCAAATGTGGGTATCAGCCGTCCTGTGCTCCCCCCCCACCCCCCCCCCCCCCCCGGGGAAAATGTGATTTGCGAAATTGGCTGCATTTGCTTTATTCACTGGTCAAGACGGGATGGTTCCCCGGTTGCTGGAGCAGACTGCTCGGACTGAGATCTGAAAGTCTCCTCATGTCCATTTTGCTTTTAACTCCTGAAGGAGTCTGCTGTTTCTTTCTTGCTGACAGTTTTATCCATGGAGCACGAGGATCAAGGAGGCCTGGTTGGCTCTTCCAGGACTGGATGGTTTCTGCATGACCAGTAGCAGGGGGAGGATGACATTAATCAGTAAAAAACAGTTTTACTAAACCTGGAAGCTGGGTGCAGGTGGGATGGAGTTGACCAAGCCAAATATATTGTTTTGCTCAATCTTCATAACCGTACTTTATGTTATAGATTGAAGAAACTAAGACGCAAGAAAGCCAGTAACTTGCCAAGGCTATTAACACGGATCATCAGAGAAAAGACTCAGACCCAGGTCTGTTTCATGCGAAGATCCAAAGGCCATCTGCTTCCAGTTTAAGTACCAGATTTTTCTCCCAGATTCCTTTCCTTTCACCCCATTGATCCCATTCTCCACATTTTCCGTTTCATTTCCTTGTTCTTAAATCCAGTTTCCCATCCCCCAGACCAGATTCCCATTTCTTCATTGACACAACCGGATATTACTAATCACAATGTCGGTTTAGTTTTCATGACTTTGATTGTGAGTGAGATGAGCATTTAAAAAAGAAACATGTGGTACTTTTTTCGTGGAGCAGCCTGTCATGTACTCTGCCTATATTTTTTTCACATTGGGAACTCTTCTTTGTTAGTATCTATAAATTTATATATATTACATATTTATTTATTTATTTATTTATTTATGTAAAGTACATTACCTTTTTGTCCCCTGTCAAATATTTTAAAAATAATTTTCATCTATCTCATTTAGTTTGTTTATAGAAATTATTTTTCCTTTAGGAAAATTTAAATCTTTATAAATATGAACCTGTTCATTATTTCTGCTATGATTCCTCCCATTGTTGTCTGGCTTATATATACTTTTTCACCTTAAGTTTGCAAACTATATTTTTATAAATTTTCTTAACTTTCTTTTTACTTTAAAAAAAAATTTTTAATGTTTATTTATTTTTGAGGGAGAGAGAGAGAGAGACAGAGAATGAGCAGGGAAGGGGCAGAGAGAGAGGGAGACACAGAATCTGAAGCAGGCTCCAGGCTCTGAGCTGTCAGCACAGAGCCTGATGCAGAGCCCAAACTCATGAACTGTGAGAGCATGACCTGAGCTGAAGTCACATGCTTAACTTACTGAGCCACCCAGGTGCCTCCTTACTTTCTTTTTAAAAATCAATTTATTGAGATAGAGTGACATACAGAGAGCTGCACATATTTAATGTACAAAACTTCATGAGTTTGGAGATAAGTATTCACATGTGAAATTCTACCACAATCTGTGCCATAAACATATCCAGCCCCTCCAGAGGTTTCCTCCCACTCTTTTTTACTTGTTATTATATTTATTATTTTTTCATCATAAGAGCACAACATAAGTTCTACCCTCTTTGCAATTTTTTTTTTCAAGTTTATTTGTTTACTTTGAGAAAGAGAGAGAGTGCAAGGAAGGGACAGAGAGAGAGAAAGAGATTCCCAAGCAGCCTCCATACTGTCAGCACAAAGCCCTATGCAGGGCTCGAGCTCACAAACCGTGAGATCATGACCTGAGCCCAAACCAAGAGTCGGATGCTTAATTGACTGAACCACCCAAGCACCTGCAGTTTTTAAGTATGTAATACGGTATTGTTAACTTCTGACCCTCTGCCATGTAGTAGATCTCTAGACTTATTCATCTTTTATAACTGAAACTTTGTATACTTTGTGAAGGATTTTTCTTTTGTCTTCATTATTATTTCAGTTCATTCATCATCATCATTATTATTTTTTGGTATGGTGTAAAGAAGAAATCTAACTTCATTCTATTTTGAGAATGATACATATTTTGAAATTATAAAAATAAATGCATCAACTATCAGGCACAGAGTAAACTGACTCTGAGGTAGGTACTCTTTTTATTTCAGTTTTTCAGTGGAAGAAACTGAAGCACAGAAAGGTTACATTATTTACCTAAGTCTAAGCAGTAACATTTGGCTTCAGGATCATGAAAGTCAATACTTTTCAGCACGTAGTCTGACTTGAGAGACTGGCCAAAGATTTGGAAGTTTATTCCAAGAGATTTAAGCAGGGTTGCATTTTCTTCATGATTATGTTTTTATCTCTATTTTCCCTTTTAAATATTTTAAAAATAGAACAGAACAATGTACTTTCAGGCTGAATTATGAAACAATGGGGGTATTAAAGGCTAAATAGAAAGTCTCATATAAAGACTATAATATAGAGACAAATATAAATTTACTCATATAAACCTAGACTTTCGTCCAGACTCACTCAGTACATCTGGAAATGCTTCACCCATTTCCATAAAGATCTAGCTACAATATTGTCTCAAAGTCTGCCTGTCCATTTTTAGCTGTCTTTCCTCCAAGGACGATGGTGCATATTGATTCCTTTAGTCCTGTTCCTCCTTATGACAAACCACCTAGATTCCCTCATGTTTGGGATGCAGTATGTTGCTTTGGAGCCTGCCCGAGCTTACTTTCCTAAGCTAATCTCACACGTTTCAGGCTCATTAACTCTACACTCTCAGAAGTTAAGTTCATTTGAGTTACATTTGTTAATTTACTCTGCTAGGGAATTACTCACACTGTGTGTGTGTGGCTATGCCCTGGTGGCCTGACAGAGTGATCAGATTACTTATTATCTGAAAGTCTTTTCTCCAAGCAGAAAGACCTGACTTTATCAATTTCACCAGATTTCATCATTCTATACTTGACTTCCTGCATCCAAAAACAACTTTTGAATAAAATAAAACCATCAAAGCAGTAGAGAAAACCAGTGCTTGCTGGGGACCTTGTGTCAAGTATGGAAATTACATCATGTAAATTCTGAAGTAATTGTCTTGAGCAGAAGCAGTAGTCAAATCTATATCTCTTGTGATCTGGAGAGAATTATCTTTCATGTGTTGCAGAATGCAAACTGTGTTAGTGTTTTAAGAATCATCTATTTAAACAAAAAAGAAGCCAAAGCTCATGTAAACTAAAAGAACACTTCATGAATACTTTCTAAGTACATGTCTTTGTTGGAGTGAGTTCTCCAAGTGGCCTGGTTTTTGTTTGAAGACCAATACTTAAATCCTATTAAAAACTCTGGTGTCAATATTGAATTTGAGTTCTGATCCAGTGGATAATACTGCACAGTCTGAGATCGTACAAGACTCTGTTTTGAGCTATTGAATGTGGTAGTTGTTTCTTAACAGCTTTCTCTGTGCTTGCCTCTCTGTCTCTCTTTTTCTCTCTCCGTCTCTGTCTCTCTCGCTCACACACACAGACACCAGAGCAGGAGTCACAGAGTGAGATGACAGGAGCCATTCATGAGGTAACCATCTTGAGTCCTCTGCAGAAGAAACCCACACTGGAGAAAATCCAACCTCTGTTAGTTTTCAACAATGCCTAAGTCTGAATAGTGGTTCTCTGAGGAAGAGAAAGAAGTGTAGTAAAGACATTCAACTTAAACTCTGAACCTTGGCCAGTTGTAGCCAAGTGCTGGGAATTTTCTCTGAGGACTTTAAGAGCCTGGGCCCATCAAAGAGCCAATGTCTCTGCAAACATGGCAAATGGAGTGATATGAACTCAGGGATTCATAGAATCAGGGAAAGGTGCAGATTCAGGAAGGAGAGGAAAAAAAGGAGGCTCTGGACCAGATCATGACAGGGCTGTTTTCATTATCTGTACTCAACTAAGGATTTTCCCCATTGTTAAGTGAGGAGGAAGTAGAAGCTAACACTAAAACCACACTGCAGTTTACCTGTAGTTTGTTGTGTGCGTAATTGTGCTTAGATTAACTCTGGGAAACTGTCAGGTTTAATCCATTGAGTGGGATCATTTAACACCCTATACTTTCTTTTGTTACAATCACGTTCTTAGTAGAACGGTGTCTTTATATAGTGTTGAAAAGAAATGGCAGACCTTGGTGGAATTTCTGCTGATAATTTTATTCAAGATTCTGAATGGAAGAGCTGGTCATCCTCCAGTGGATGGCACGTACTTAAGACCTATTGCTTGGATTAATGAAGAGGGAGAGAGAATTGTATGGCAGTATAGGCAGTGAAGAGATCTTAGATCTCCTATCTGGCCACATCTTCAAAGCTTATAAGGAATTTGAGGTTAGGACAATAAATGATTTGTCCAAGGCCACCAAGGGAATATAGCAGGGCCAGAACTGGGGAGTAGATCCTCCGGCTCTATTCCCTGGTTCTTTACCTTCTGCTTCCTAATTTCACCAAATCTGTTTGTTCTGGCGAAGGAGGAAGTCTCTCTTAATCTGTTTCCAGAATAAAATTTTCACTGCCATTTGCAACACTCCAGAGAATAGAAACATAACAAAATCATTGTTTTGCATTAATACTTCCATTTTCAGCCATCTCAGCAATCAATCATAACTTTTATCTTCTTGCCTGAAACGACAAGGACATTTAATTCACAACAATTTCCTTTTTCCTTTCTCTCAGCAACTCTATTAAATAAAACATGATGGATCACACTCTACATTTGCATGCCAGCTAAAACACGGTCAAGGCTCTGCTGGAACAGAGAGGATCCTGCCCTTGCCTCAACATGATGGAGGTGAAATGGAAGTCAGTGCTGGGAAATGCTCAAACTCGGCACGCATGAACATTTTTCACTGAGAGAAAGGGGCCCAATTAACAGCCAGAATGAAGACTGGAAACTATGCTAAAAATTAATAAATTCTGATCAATAAAGGTTGTAGTCCTGCCTAATTAAGGCTAGTTTTTAATGACACTTGAATCTTAGGGAGCTGAACCGAGACATAATCTGGCCAAGTATTCATGTTTCTATAGTGTACCCTTCAATTAATTCCCTCCTTCCCATAACAATTAGAACAGAGAGGTTTTTTTTTTTTTTTGAATCCTTGCATTTATAGAGACTGTTCATATTTCCTCTTCTTCAGAGTGCTCATGGGTGCTTGCCTTGCATGTATTTTAGAGCAACCCAATGTACTTTGCAATCTTGCATATGATTGTGGTGTTAATGGGACCATAAAGGCATTGTCCACTCCATCCACCTGGTTTATGTGGACAGCTGGCCACATTTCTATTTCTATATTCTCCTCTATAGTGAGTTTATGGTTTGCTTACTATCAAGGTTAAATAGTGAGGTGTTGACTTGGATGCAGATCTCTGGCATCTTGGTGACAATGCTGTGTTCATACATTCCTTTTTTCATTCGAGAGACCCTATTTTGTTCTGTGAATGTTAAGATAAACAAGATGTATATTTTCCCACAAGAAATTCAGATTGTCTAGAAATTTAGGAGTATAGATAAATTAGTAACGATAATATAGTGTGGTAAGTGCCATTTATGGAATACATATGGGATTCTGTGGGAACACACTGGAGAGATTTGTAATGTAATTTTAGGGCTAAGGAAGGTGTTCCAGGGAAAGTAAAATCTAAATTGCAACCTGAAGGGTGGAAAGGAGTTAATATAGTGAAGGGGTGGGGGGAATCAGGAAGAGGAATAATCTGAGGTGAGAAAGCCCCGTTCATTCATGGAAAAAAAATGTGCCACTTATGTATGGGATAGCCGCCGACAATGATGAGAGAAGAAGCTGGAAAGAGAAATTGTTGAGGCTTCATAAGCCGTGTTAAAGAATTTGAACTTGCTATTTATTGCAGTGGAAAACCATTGAATGACTAGCAAAACAAAATGACAAAAATACATTTATGCTGCCGAGTGATTGCGCAGGAGGCTAGAGTATGGATGGTAGATTGGAGAAAATCAAGATAACAGGCGTCATCCCACAGCCTGGGATCTCTATAAATCCTCACTTACAGTTGATCAGAAGGAACCTTATTTAGGAAGTGAGCAAATGTTGGAATTTCTACCGACTTGGTAACCACATTTCATACTCTTTCCAAGTTCCCAAAGTAGGATTCTCCAGGGTTACACTTTCCAGCAGGACGAGGTTGTACGAGCCTACTTATTACATCCAGACTTCCACACGTTTCACTTCTTATAACAGGGCGATCTGCAGCTCTTCCTAAGTCTTAAATCCCCCCTACATGCTGTCTGGTGATTACAGTTCTGGTAGCAAAGCTTCCTTATCCAAAATTCCCTAGAGGACTTTATCTCTCATGGTCTTAGTTAAAAGAATGTTTTTTAATGTTTATTTATTATTGAGACAGAAACAGAGCATGCATGGGGGAGGGGCAGAGAGAGGAAGACACAGAATCAGAAGCAGGCTCCAGGCTCCGAGCTGTCAGCACAGAGCCCAACGCAGGGCTCGAACCCACGAACCATGAGATCATGAGGTGAGCTGAAGTCGGACGCTTAACCGACTGAGCCACCCAGGCGCCCCTCTCATGGTCTTAGTTTAGAAGCTCTTGGATATTCAGAGAATCATCTAGTAACACAGTACTTCTTCCTTTTTGTGACACTCATTATTTGTCTCTTATTCATAGTCCTTGATTTTAATTCTCTGCCTAGAGTACGAAGCTATAAATGACCCCAGGTCTGTGGCCCCCCCCCAGTGACTTTTCAAAGAAGTCCAAAGGTGCATGACTGCACCATGGGATCTACCAGTCCACCTTAGGACTCATTATGCTTGCTACGTCTACATATACGAGAAGTAATTAGACCCCATTTCTTACTTTTTTTAAAAATTTTTTTTAACATTTATTTATTTTTGAAAGACAGAGAGGGACAGATCATGAGCAGGGGAGGGGCAGAGAGAGAGAGGGACACAGAGAATTGGAAGCAGGCTCCATATTCTGAGCTGTCAGCACAGAGGCCGATGTGGGGCTTGAAACCACGAACCGTGAGATCATGACCTGAGCCGAAGTCGGACGCTCAACCGACTGAGCCAGCCAGGCACCCCAGACCCCATTTATTTCTAAGAGTAACAAAGGGAAAATAGGAAACAGTTATTTTGACTGGTTCACTATCTCTTCCCTGCCTGTGAGAGGCCCACCATTTTGCCGCATCTAATTCAGGCCTCACATTAGGAGAGACCAATAGAACTCTCAGTAGTAATCTTCACACAATTACATCAGGGGGCTGTTTGGTGCCATTCACTCTTCAATCCCAGTGTAACTTTGAATTTAGAGGTCAAGACAGGTCACTTATCAAGTCAAGAGATAGTGGCTTCTACACATTCCAGGAGAAGCACAGGGAATATCCTGACAAGGAAGGAGGTGATAGATAGGAGGAGCTGAGGAAGGTTTCTGTAGCTGTTGTGACTGGCTCCTCTTCTTTCATTTTTAGATGAAATTTTTTGTTTTAGTATTAAACAGAAAGCAATAACTCCTATCTTTGTACATAGGTGTTCATGCTAAACCTGGAGTTTATTAGATCTCAAAAGTTCTTATCCCCCTTACCCCATGTCACTTGGGGTGACAGAATTTATCAGAACATTCTCTGTTGTCTTCAAGGAAACCTTTTAGGCAAAGCCATTATTCTCATTTAACAAGGGATCCTAGGATACCATACCTGTTTTTCCAGAAGCTATACTATTTGTTCAGTTAACATTTCCTGAATTGAACTAAACTTTCAAAGAAGGAAACGGCTCAGAATCCTCACATGCAGTTTGCCCCTTGCAAACAGTGTCCCAGAGCAACTGCTGCAGTGTTTTGAGGTGGGTGGGGAGGAGGCCTACCATTTGGGGCTCAGAAATGGCACCAGGCACCAGGCTGACAGGGGCCTGTCAAGGTGAAGTTGATAGATGGATTTGTGCAAGGGAGATAGTTATTTTAATAAGGATTATCTGAGTGGGCTCAGAATCACCAGCTGCCTGTCTCCATGGGGAGCACTATTTGACATAAATGAAGACAAGGACAATGATCAAGTCTGAAAGAGAGTTAATTGAAAAGGAGTAGCCTGCTCTGATCTCCAGATTGAGCTTCTGAGGAGGATTTGGGGAAGCCAGAGTGAGTCAAATGATTTTACATGCAGGGATTTTCCCTGAGAGACACAAGTACCATAACTTTATTGACCTCAAATCAGAAAAAGGCCAACATCACAGCAGCTCAAAGGGTGTTAGTTTCCAACGGATGAATCTCTTAATTGCAATGTTCATTAAAATGGTGTTTTTTTTTTTTTTTTTTTAGAGCTAGACAAGCTTTTAACAAATATAGAAAGAAAGGAGAATGAAAGAATGGGGTGTTAAGTATTTGGCCCCTTTTTATTTTCTAACCAAATGCCTCAGCCTTTGGATTGAAAGATAAAGAAGTTAGGCTGAGAACCGTTCTCTATTAATTCTTCTAGGAATTGAGAATTAATAAGCATCTATCTCAGAAGAGCCAGCATTGACTGTGGGTTACACAGACCATAGATTGTCTCAGATGTAATACAAATCTCTGCTCATATGTCATCTCTTCAGACAAGCTGTGTGGGACCCCACCACCCTGTCTACATTAGGGTCCCCAGTATTCTCTATCAGAAACTACCCAGATGCAGTTTTCTTCATGGTATTTAGTAGTATTACCTAATATTATATTACATACTTATTTATCTGTTTATCTTTCTAAACTGGTTGACTGTGACCTTCATGAAGGCGGGACTTTGTTTAATTTACTACTCTATCTTCAGTACCTATAATAGTGCTTGGCACTGTTAAAATGCCAAGTTGGCACCAAGTTCATGGGTTCATGCCTATGGGTTCGTGTCAGCTGTGCTGACAGCTCAGAGCCAGAGCCTACCTCAGATTCTCCCTCTCTCTCTGCCCTCCTCCACTCATGTTCACTTTCTCTCTCTCTCTCTTTCAGAAATAAACGTTAAAACTTTTTTTAAATGAATGATAAGTACCCTGGGCAAGAATTTTCATGTCTATTTCTTTACTTTTTTCACATTTATCTTTAATAAGCTATATTCACTTTTTTCCTCTTTTGGAAAGCTATTCACAACAAAAAACTGGTCATATGCAGGGTGGGGGTGGGGGAGACAGCAAAAACTAATGGCTAAAGAAATAAATAGTGAGCAGCCCAAATATAAGATACGCTGCAGAATAAAGTTAGGTAGAGTGAACTTTGTAAGAGCTGTAGCATAAATTTTATCACACAGTTAGTACATAGGATTCTGTTAGGGTGATCAGCTTTGATGAATGAACTCTGTTACTAGCCATGCATTATTTTAATTGAAGTTTTTATTGAGATGATTATAGATTCACATGTGGTTATTAGAATTAATAAAGAAAGATCCCAGGAGTTCAAATGCCAACAGAGCCGGCCAAGTACCACCCCTCGTTAAGGTCAGAGGTCCACACTACTGATTTTAAGAAATGGAAAGGGGAGATTTCTGGTCGAAGACAGCGACATGCGAGGCTCCCGAACTCCTCTCTTCCCATGGGCACACTGACTCTACAGCTACATATGGAACAATTGCCTCTGAAAGAAATCCAGAAAATACCTGCACAACAACTGCACATGGAGTAAATAAGAAAGTGCCCACATTCAAATGGGTAGGAAAGGCTCAGATACACTTGCGCCGTAAACACTTGCGCCTGGCACAGTGGCATATGATGGGGAAGGAACTCACAACTTCCAGTTTCTCCTTCAAGAGTGAACAGCCTAGACCCAACATCAAGTGTCCCAGCTTTTTAATTTTTTTAATTTTTAAAAAATTTTTAATGTTTATTTTTGAGAGAGGAGAGAGAGAGAACGTGAGTGGGGGAGGAACAGAGAGAGGCAAACACAGAATCTGAAGCAGGCTCCAAGCTGTTAGCCCAGAACCTGATGAGGGGCTCAAACTCATGAATAGCTAGATCATGACCTGAACCCAAGATGGACGCCCGACCGACTGAGCCACCTAGGCGCCCCACTAGTGTCCCAGCTTTTAAGACTTCCACCTGAGAGGTGGTCCCCAAAAAGCCAATGGGGCCTTGGCATCCTCGAAATCCACAAAACTGTAACAAAGAAACAGTTCTTAATGGGCTCACGAGGATGAGGACTCGCCGTGGCTGTCACTTCCATGGCTCAGTGTGGAGGGAACAGACTCAAAATGCCCATTTCTCAGTCTTTCCCTGAAAGAAGGTCATTCATACTTCGAAAGCTGCTGACTGGGGCTTCTAATTTAGCACACGCTGAAGTGCTGACCAGGGTCCTCCCTGAGGCTGGTGAGGCTGGGAGTGCGGTCTCTGAGACCTCTCTCTGGCTCATCCAGACACTCATGCTGGTGTCTCCCTGGAAGGGAATTTTTCCACAGAGATGTCAACTTGCCTTCCAGAGAGTTTTGAAAATTATTTTATTCTCTCTTTGGCAATGAATGAGAATAGAGGTTTCTCCTCATCCTTGCCAGTATTGGCTGTTATTTTTTAAATCTGTGAGTGTTTAGTCATTTTCTTTTCAGTGTGAAGGTGGGTTTTTGCCTATTTGTTTTGGACCAGTAGTTCTGCATGTGGATCTCCTGGTGAGCTTCTAAATGATTCTGGAGTCCCAGCCCCAACTGATTGAATCAGTCACTCTCCAGGCAATTCCAGTGTTCAGCCATGGTTGACAGCCTCTGTTTGGGGCTAGGATGGTAGCCGATGCGGGAACAAACTGCTGACAAATTGATTTGGTTCAGGAGCTCATAGCAAAGGCTTGCCTCCAAACAGCCATCCACATAGCGAAATCAGCTGACAAATACTTTTTTAATTAGCTCTACACAATATGTATACTATATACTCTATATTTCCAGAAACATTAGTTCAAAGCAAAGTTTGTCAGTCAGAAAGCCGATGAGTTTGGATGTCACAGCCTGGGTGCGAAGTCCTGAGCCCTTGCTCAGAGTCACAAGTTTAATTAGCGTCTCAGTTACCAGAAATAGAGAGGCATGGCTTCTTGACAACTATGCATATTGTGTGCCTGTGAATTAAACTGTTTAATTTGAGATAATTGTAGATTGCCATGCAATTGTAACAGAGATCTCATTAGTCTCTTTCCCTAAAACTATAGGACAACATCGTAACCAGGAATGTATGTCGAATACAGTCAAGATATAGGGCATTTCCATTATCACAAGGAATCTCCCAAGTGGTCCCTTTTTCAGCCACACCCACTTCCCTTCCACAGCAACTCCTTCCTTAACTTCTGGCAACCAGTCAGCTGTTCTCCATTTCTAAAAGTTTGTCACTTCAGAAATGTTATATATGTGGCACCTGGGTGGTTCAGTTGGTTAAGCCTTTGACTCTTGGTTTTGGCTCAGCTCATGATCTCATGGTTCGTGGGGATTGAGCCCTACCTTGGGCTCCACGCTGACAGCACGGAGCCTACTTGGGATTCTCTCTCTCTCTCTCTCTCTGCCCCTTCCCCACTCTCTCTCTCTCTCTCTCTCTCTCTGTCTCAAAGTAAATAATATTAAAAAATGTTATATAAATGGAATCATACAGTATCCAACTTTTCAAGGTTTTTTTTTCCACCTACTCAGCACAGTCCTCTGTGATTCATTCAGTTTGTTGTATTTATCAATAGTTCCTTTTTATTTCTGTGTTTTATTTAATGATAGGGGTGAGCCAGTTTGTTTAACCATTCACCCAGTAAAGGCCATCTGGGTTGTTTCCAGTTTTTGCCATTACAAACAAAGCTGCGATAAGCATCCGTGTACATGGTTTGTGTGTGTATATGCACGCACACGTGTGTATGTGTGTGTATGTGAGCATTAGTCTTCATTTCTCTGAGATAGGAGTGCTATTGCTGCTGTATTTGAAAGTTTAGGTTTTCTTGCAAAACTGCCAGAGAGGCTGTCCAGTTTTACAGTCACACCAGCAATGTATGAGTGATTCAGTTTCCCTGTATCTTTATCTGTATTTACTATGGTCACTATTTTTTTATTTTGGCTATTCTGATAGACATGTAGTGATTATTTATCATGGTTTTGATTTCATTTCCCTAATGGCTAATGATAATGGAACATCTTTTCATGTGCTGATCTGCCATCTGTACATCTTCCTTGGTGAAATATGTGTTTC
Organism: Cryptoprocta ferox; assembly: GCA_028646485.1. Taxonomy (NCBI): domain Eukaryota; kingdom Metazoa; phylum Chordata; class Mammalia; order Carnivora; family Eupleridae; genus Cryptoprocta; species Cryptoprocta ferox. The sequence continues at coordinate 37,426,483 of CM053568.1, forward strand.
TGTGTTTTGTCCTTTTTCTAAATTGGACTGTGTGGTTTTCTGCTGAGATTTGAGAGTTCATAATGTATTGTCCTTTGTCAGATATGTGGTTTGCAAATATTTTTCTCCCAGTTTGTAGCTTGTCTTTTCATTCTCTTAATAGGGTCTGTCACAGAGCTAAAGGTTTTAAATGTCGGTGAAGCCCAATTTACCAAGTTTCCTTTTATGCATTATACTTTTGGAGTCCTATCTGAGACTCTTTGCCTAGACCTACCTTTCACATATTTTTTCCTCTTTTTTTCTAAAAACTTTAAAGTTTTACAGTTTGCATTTAAGTCTGTGATCCATTTCGAGTTGATTTTTTTGTATGTTTCTTTTTCTTGTTTTTGCTGAGAAATGTTTAGTTGCTTGAGTACCATTTAGTGAAAAGGCAATCCTTAGTCCACTGAGTTGCTTTTGTATCTTTGCCAAAAATGAGTTGGGCATATTGGTATCAATCTATTTCTGGGTTCTCTGTTTTATTTGGTCTGTGTGTTTATTCCTCTGGTAACATTACAGTCTTGATTTTTGAGCTAAAAAAATAAGTCTTGAAATTTGGTAAACAGATACTTCATACTTAGTTTTTCTTTTTCAAAATTGTTTTACTTTTCTAGTTCCTTTTCCTTTCTATATAAATTCTAGAATAATCTTATCTATATCTACAAAAGATATTGCTGAGATTTTTGTAGGAATTGTATTAAACCTGTAGGTTGGTTTGTGGAGAGTTGTTATCTTTGCTATGTTTAGTCTTCCAATCCATGAATACAGTATGTCTCTTAAATATATAGATAGATATATAGATATATAGATATATAGATATATATTTAAAGATTTTATTTTTAAGTAATGTCTACACCTTAAGTAATGTCTACACCTTACTACACTTAAGTAAGTGTGGGGCTTAAACCCACAACCCCAAGATCAAGAGTTGCATCATGCCTTACTGATGAGTCAGCTGGGTGCCTCTCTCTTCATTTATTTACCTCTTCTTTCTTTCATTGGTGTTGTATCATTTTCAGCATCTATATCATGTGTGTTGTTAGGTTTACTTATAGGTCACTTTTTGATCAATTGGAAATGGTATTGAATTTTTAATTTTGGTGTATACATACTCATCGCTAGTATATAGAAATATGATTGATTTTTGTGGATTTTTCTTCTATTTCACAACCTTGCCGAACTCATTTACTTGTCTGTGATTTTTTTTTCTTGTGGATTCCTTTGCATTTTCTGTGTAGACAATCATGTCATCTGCAAAAGCTTTTATTTCTTCCTTTCTGTTCTGCATGTCTTTACTTCTGGTTTCTTGCCTTGGTGCATTGGCTAGAACTTCCAGCACAATGTTGGTTAAGAGTCGTAAGAGAAGACATCCTTGAATTGTTCTCAATCTTAGGAGGAAACCATCTAGTCAGCAACTGTGAAGTATAATGTTAGCTGCAGGTTTTCTTGAAGATGCTCTTTATCATGTTGAGAAAGTTCCCCATCTATTCTTACTTTCCTGAAAGTTTTTTTTTCCTTTTTGCAAATCATGAGTGGGTATTGAATTTTGTCAATTGCTTCTCTGCATCATTGATATGAGCAGGCGTTATTTTCTTCTTTAGTCTGTTAATATGGTAGATTATGTTGGTTGAGTTTCAAATGTTGAAATTCATGGGTGGGGGTGATGATGGCAGTGGCCACATTAGTTGGCAGCAGGGATGAAAGTCCCAGATCCCTACTTGACTTTCACTGACACCCCTGGTGTCACCCCTGGTAGGGTGTTGGGGCCTCTTGTTTTAGCTCCCAATGGTGGAATTGTGAGCTCTCCACCCAGTCTTTACTTCTGTGACTGGGGGTGGATCATAGGTTTTTTCCCCCCTGGTATAACTGCAATGAAACAGTCTTTATCTAAAGGCTTCTTAGTCTGCCCCTGATCTGTTCCTTTGGCTGAGAGACCAGGCTTATTTATTTTTTAATTTAAAAAATCTGGGGGGACTCCTGGGTGGCTCATTCAGGTGTGTCTGACTCTTGATTTTGGCTCAGGTCATGATCCCAGGGTCATAGGATTGAGCCCCACTTCTTAAGATTCTCTTTCTCTTTCCCTCTGCCCCTCTCCCTGGCTTGCACTCTCTCTCTCTCTCAAAAAAAAGTTGTTTTTTGTTTTGTTTTGTTTTTTACCTACTTGATGTTTCTGGGTTGCCAGCTTCTTCAGTTTGGGGATATTTAAGGCAAAAAGAAAACCCAGGGAACTCACTACCATGTTCTCCCTCAAGTTCTGTTGTCCCTAATTGGTCTTTCTTCTCTCTACCTTTCAGAGTCTTCTTGAGTTTGTTGTATATATAGTGTCCAGAGTTGTTAATTGTACTTAGTAGGAGGAATAGGGGAAAGTAACTATTTCTGAGAAGTGGAAGCATATGTTTTTAGATATTGCTTTATTATGTACATTAGGTTGAACTAGTCAGGAGAAGCATTTATTTACATACTGCAACTCTTCTTCGTTGTTTTAGATGATTGGAGTATTATTTGCCTGCTTTAGCAAATGGAATCTTGATTAAATGTTTTTCATTACTGAAAATATTGAGTATTTTGTTTCACATGTTTCAAATAAAACAAATATCTGTCTCTATACTTATCTCTTGTGACCTGTGTTTTGTGACTTGTCAATGAGACCCCAAAGTGGGCCTCTTTGTGGAAGGAATGAAGGTTTTAGGGGAGGCATAGCTTTCTTTCTGGGAATTATCCTTGGGGTTGGTCTCTTAGCAGAACACTAGGGAAGAGATAAGGAAGGGGGAGGGAGACACTGTATAGAGCTTATATGTTAGGTGCTTTACACAGGTTATCTGCTCAATTTTTTAGTTGGAACCATGACTTAGAGGGGTTAAGTAGATGCGTCAGGATTGATATTTTAAGTCTGTGTCTATATACTGATAACAACTTTAGCTATTCCCTCAACCTGCCTTTGTCAGGTTGTAAGATCATCACACATGTATATGGAAGTTTGGCTCTGAGTTTATGTACTGTCTATTCTAAAGGATATACTGTAGAGAAAGTCAGTATGGTAGAGATAAGATGTATGATTAGATCTGCCTGCTAACTTCGGTAACAATCATTATGCACTTCACAAAATGACAGCCAGCAAATGGAATATGACAATTCTCTTTCTTAATATTTTAGTCTAGGAAACTGGAGGCATGAGAAAACTCCTGAAGAGGAGAATGGGCTAAGGATTTTTGGGAGAAAGGAAAAAAATTACCAAAGGATGACAATGAAAGAATATGGGATAGGAAACTTTGTGTCTCAATAAAGCATCACTAGCAGTTCAGCAAAAGAAACATTTTAAGCATTAAAAATGAGAGAGTGTTTTGACACAAATGTCATCCAAAGATAAGTGTGACAAATAATGTGAGTGGATAAATTTGGTAATATAAATTTGCTTCAGGATAAAAGTACCAATATAAAGTACAAAAATTATATGATGTGGTACTCAGAAACTATACTATAGGCTAAAGTACTGTAGTTTCATGAATTAATGTTAATTTTCTGAGGTATGACAGTGATATTGTGTATATGTAGAAGATTTTCCTTATTTAGAAAAATGTCTGCTGAAGGATTTTGAAGGCAAATGTCATAGTGTCTGCAACCTACCTTCAAATGATTCAGCAAAAAAAGAAACAAAAGCCACTTGGAATATTTTATTCCCATGTTCACTTTACTATGTTGCTACCTTCTCCATTCAACACATCCAAAATACTCTTAGGGATCCACAAAAAATGTTTTAATTTCTTTTAAAATCAAAAGATAAAAAATGGATCTCTAGGTCACAGAAATGTTTTGATATACGATATTAATAATTCATCTTTTTGCTAACACAGCCATGAAGTGTAATTCTTAATTTGTTTTTATGGAGGATGAGGTACACAAAAGTGCGTAGGGCCCACGAAAGCTGTAGGGTGGCCTGGTTGGCACCATTAGAATTGAGGGCAGAGCTCAGTGGTCTTCATATACTGAAGACACAGTCATCACAGTGCCTGGTATGGGCCATAGTCTTAATTAGCATTTGTTGGTTGAGTGAATCACTTTGACTCGAGTTTTGTGAACATTGGACATATTCTTCTAATAGAGTATATTCAACACTCTTCTATAAGGCAAACATACATAATTTTTGGATTATCAAAACACTTTGTATTGTTAACATCTCTTTCCCCTTTTTTAGTATGGAAAGTTGAGAACTGACTTCATAGGAAGGAAGGAATCAATGTTGAGCAATCATTTGTTGACCATGCACTCTGTGGTAGGCAGTGATCTACATTCCAGGCACTCTCTTTACTCACTTTGAACCCAATGTGTCTGCTGCTAGGCAGAAAAGAGAAGACAATTTTATGAATATTGTCCTGTGGATAATTTGCATACAACAGCAACAATGTAGTAATAAAATCTGTGGGCGCTTAGATGCCAAGCAGTGTGCTTAAAAGCTCTTTTTTGGGAATGATTTCATTTAATTCTTAAAAAGATCTTCTATAAAAAATAACAATACCTCATTTTATAAATGACCAAACTTCAGACCAAGAGGTGTAGCAACTTTCCCAGTATCACAAGGTAAAGTGGCAGGGCCAGGACTTGAACCCAAATCACAGGACTCAGAAGCACATACTCTTCCCTGCCTCCTTCTGTTCTGCCGCCCACCATGTGCCTTGAGCAAGCTGCCTGTGAAAACTTGAGGGATTATTTTTGGCTTTTCCAATATTTTGCATTTGTGGGCAGACCCATTTCTGGATTACGTGCTTCACTCATAACTGTTGTCAGTAATAGTGTCTGGGACTGAGGTATCTGAAGTCACCTTGTGATCCTAGGAATGAGAAAAGGATTTGGAAAAGAAAGCCGCCACTTGAAACTATGATGTGGTGCAGGTTGCGCTGTGGTCCCCCTGGGGTGGGGTGGGGGGTGAGCATCGCTGCTAAACCTCTCATGGCCCCACCAGTGCAGCAGTAGCGGGCAGTGAGAGAGCTGACTCAGACTCCAGCGGGCTTAACTTGATTTCCAGCTTTTCTAGGACAGGGCAGAGCCCCTACATTTAGATCTCCTAATCTGAAGTCGGCCTGTAAGAGGTAGGCAAGAGCTGCCTTTAAGATCAGAGTATATTAAGGCCAAGTGTGGCTATGGCTATGACCTGCTTGAGAACACCACTAAAAGGGGAAAAACTAGAAGGGATTCAAGATCTGCAGATTGCCTGTAAGCCCTAATCTGCTAAGAGAATGCACAGGGAACAGTCATTTTAGGCAAGACTGACAGAACGGTTACTCCATGATATCCCCAGGGCTGGCCTTCTGAGGAATAATCTGTCTTTTGATCTAAGAGATGGTTAGAGACACAGGGACTGTTTTGTTTAGGCAATGAGTGGATACATGACTGAGTGAGTGAATGAATGAATCCGTCCCTTTGGAGGATTTCTCTTCTGCTCCAGGGAGTCTGCAGAATTTTGTCTTTGCTTCTTGTAGAGTGCTTTCTATAATCTGTTGTCTTTGCTGGATTTGCCTTATACTGGCAAGCCCTAAAAGTGCTCACAGTTCAACCAAGGAGGCAAAACAAGGACACAGCTTGTTAGAGTAGAATGCTGCATGGAGAGGGGAGGGATAGATGGGTGAAGCGGGGATCATGGGCTCAGATTTGGGATGGCAGCAGACTTACCCAGGGTGGAAGTTTAGGGTCAGAATCTTGAGAAAGAGATTGCTTGAGCTTGTCTTCAAAGGAGTAGTTCACCTGTCAGCCAGCTGCAAGGCCGAGCATGCCAGAAAGATGCACACGTGTAGGCTGCAGAGGAAGGGGGGCAGATGAGGGAGGAAAGGTGGAACCAGGCCAGGTGAAGGGGGGTTGTACCCAGTGTGCTGAAGTACTTGCTCTTAATACCATAAGGCTGACGAGCCACGGAAGAATTTTGAGCAGAGTGACATTTGACATTTAGCAAGCTCTCAGGGACAGGATACAGTGGAGTCAGAGGGAAGGAAACTGCTGGGGCTGTTGCAGGAGCCTGATGCAATCCGCCAGGGTCCTGAGGGTCTGAGTGCTGTCATGCCAGGTTCAGATGGCAGAATAAAGTGTCCTCTGCATGCTGCAGAGGAGGCAGCATGATCAAAGGGCTCCATGCTTGGGAGGAAACTGGAAGAGAAAGCAGCCCAATTTGCATAAGGCACTGGGTATATCAAGGACATAATGGGAGAGGAGGCTGGAAATGTGAGTTGAAGGAAAACCGGAGACGTGTCGAAGGCTTTGATGGTAGGAGAAAAGGTTGGTGCAGGACAGTTCTTGTTAGAACAGGCAGTGAGGGTTGCGTTCTGGTTAACGGTCTGCTCTTCTAATGAAGCAACATGGTCAGAGCTGGGTTTTAGAGAGAATGGCAGATTCAAAGTACAGGGAGAAGTTGGAGTTAGGAAGTGGAGGAGGAAGAGGAGGGGGAAAGAAGAGGGAGGGAGGAGGAGGAGGAAGAGGAGGAGGAAGAGAGAAACTACTGCATTAATTTAGACAGGAAATGTTGAAGCCGGCACGAAGGCCATGGCTAGGGGATAATTTTCAGGGGACAAATGTTAGACACTGTACATGGCAACACAGCACTACGTTGGTGCTTGTTTAGCAGAAGTTTTCTTCCCAGAGGCAGAGTTAATACAAGACACATGGGCATGGATTATAGGAATTAGGAGGATGTACGCTCATCGTGTCTATTTATAGTAGTTCTGCTACCCAATGTGGGAGAATTACCTTTAGCATCAAGTGAAATAAGTCAGTCAGAGAAAAACAGATATTCTAGGTTTTCACTCAGATGTGGAATTTGAGAAACTTAACAGTAGACCGTGGGGGAAAGGAAAGAAAAAAACACAGTTACAGAGAGGGAGGCAAACCATAAGAGACTCTTAAATACGGAGAACAAACTGAGGGCATTTGTTGGGATGAGCACTGGGTGCTGTATGTAAGTGATGAATCATGGGAATCTACCCCTAAAGCCAAGAGCACACTGTATACACTGTATGTTAGCTACCTTGACAATAAATTATATTTAAAAAAAGGGAAAAAAAAGAATGATCTTTAGCATCAATATCCTCAAGTAAATAAAACATCAAGATTCCACACTTCATTATTTACAAATAAAAAAGTCAGTGATCAAATTTTAGATTCCTGTTGTAGTTATTTTTTTTTTAAGCAGAAGGTGAGATTGGTCCAATTTAATTGAAAGAAGTTGGGATTCAAGAACTCTCCTTTCTTTCTTTTCCTTCCTTCCTTCCTTTGCTTTTCTTTTGCTCTTTCATTCTTTCTTTCCTTTCTTTCATTCTTTCTTTTCTTTCTTTCTTTCTTTCTTTCTTTCTTTCTTTCTTTCTTTCTTTCCTTTTTGTCTTTGAATTACCTTGCATGTATATGTGAATTTGGGGGCCCCTGGTCTGCTTCCTGGGTGGTGGCTGCGTGGGAGGAGATGATGTGGTGATTTGTTCTGAGAAGCAAATGAGTTGCTGTGTGAATATAGAGCACCCAATGGTGAGTGTTTTCTTTGTTTTGGAATTCAGAGCGGAGTGGTGTGGTGTGCACGTAGGCTCAGACTTCATAGGCAATTTTGTTTTAATATGAATGTTAAGTTTCATTAGGTGTGCCTCCAAATTACTTTTACCGGAAACTCACCATTATTTGTACTGTATAATTTTCCTTAAGATTCCAGTAGAGATTTGAGTACAAAATAACTCTAATGGAGAAAACGACACAAACATAGTACATATGATACCCAGCCACTAGAGAGTTGTGCAGGCTTAAAAATGAATTCTCATTGTTCCTAAGTAGAAGGAGCCACAGGACTCAAGTTAGTATTTTTATGGTCCCAAGGGCCTGCTTCCTTTTTGGCCCAGATACTGATACATTACTACAAACTTTTTTATAAAACAAAACATAAAATAGTGTGGTAGATTGAATTAATGTCCCTATTTCTTTGCTCCCTTTGTGAATTGCCATCACACATCCACAGCCTTTGTCAGACTGCAAAACATCTTACTGGGGACTATGGGTATCCTTCCCCATTCCATTAGCTTGTGACAATGTCCAGTTCTGAAAAGAGGTCCTCGAAGACATTGTGTGGTTCTGCTCCTGTCTCTTACACTCTGTCATTTTTTCCAGAGGAGCACATCCCAGGTCACTGCTGGTCTGAGGAAAACAAAGGATGTGTGGAGCTGACCTGAACGGACCTGCGTCCCAAAGCAGAACTTCCCCAGGCTGCTCTCAGGTCTGTAAGAAAACAAATAAATGTTTGTTGTTGGAAGTCGGTACAATTTTGAGATTTTTTCTAACTTAGTATCAGTAGGAATTCCCATGCGTCTTGAACTGACCTCATTGTGGACATGCACATGCAGAACTGTGCCCAGTGTTCTATCTAATCTGCGTGCCTGAACTTGAGAGTCTACTTGCCAGTTAAATCACCATGATTCTCAAATCAAAGCCATTGACCATCTCAAAAAGCACTAACCTGGAAGTATTCAGTTTGAACTTGGGTCTGAAATACATAAAATTTTCTATTATTTTAAGAAACATCAAATGAATGTCATAGAGAAAAGAAAGTCTGGAATGATCAGGACACCAAAAATCTTTGCACTATATTCACTTTGGTCTAGTGGTGGGCATCTCAAATGGTGTGGCACAGACATCACATGAGCCAAGAGCACAGTCAGAAGGCTAATTTTGGTCCAGTGAGACTTCTCGGCACTTAATTAAGTTCTTTTTTTTAAATAAAATTTCTTTTTAATGTCTATTTTTGAGAGAGAGAGAGACACAGAAGGAGGGGAAGGAGCAGAGAGAGAGGGAGACACAGAATCTGAAGCAGGCTCCAGGCTCTGAGCCGTTAGCACTGAGCCCAATATGGCGCTCGAACTCATGAACTGTGAGATCATGACCTGAGCCAAAGTTAGATGTTTAACCGACTGAGCCACCCAAGTGCCCCTTAATTAACTTCTCTGAGTCACAATTTCCTCATTTGTTAAGCAGGAAAAATTATAACTGCTTCAGTTGCCTTCAGTTGGTGATCACATCAGATAGAACTCCTTGAAAACTCTATAAAGTGTAGCACAAATGTGAGTGAGATATGCTAATTCTCAACAGAAAATCTTCTCAGGGGGGTTAGGTGTTTTGATTTTTAAAATACCCTGCCTGTATTATAAGTTTTGTGGCCATGATGCATCCCAAAGTATATTCCCGAGGGCTGGATCAGGAGTTGGAATATTTAAGTTTCAGTTCCCAATTATTTTCTAAGTATTGGTGGGTTTTTGTTGTTTTGTTTTGTTTTGATTTTGTGAAACAAAATTGTTCTGTGATTGATTTTGTAGAGCTTTAAAAAACTTTCTCATCTGTGTCAGAGTGAGAATAACCAAGTTTCGTTTTTCCTATCCTGGACCAAAAAGGTTTCAACCTTATTGTTTGATATTTAAAATGGGTGGACACATTTCTAAAGTAAAGAGTGTAGAACGTTAAGAGAGTTCTGATTACTGGAAAGATTCTTGGTGTTAGAGAGTCCCATTCAGTCTTCATAATTCTCCAACCTTGTCATTATTTATGGGTACATGTGAATTTGTTTACTTGTTGATATCTGTACATGCTGCCTGCATATAGGCTAAGCCCTGTCCACTTTCCCTACTAGGACATGCTACTCTGTACACTCTGACATCAACTTATAAGTTTGCTCTTGCACAGTTTTTTTTATGTTTATTTGTTTTTGAGAGAGAGAGACAGAGCACAAGCAGGGGAGGGGCAGAGAGAGAGAGGGGGACACAGAATCCAAAGCAGGTGTCAGGCTCTGAGCTGTCAGCACAGAGCCTGATGCAGGGCTTGAACCCACGAACTGTGAGATCATGACCTGAGCCAAAGTTGGATGCTCAACCCACTGAGCCACCCAGGTGCCCCTTGCACAGTTTGTTCTTCCACCAGCAAGAATGAAAGATGACCTAACACAAAATATTGAGTAGAGTCCTCAGAAAAGTATTGCCTCAGTTTTAGGGTAGAATTTTAGACTAAAACATTTGGGATTCACTCCAAAAAAATTAAAATCAACCTCAAAAAAATCACCCTGATTCTAAATAATGTAACTGCACCCCTGAAGCAAGTTCCCAAATATTTAAAGTTATACAAAGAACAGCGACAACAAATTAAAAACTCTCCAGCCCAACAATGTAAATTTCTATTTAGAATCCAATAAAAAATTACCAGGTATTCAAAGGGACAGGGCATATTTGTCCATAACCAGAAGAGAAAAGAGTTAATAGAAATGTGCTTGTAAATGGCAAGACTTACAGAATCAGTAGACAGGGACATTGAACACTTATTATAAATATGTTTGCTCAAGAAGGAAGAAAAAAGCACAAGCAAGTCAAAGGGAGATATGGAGAATATAAAAAAAGACTCAAATTTCTAGAGATGAAATTAGATACATTATCTAAAATGAAAACCACACAGAATGGATTAATTGCAGATTAGACATTGCACAAGAAAAGATTAGTAAATTTGAGGACATAGCATTAGAAAATTATCCAAAATACTAAATTCCTAGAGGACGTTACTCTGTTGATTCTCATGTGGAGGGTATTGAGTAATGGGAAATTTCTTGATAATATGTACTTTCAAATATTCAGAAGTAAAAGGTGAAGGTGTAATTGTGCTGTAACCTAGTAAGCTCCTTTTTAGGTGGTTAGGCTAATAGATATGATTTCCAGAATTCTGAATTTACAAAGTTGGAGAACTTAGAAAATCTCCGTGGTGACGAGTTAGTATGTCCTGTTGGTAGTCTCTTAGGTGGTCCCGGGTGGTTTCTGTAAAAAGACCACTTTCTGATTAATCCTTGAGGTAGATGTTGGGTGACAATCCGGCTACTCAAGACTTGTTTTCTTGAGTCCGAGGGAGAGAAGAGCTCTGTATAGGAGTGGGTAGCTCTGGGATTATTACCCATGTTGGACTAAACTGCCCCACAGCTAAAAATGCACCTTTTAGTAAAATAAAGGCAGTCACCCTTCAAACCATCAGTAGTAGGTGCATTTGGCAGAAAAATTGAATTTTATATTTAAACTATTCTTTGATGTGAGGAAATATATACTCTCTGGAAAGTCTTTAGTTATTCCATTATTGCCACTTGCCAAGATTTCTTTGTGGCTGCTTTAGCAATTTTCCAAAGCATGTCTTTACTTCCAAATTCAAAAAGGTCATCTAATTTATAGCCCTTTATTAATGATAAGATCTGCTTCTCTACAGATTGTTTTCTTTACAGGCATTTTCTGTTGATGCTGTTGCTGCTCTCTCCTTGTTCATATTCCTCCTTGATCTGGCAGTCAGTTTATCTTTTATTATTCTCTATGGACCTTTCCCCTAGCACTATTTCCTCTCATACCTTTCATTGTTGAAATCTAAATAGTTTCTTCCAGTTACAGAGAGAGTCATCTTCATTCTCTAATCAAAACTTATTAAATCCAAATGATCTGATAAAGTTAATCTGTGTGTCAGAACCCCAAAAAGTGGAGGCCATTCCAGTGGCCAGGCCCAACTCACAAATCTAAACCTAAATCTGCCTGTACATCCAGGAAACACCTGTCAAGGAAACCTAACACACACAACCCCAGTCCTCCAGCTTAGCTTTGGCTAGCTGACCTTACCCTGGAAAACAGGTCCTGCTAGCCTTATAAGGAAATCCCCAACCTCTTAACCAATCATGCCCCATTTCGGTGTTGCTGCTTTTTTAAAATGTTTATTTATTTTTGAGAGAGAGAGTGCACAGGATGGGGAGAGACTTAAGAGAGGGGGACAGAGGAAGCTGGCTCCGCACTGATAGCAGAGAGCCCATTGTGGGACTCGAACTTATGAAACATGAGACCATGACCTGAGCAGAAGTCTGATGCTTTACCCACCGAGCCACCCAGGCACCCTGTGTTGTTGCTTCTAATGCTCTATAAATCTTGCCCTTGTCCCGAATCCCACAGGAAGAGCACTTCACCGCACCTGAGCACCGTACTCCCTCAATCCACGGATTGTTTTCCCTTGCATAAAGGACATCAAACTTGTTACTAAATCGTTTTGCTTTAGTCACTTGACAGATTCATTCAGCCAGATCTCAACAAAAGATAGAAGAAGGTTTCAAAACCATATGATTATTATGAGGTGTAGCTTACATATCCTGTATCAGAAATATCATTAAATTGCATGTGATTTGCTGATTTCATCATTATAGCTACATGAGTGAATCTTAATCACTCAGTTGCTTTTAACCACATTTAATTTCTCAACTGTCATACCAAAAAATTTACTTCCATGCTTCAATTTCTATAAAATGGTTAAAACCTCGAGAGGAAGGGAAAGTTGATAATGACTGCATATATGATTACGGGATTATATACAGTGTGAATTTGGGTTTCTGGCACTTCTGAATTCGAAGTTGTATAGATTATTTAACAGCATTACTCTCAATCATTCTGAGACCACTGGAGAATTGCCTTCTAGCTCAGTGTTGTGCTAATTATTGTAAATCTTTTCTTGCAAAACGTAGAAACATTCTTACTGTAGTTTCTCAGGAATTTGGTGAATATCAGACAAAACCAAAAGGAAAGGGTAGAAATAGTAAACTTTTAGGCTATGGCATGACAGAACCAGAAAGGCCCTTAGAGTATCATACTCTAGAGTATTATCAGTATTATACTGATGCTGTTACTCCAACTTCCTCCTTTCCCTGTAAAATACCAGGGAAATATGGATGTATTAGTGTTGACGCTCACCAGTCAAATACCACCAGGGACACTTAAAGTCACAAGGAGTTGTGTTGATTACTTGATGTAATAAGGGGACCCCATGGGCAAGTGTGGGCATCAAATTTAGAGGGTATAGGAAGATTTGTTATAGAGCTTGGCTTTCTGTTGGGTGACTAAAGGGAGAGGTCAAGGAGGCAGGAGTTTGGTGTAGTTGGGTACTATCAGGGGATGGGGAAATTCTTTACTGGAGTCAATAGTTTGGAACATAGTGCAGATATAGCTGTAATTGATTAAAAAAACTGTCTGGCACTCATGATAGGTGGGAGAGGGGGATGTTTGGATATTTCTGTGGTTTGCGTATTGTTCTTATTTTTGTCTAGGATTCAGACATGATTACAAAGTGATCTTGTGTTTTTCTCACTCTGTCATAGTCCCAGAGTGACCTCTGCTGATGTTGGTGCTCTGGGACATTGTATGTCTTCAACAGGAGAAAATCCTGGTTAAATTATGTCACATCAGCTCCCAACTGACAGATATCAAAACTTCTTTATTATTGTTCATTAAGATATCCAAAATGGGACAGATGGGAGCAGCAGTGCCCAAGCTTGAACATAAATCTCTTGACTTCTAGGACTGAGACCTTTTCATTAATGCACGCCAGACCATGAAAATCTGTAATGTGCAAAAAACAGTAAAGTGGAAAGTACACGGAGTTTGGAATTTGATAACATTAGGTCCAAATTCTGGCTCTGTCACTTAATTAATGTCTCTGAAGTTCTGTTTCCTCAATGAGGCAACTGAGTATCTTTGGATGAATGTTGTCTCCCGGTTCTGTGTTATTAATTTTGCAAGAGGGTCCAAAAAAAAAAATAGAATTTTTCTTCAGCTTCAGAAAAAATGTATAATAGATGCCAACTTATCACAGAGGCTTAAATTTTACTTTAAGTTAAAGTAGATTTATATTTTTTAATCCTGTGGGTTTGAAATTGAAGTGAAAACTGGTAAATAGCTGATATTATCTGTCCTTGGATTGAAATAAGATGATTTCTTGAATGTTATTTAATGTTAGGGAAAACAAGAAAACGCCCAGTATATTTTTCCTCTTGCCCAATTTTAAGGGCAATTATCAAGAAATAAGACCTACATGAATTAGTAGCGTCGTTCTCTTTCCTAGGCTCATATTGTAGAGTATGTATCCATCCCTTATAAGTCTCAAGTAAGAAGTCCCAAACCTGCAACTTGTTACATATTTCGCTTGAAGTCTCTCCTTGAAAATTGATCACAAGATTTATATTTCTACAGGCTGTTTACAAGACTATTTTGGGCTTCATGAAAGGTCATGACCTTAGGAAAAGAACAACAATAACAGAAAATATATAGTTAGAAAGCAATACTTCTGTAGTTTCTTTTAAATAAAATGTTCACGTAAGTTAGATTGGCGACTGAAACCATACACATCTTCTGAAAGCCTTAGTTTGTTTTTGTTTTTGTTTTTACCTTTCAATGTGTCTCATCCTAGCAGTGATATGTGGAAAAGGATTTCAGATTTCAAAGGAAAAATAAATTGCATAAATAAGGAAAATGATATTCAAACAGAGATAAAATGGGCAAGTGAAATTTCTACAAATCACTTTATAAGCAAAGGAATGTTTGGGGGGGGCACAGAGACTGGTTGTAGGGCTCAGAGAGCTCTGAGGAAATATTTAGAAGTCTTCACCAGAAAGCTGAAGAGGGGGAGTCCCACAACTTTCCCAAACACAGAAATGCTTAATGAAATAAGCACAATGACAGGGAACATGAAGGGAGAGCCAACCTCACGTTGAAGAGGTAAAGAAGAGAAATCCCAAGTTTTCAGACCCCCAGAGGAATTCAAGCCAGAACAAAGAGCTAAAACTAAAGACTGTGGCAGAATGTTGAAGACCTGGAAAGGTAAATATGGAACTTCTCTTTGAGGTTGTCTTTTATGAGGAAAAAAAAATCCCACTGGAAGATGTCAAAAAGTATGAAGTTCTTGAGGGAACAAGTCACCCTGAGAAGTCAGTGCAGGTGACAAATGGAGTATATAAATAGCCCAAGAATTTCCAATAATGAGCAATTGAGAAAAGACTTTAAGTATTTAAAAAATTTTTTTTAATGTTTGTTTTTGAGAGAGTGAGCGAGCATGAGCAGGGGAAGGGCAGAGAAAGAGGGAGACACAGAATCCGAAGCAGGTTCCAGGCTCTGACTTGTCAGCACAGAGCCTGACACAGAACCCAGAACAGTGAGATCATGACCTGAGCCCAAGTTGGACACTTAACTGAATGAGTCACCCAGGCGCCCCTGAGTATTTTTTTAAATGTTTTTTATTTATTTTTGAGAGACACAGAGACACAGCGTGAGCAGGGGAGGGTCAGAGAGAGAGGGAGACACAGAATCTGAAGACAGGCTCCAGGCTCCGAGCTAGATGTCAGCACAGAGCCCGACGCGGGGCTTGAACCCACGAACCGTGAGATCATGACCTGAGCCGAAGTCCGACGCTTAACCGACTGAGCCACCCAGGTGCCCCCACCCCGAGTATTTTTAAAGAATGATCAGAGATTAAAGAAGGATAGAAATCGTAAAGAACAGGACTTTATGAAAAAAGGAAAAGTTTACATAAAAGAACTAAGCATAAATCGTAGAGATAAAAAATAAATATGACTTTAAAAGTAACAGCAACGACAACAACAACAATATATTTGGGAGTTTAAAACAACACAAGATTAAAAATATAGATGCTACTTGTAGGGATAAGGTAGAAAGGGGTATGAAATAAGTCATAATATATTGTAATGATGATTAAGCTTCCGTGAACAATCAGAAACAAGTTCAGTAACCGTCAGTTGGGTGGAAGGACAGATTGCAGTTTATTTATACAATGGCACACTAAAATGGTGTAGTTAAAAACAAGTGAGATCGATATAAGTAATATGGATAGAATGTAAAAGCATCACTGACGGTGAAAGCAAGGAACAATACGATGTATGCTGCGGATACCACGCACATCAATTTGATAAACCCGGAAGAGAAACCAATATACTCTCGGATAGACAATAAGTAGTTACAATGTAAAAACATGGAGAGAACGCGTCCTCAGTTGGACCAGTGGTAGCAGTTGCTCCTGGAGAGAGATGGAGAAAAATCACCTTGGGCCATTTTCATTTGGAACTCCAACCGCATCTGCAATGTTTTATTTATTTATTTGAAGCAAAACTAATACAGTGTGTATGTTCCTAGAAGATTGGTAGAGGTGCTTCCTATGGTACTGTCTGTGCTTTTGGTGTGTTTAAGATTTTTCACAATTAAAAATGCAGGGACCAAATAAAAGATATGAAAGGATGGAACAACTTTCAGGTGAATGTGGGGCTTATCAAACCTAATCGTCTCTCTGCTTCCCTAAACATGGACGTGACTCTCTCTGTAGCAGGAGCCACATTTCTGAAGTAGAGTGGGGCTGCCAAATAGAAATAAAAGTTCTCCAGGCTCATTCATGCAGCCTAAGTATGCAAGAAGAGATCATCTTTTAAACGCATGTTTCTCTGGCTGTATTTGCCCTATCACCCCTCACCTTTGTTAGCCTAACAAGTTTTTCCCGACATAGAAGTGCAGGTGAGAGGAAAATAGAAGTGGTGATATCTGAGAGGCAGAGACACTCCTCCGAAGTTCCTCTTTCAGTTCTCTGAGGGAAGATGTTCTTTCTCTTGAACGGTACAAAGTGGTGAAGGACAACCGGCACTTGCTAAGGATCAGGTGCATAGAGGTGCGTGGATTCTGATCATAATAGAATGAAGCTGTCTGAAGGGTCTATTGTTATTCAATATCAGCTGGGGGGAAAAATCTTCAAAATTCGGTGACCAAAGAGAACTAGTATGACAAAAGGAAGTATGTTTCTGTGGTAAGAGAAAATAGAGAATTGGTAATTAAATCATTTTCATCATTTAATAATTGAAGAGACAAGTTTAACACATCCTGTGTTTTTGATGTTAACTAAAGTTTAACATATTAATTGCCCCGAACTGATGTGAACTAATGCAAATTTAAGCCTGCAACTGCTCTTTCCTGTTTACTTTAACAGATGAGTCTTTCATCGGTCTCCAGCATGAGATTTTTCTTTTTGAAATATTTATGGTTGTGTCAAATATGTGTAGATTCCTTCAAAACGATCTCATTTTTAAAAGCAATTAAAAGTGAGAATAGGCCCCATTAAAATTCAGGAATAAAACTTGTCATTAAATGAAAGTCATCTGTGTGCTGAATACCAAAGGATCTGACAGTTCTAGGTTGATGACTCTGAGCCTAGGCTACAGCAGAGTAACAAGGCTTTCGTGCCTGAAACTCGAGTCAAACTGGAATTCTGAAAAGCCACAAGGAAATTCATTTGCATATATGAGAAATAGAATGAGGGTTTTTTTTTTAACCGTCTTTTGAAATTCAGGTTGATTGATCGAATGAATGTGAAAAAAAGGAAAGAGTTCTTGGGGCTCAGAATGGAGAATAATAGAATATAGATGACAAACAGATAATCCGGTCATAGGTCCTATAGGACTGTTTCCATTTCATCCAGGAATGGGTATTGAGTAGTGAAGACATTCCAAGCCGAGTAAAATGGAAGAGAGATTGGTACCTTCTCTGGAATTAGGTTTTGGGTAGCCAGAGTTGACATACTAAATGCTTTTTTAAAAAGTCTTTATTATGAGACCACTCTGGTTGTTTTTTTTAAATGTTTATTTTTGAGAGAGAGCAGGGGAGGGGCAGAGAAAGAGGAGGACAGAGGATCCAAAGCTGGCAAGAACCCAGGAACCACAAGATCATGGCCTGAGCTGAATTTGGATGTTTAACTGACTGAGCCACCCAGGTACCCCAGGCATACTAAATGCTTTTTAATATTCTTGTCCAGTGCCTAAAAAAATGATTTACAGGACTATTCTCGACAGGTAGAATTTAATTGCACACTGGATTTTAACTGTTCTACATATAAAAATCTCTTTTCTTCTTTTAAATTTCTCTTACAAACTCCATCCTTCTAAAAATGAGATTTGGATGGGGGCGCCTGGGTGGCTCAGTCGGTTAAGTGTCCGACTTCAGCTCAGGTCATGATCTCGCAGTCTATGGGTTTGAGCCCCGCATTGGGCTCTGTGCTGACAGCTCAGAGCCTGAAGCTGGCTTCAGATTCTGTCTCTCTGTCTCTCTGTCTCTCTCTCTCTCTCTACCCCCTCCCCCACTCATGCTGTCTCTCAAAAATAAATAAACGTAAAAAATTTTTTTTAATGAGATTTGGATGACTATCTCTG
Organism: Cryptoprocta ferox; assembly: GCA_028646485.1. Taxonomy (NCBI): domain Eukaryota; kingdom Metazoa; phylum Chordata; class Mammalia; order Carnivora; family Eupleridae; genus Cryptoprocta; species Cryptoprocta ferox. Next base: position 37,444,529 of record CM053568.1, read on the forward strand.
GATTCTTTACTGCTAGGATCCCTGTTACAACAACTTTAAGTCATTTATATCCTAGGGAAAGAATCTGTGGCCTTAATTATTGTGGGAGTGGGGTGGAGGGGCAGAGCTTAGATATAAAAATGCTAATGTATAAACCAGCTCTAAAGAGAAGATAGGAAGGGCTATCTTATTTTGGAATCTCGAATTTATGTTCACTATCTGACTGAGGAGAAATTGTTCAGAAGGTACATTTTGGATATAAGCTTTTTATATTTCACTATGAATTCTGCCCCTAGTTCTCCTGGTTTCATTGCTGGCGGAATGGGCTGAATGTCAGGTTGAGCTCTAAGGCCTGACTTGCCCCATACATACTATGTTCCTTGGACTTACTCTGACCTTAGCACTTAAAGAGAGGTGGTACCTTCAGAACATAAACCACCATCAATTGCTGCTAGAGTTTAAGGAAAAACTAGAGCTAATTAGAGGGGGAATGTTGCGCTCCCTCTTTTCTCTCGAAAACCTCTGTACTTAGACATGGAGGAGGCCAGTATCAGTGACTAATGTACAAAGACTCATTCTTAAGTCAGGGTGAAAAAGTTAGGAAAAACCAACATATTCCTCATGTCACACATAGTTTTGGAGGTACTATGATGTGCAAGGCAGTGTGTTGCCAATAAAAGCGTCAGGGTTTCTACCATCAACCTAGTCTAGTAAAGACTAGAGAATATCAAGAGTTTCAGAAGGTGAATATTTAAAATTTTTTTTTATGTTTTATTTATCTTTGAGAGAGAGAGAGAGATAGCATGAGTAGGGGGCAGAGAGAGAGAGAGAGAGAGAGAGAGGGAGACGCAGGATCTGAAGACAGGCTCCAGGCTCTGAGCTAGCTGTCAGCACAGAGCCCAAAGCGGGGCTCAAACCCACGAACTGTGAAATCATGACCTGAGCCGACGTCGAACGCTTAACCGACTGAGCCACCCAGGTGCCCCCGAAGGTGAATATTTGATAAACATTTCCCAAACCAGGTTCTAAACCATTTGGAAGAGAAAGTTGGCACAAAGGTAAGATCTAAATACCAGTGTTGGTATGATAGGAATGGATGACAAAAATGTGGCTTAGGTGTGAGGCAACAGTGGGATTCCTAATTACAGACTCAGAATTAGACAGATGTGCCTTCCAAGTCACAACCTTGCCTGTGCCCTGCAAGGGGGTTGGCCCTGTAAACCTTAAGTGTAGAAGAGCAGATCTCAGGCTCTGCTTTCTGCAGAGCTGCTTCTCAAGAAGGAAACTGTGGTGTCTGTCTGGTCGGATGGGAACCCCCAAATGCAGGGTGATGATCGGATGGAAGTCGGTGGCTGGCATGGTGGAAGGATTCACCTAAGGCAGAACAAAGGAGATAGAAGTTTACTGAGTACAACGCAAGGGGGCAGTGGGCAGGACAGCAAAGCAGAGACTGTCTGCAATAAGGCAGTGGGTGGGGGCTGTTTTATTTATTATTATTTTTTAAATTTATTAATTTTTTTACTGTTTTATTTATTTTTGGGGGGGGCAGAGAGAGAGAGAGAGAGAGAGAGAGAGAGAGAGCATGAGCAGGGAAGGGGCAGAGAGAGAGGGAGACACAGAATCCAAAGCAGGCTCCAGGCTCTAAGCTGTCAGCACAGAGTCCGACAGGGGTCTCGAACATGTGAACCATGAGATCGTGACCTGAGCCAAAGTCAGACATTCAACTGACTGAGCTACCCAGGTGCTTTTTTTATTTTTTATTTTAGAGAGAAAGTGTGTGCATGTGTGTGAGTACAAGTGGGGGGTGGAGGGGAGCAGAAGCAGAGAGAGAGAGAGAGAGAGAGAGAAAATCTTAAGCAGACTCCATGCCCAGCACAGAGCCCGATGTGGGATCATGACCTGAGATGAAATCAAGAGTTGGCTGCTCAACTGACTGAGCCACCCTGGTGCCCCAACGATTAAGGTTACCACCCCTCCTTTTTTTAAAGTAGGCTTAAAAGCCCAACGTGGAGCCCAATGTGGAGCCCATTGTGGAGCCTAGTGTAGAGCCCATTGAAGGACCCAATTCAGGGCCCAACATGTGCTTGAACTCATGACCCTGAGATCAAGACCTGAGCTGAGATCAAGAGTCAGATGCTTAACCGACTGCGCCACCCAGGTGGGGGACTGTTTTTAACAGGAGAAGATGAGGAGGTATGGTGACGTATGGAATCTTGCCTTTTTTGGTGACTCTGTCTGGTTGTAAGTAGCCCATTTGTTACTTAACGCTTATGGATATTTTGAGGCGGGTCGGCAGATGGGCCTGTCTGTTTTCAGTCAGGAGATCCTGTGGGCTCTTTCTATGTTCTCTCACTCAAGCCTGTTTGCCTAAAAGTGGGCTCTACAGAAACTATGTATATCCAGTTGATTAGTCTAACTTTACCAAACAGATTAATTCTCTTAGTGTAGAATATGATATCAAGAAATCTTTCTGACATAATCTTCTAGATTCTATCTTTAGGGTCTCCTAAGCAAGATATATAAAATCAATGAATTTTGGGTGTGCCTCCCAATTTTATTGTTTAACATCCTTTTTGCCTTCATTTTTCTTGTTTATGCAATCCCACCGTTGTACCTTCCTGTCAGATCAATATCTAATCCAGGCCTTGATGCCACACATTATTGCCCTTCATGGCTTGTATTTAATATTAATAGGCTTCATCTTTAGTATCCTAATTCCAGAAACTTTGTGGTCATGATCTCAATTCGATCACTCCACTTTCAGGGGCAATCTTTCATTGCAGTTCACTCAGGAATACTTTGGGCATTTTACACTGCTGATTTCATGGATTCTCCTTCTGTGACTTTCACAGGGTGCTTCTTAATAATTTTCCAGATCCTGGCTCTGTCTGAAGGAGTCATCTCATTGTGCTCTGATATCTTTCCTCTCTTCCTCTGCTAGATTTTGTTCCCCTGTGAAACACTCTTTCTGATTTAGTAAGAATTGAAGCAATTAAACAGTCCCCTGTTTAAACATTGCTTCTGAAATTTGTGTGCATGTTGGCACCTCCTAGGAGGTTTAAAAACACTGATGCCAGATCCACCCCCAGAGATTGTGATTGATTTGGTCTGGGGTGCAGTCCCCTAATAATCCCAGTGTTTGAGAACCACTGCATTAAAACATGTCCCTTTTTCTAATACTTTGAGAGCAGTTAGACTCTTGCATTTTATGCCCATCTATTTTGATCTTTAAGTTCTGATTTCTTCCATGTCTACTTAGTTTAGTTAATATTCCAACCATCCTCGTAAGTAATTCCCTCTCTTGCTTCTGCTTAACCACGATGCCTTTCTTTATTTGATTTTCATTCTTCACTTGTTCCTATTTGAATAGGAAGACTGAAGCAGAAAGTTGCTGTATTTTCTTTATAATAAGGATCCCATGACTTTTTAGTTAATACTTAACAAAATCTACTCCTCTTCTCTGAGTGAAATCTAATTTGGATCTAAAATCTAAATCTAGTTTCAAACCAAATGGTGGGCTGGCTCTTTGGCCTGTGGGCAAGTTTCATGAATTTAAGGTTAGTTGCTCCATAGGTTTCTTCTGGTTCCTGAATGAAGAATGGAATTTGGGGCGGGGGATCATTCCCTTACTGTCTACCTGGACATGGTACTAACATTGGAGCTAAACGCTAACTAATGCTCTGTAGAACTCGACTGCACAACAGATCTGTCTGAAAAACAGTAAAATGGAATATTTTTGCCCATCCATTGATGCTTTAGGAGGGCTTACCCACCACAGCATTGCATTCAACCTGAGGCCAAGCCATTCTTGGGAAATTCAAGGTCAGACTGCAGCAGCCTCCTCCTGAGTCCCTCATGGTAGATGTCTGGATATGTTGCTGTGGCCTGGTGCCTGTAGTTCAGGCTTTATAAAAGAGCCACTTATCTATGGTTGAAGCTGTCATAAACTTTGTGACCCAACAAGGTTCAAGTGCTACATGATAATCACTTGCTAAAGTCTAAGTCTTAAAGCTGCCCATTCAGAACGTATCAGCTAAAAACAAAAGCAAGCAAAACAAAAGGAAACAAAAACGTCCAAATTGCAAGACCCAATATAGGCTGCTGAAGCCAAATGTTTTGCTGTTGTTTCAAATGTAAAAACATTTCTCCTGGGCCACAGCAAATGCTTCAATCTCCAGGTATTATTTTACTATCCAAGTTCCACTCTTTATTTCTATTTTATAGTCCTTGAACTAGGATATTAGAATGACAATTCCTAACAGCTCCTTTCTTTATTTAATCAGAGACAAAGGAATTATGGAGAATGAGGTCAAAACACCAACTTGTTACGAGGGCTTTTGGAAAACATGACTTAGCTGAATGACAGTAGTGGTCTTTTTAAAATTGCATCCCAGGGCACCTGGGTGACTCAGTCGGTTAAGCATCTGACTTTTGGCTCAGGAAATGATCATGAGTTTGAGCCCTGCTTGGGGCGAACATGAACCCTGCTTCAGGTAAAAAAAAACAAAAACAAAAACAAAAAACACATGAGCCCGGCTTCAGGTGAGCCCAGTTTCTCTATCTCTCCCTCTCTCTGCCCCCCCTGCCCCTTGTGGGATTCTCTTTCTGCCCTTGGCTCACTTGTTCCCTCTCAAAAGAAAAAAATAAATTAATTAAAAAATAAATAAAATTGCATCCCAGAATTAAGTAGATTCATCCAATCACAGATAACTTAAAAAAATAAATAAATAAAGGACAGTCACCTGTGGAGGAGTCAGGCAGCCAGCCAGAAAGGCTTGCAAGAGTAGAACACAATGGATGCTTCCTGAAATTAGGCTGGCCCAGCTTAGGTTTTATCTCAAATTTATGAGTCATCGAGTGCTCCACTAATAGAGGTCCCTCAATATGGGAACTAGAAGCTGGTGGAGAGGAGGTTCCCATGTACAAAAGAGATAAGACATAAACACAGATGTCCTTACACCAGCAACATCTGAGTGACCCATAATAACAAACTCAGCAGCCTTAGTCCTGAAGATGAAAGACAGACTCAGTTGTGATTACTGCCAGCTGAAAGACAACTCTTGTAATCGATCTTAGAGGGTAAGAAACACAACATGGAACGGGGGATTTCTAGAAGCATCCTTGGCAGAAACATTGTAAAACAGAAAAGCTGAAGACCAAGTGAGTCACCTCAAGCTTCCCATCACAACTTAAGCCACACTGTACCTTCCTTAATTAGCTCATCTCATTCTGTTTCTCAAGTTAATCCTGTTTAACATTTTATAAAACATCTCTTGTAAAACCTTTCTATGTCTCTTACAGTACACAAATAATGCAGGACTAAATCTTGGCACCTCTAATCCAACATATTTTTTGGTTCATCCTCTAATAACAATCATATCCTGGGGACTTGTGGCCTCAAGGGAATGAACTCTGGACATTGTCAAAGGTCCCAATGCTGGCAGTGACCTGTTAGAGCATCCAGCTGTCCTGTGGGGTCAGGTGGTAGGTGGTGACAACATAAAGAGCAGGACAGCACGTTTATACTGAAATCAGGTAAAGATCTATCCTCTTGCCCAGGAACAGAGAAAAAATGGTCTGATAGGCTTCCATTTATGGAAAAACATCCATTCTTGTCTTCACCACACTCCCATGAAAAGAAATACAATTATTTTTTTGTGTTATCCTTAATGCACAAATTATCATAACATATAAACACACACATGTTGTAACTTATAAACATATAATTAGGATATTTTTGACAGCGCACACTCAAATACATAGAATTTTATTTCCCCATACAATCTTTAGTTAGCTAGCTGTCAGAAAAATTGGGAAATCTAGAATTATGAATTATGAAAATTTAATACATGAAAAATTCATCTTAGGTGAGAGTAGGGAGGTAAGCCTAGTAGAATGTTAATAATCTTTAAAGGTAGTATCTTTATTCTTAAAAATGTCTCTCAATGTCAGGGCTGGCCTAAATCTTGGTCTCCATAGCGCTACACTTTTGACAACTGGAGACATCTGGCTGCAGAATTTAGCCTATCACTTAAACCAAACCTTTGTGACTTAAAATGGAGGTGGCCATGTGGGCAATCAGGCCTTGGTTGTTGTCATTCTAACTGATCTGCTAGTCTGTCCCTTTTACCTCTCATTCTCAGAATCTGGCCTCTATGTAGGACCCAGTGTTCTGAGAGGGGGGCCTATTTTGCACTCACTCATCTTCATGCTCACAAGACTTCTTGAAGCCTTAATCTTGGTTCTATTTTAAACATGAGGAAACCACTCACCCTTTAGGGACTGTGAGGTCACAGGTCCCTGGCAGTGACCTGTTAGAGCATCCAGCTGTCCTGTGGGGTCAAGTGGTAGGTGGTGACAACATAAAGAGCAGGACAGCACGTTTATACTGAAATCAGGTAAAGATCTATCCTCTTGCCCAGGAACAGAGAAAAAATGGTCTGATAGGCTTCCATTTATGGAAAAACATCCATTCTTGTCTTCACCACACTCCCATGAAAAGAAATACAATTATTTGTTTGTGTTATCCTTAATGCACAAATTATCATAACATATAAACACACACGTGTTGTAACCATCCAGGTCACAGGTACTCCATGAATGTAAGCCCTGCCACGCTTCCTTCTCTTAGGCATTTACTGGCAAAAGTCGGATGGTGTGCTTCTCATCCCGAGGATTTAAGTCATTTGGTGACAAACCTGTCCAGCCATCTGCTATAGCATTTAAAAGCTCCAAATAGGTAACTGGCTCAATCCCAGTCAAATGCACTGTAACCCTCACAAAAGCTTGGATGATGTTGGATATCTCTCTGAATGATAACAGGATTCCCCAGTAGAACTTCCGGGTATGCAAACATTTTTGTGGAACTGGTAACAAATATATATATTTTATAAACCTCAATTTCTTATGTTTTCATCTCTTGATCAACTATAAGATACCTAGTGTCCAGTTTTTTTATGGACACTAGGTTATGTTATGTTATTTGTTTTTTGGGTTTCGTTGTTGTTGTTTTCCTGTTTGCTCTACTTGGCTGTTTGCACTATGTTCATCTACTATATACATATACCCAATGGCTAATTATACAAATGCTGGCATTTACCAACCAGCTGGGTGACCTTCCATGAGTTACTTAGTTTCTCTAAGTCTCAGGCAGCTCACCTGAAAATACAATAATAATCTAATATCTTAAAGATAAAATGAGATGATGTATCTAAAGCAGCAGTTCTCAAACATTTTGACTCAAAACTCCTTTAACTCTTAAAAATTACTGAAGATTTCAAAAAGCTTTTATTTATATGAGTTACATATCTATAGATATTTACCATATTAGAAATTAAAACAGAAATATTTTTGTAATATTTATTTATTTTAAAATAGCAATAATAAGCCCATTATATATTCATATAAATAAGATGTTTATTAAGTTTATTTTTTTATTTTGAGAGAGACAGAGAGAGTGGGCAGGGAAGGGACAGAGAGTGTGGGAGAGAGAGAATCCCAAACAGGCTCTGTACTGTTAGTGCGGAGCCCGATGTGGGACTAGAACTCACAAACTGTGAGATTAAGACCTGAGCCAAAACCAAGAGTTGGACATTTAACCAACTCAGCCACCCAGGTGCCCCCATAAATAACATATTTTTAACTTAAACAACTGTGTTTTCAAAAAAAAAAACTTTAGAGAGTGGCATTTTTTTTTCTATTTTGCCAACCTCTTTAATGTCTTTTTAAAAATTTTTTTAAATGTTTTTTTTTTTTTTTTTGAGAGAGAGAGAGAAACAGTGTGAGCAGGGGAGGATCAGAGAGAGAGAGGGAGACACAGAATCTGAAGCAGGCTCCAGGCTCTGAGCTAGCTGTCAGCAAAGAGCCTGATGCGGGGCTCAAACCCATGAACTGTGATATTATGACCTGAGCCGAAGCTGGATGCTTAACCAACTGAGCCACCCAGGCACTCCATCCTTAATGTCTTTAAGAGAGCTGGGTTGTCATATATACCCTCTATATTTGATTTATTGCAATATGTTGTTTTGGTTGAAGTGCATGAAGAAAATGTGGCCTCACACAAACTCATAGTTGGAAAAGAGAAGAGTATTCTTATAGCCTTTTCTGATATTGTGGACATTCTCCTTTGATATATACCCGAACTCAGCAAGTGGTAGTTTATAAAAGGTTTGTTGCAATCTGGAATCTTAAACCGTATCGGTGAACATTCTGTACTGTGTAATATTAAAATCCATCGGTCTGCTTTGCACATTGAATGGATCTTTCACCCGCATATAGTTTTATGCATTATGCATGGGTCATTTGGAAAATATTGGTTTACTGAGTTATGCAGGTCTTCTACAGGTTGACACATTTTATCACAGGATATAAAAAAAATCACATTTGTTAAACTCACCACCTATCGGATCAGAAAAATCTTTAGGTATCAGAGAGCTGTCAAGCTCATGGTGGTAGATACAAGTCTTCAAAATTCTAATTTTCATTTGAAAGTCCAAACTTTATCAGTGGCCACAAATATTGTTGTTTTTCTTCAAGTGACAAGTTCACTTTGTTCTTTCAAGAAAACATCTGCCAATACCCAAGTCTGAAAATCACTGTTTGTCTGTCAGCTGTTTTTTTCAGAAAAAATTGTGTTCTATGAAAAAAGTGGTAAGTACAGCTTACAACTCAAATTATCACACGTCTTTCCTCGAGACAACTGTAGTGCTTCAGTCTCAGCTGATGGGCTTTATGTGTACTTTCCATTTAATCATATAGAATAGTAAAAAGGTGAGCATTTAAGAGGTAAAATTTAATAAAATTAAAAATTTTTACTGCTTCATTAAAAACAATCTTAAGTGAGGCTAGCCTTTTAATCTTTTTCCTACATGAGAGTTCATGGCTGTGAAGACTATAGCTATTACTGATATATTTTTATTTTGGTGTCACTGCCTTGATTCATGTTTAGGTGCCGTGAATTTTTCCCGTGATAAATTTCACATCATCCGTACAAATACCAACACAATGAAGAAAGACCTGTAACTTCTTAGTGCTATTACAAAATTAGTTTTGACTTTGCAGAGTCCCTGAAAGGGTTCTGAGCATGCTAGGGATTCTTGAGCCATACTTTGAACTGCTAATATATGTTTTAGCTATTACATGATGTAATACAGAGTGGGCCCTCAGTAAGGAAGATCAATTCCATTATTATGAGGTGAATATTTTATACTGTGAGTGTACTTGTGTTTGAAACTGTTATGGAGGGTTAAGTTCATGGCACATTATTATCACAGGTTTCTGTGAGAGACCCTCTTTCCAAGCTTCTAGATTTTAATAATTTTAACCTTTTCCCTTTGTTGCCTCAGCCTCAGAGCTGTTTCAGATTCTCCATGGCTGGGGGAAATCAGACACCAGACTTGGTGGGGTGGGAGACCATGAGTAGTTTCATGGCCCACCCTCCACTGAGGTAAACAATGATCTGAGTTTTGAGATGACCAATTCTCATAATCCAGTCAGTTATCACAAAGGTTACTTAAACAGTTTGAGCCTCTTCTACATTTTGTATGAGTCAATTTACCAAAATAATTTTTAAAAAATGCTTTCAGGGGTGCCTGGATGGCTCGGTCATTGAGCATCTGACTTCGGCTCAGGTCATGATCTCATGCATGGTTCGTGAGTTGGAGCCCCGCGTCAGGGCAGCTTGGAGCCTGGAGCCTGCTTCAAATTCTGTGTCTCCCTCCTTCTCTGCCCCTCCCCTGCTCATGCTCTGTCTCTCTCTCTCTCTCAAAAATAAATAGAAACATTAAAAAATTTTTTTTGAAAAATGCTGTCAGAATCACAATACTATTTTTAGAAATAGGAAACACTCCTTCCACCTTTACATAATAATGTCTGAAGATGATTATAAACATTTACAGGTGATATTTAAATTAGACAAAAATGTGTATTTGTTCCAAAACAGTTGAGCAAAGGAAACTGAGAGAAACACAAAGTGTTTCATCACATGAAGACATTTTCTCTGGCTTCCTAACAGGGCGATTTAATTCGGAAAGATTGCATGTATTGATTGAAGTACTAGCCCCGTGATACTTAACAGATGAATGAAACCAATGAAAAGGGCACTTACTATTCACATTTCCCAGTGTGAAAGAACAAGTATTAATAAAGGGAGAGAGTTAATTTTAGAAAATGACAAAAGATTGCATTTATTGAAACTGTTTCATAAAATAGGATTGTAGGTGATTAGCCTAAAACAATATGTGGTTTAAAAGAGAATCAGGTCAGAGAGCACAGCGTCCAGGGAAAATACCTCCAGATGCTGTTCAAGATAGAGATGACAGCGTTGGTTGCCTGAAGCAGACGTAGGCCTTAGGGAGCTTCTAATCTGGGAGAGGCTCTTGATGGGTTGTGTAAGTGTATAAATCCTTGCTTTTCAATCTTAGCTTTTCTGTTGCTTCTTCTCACTTTCCACATTCCTGGTCTTTCTGACTCTTCGGCTCCTCCAGATTGTTTTCTACTTACGGACTGCCAGAATGGTGCCCACAAGGGGCACTGCCTTGAATAACAGGAGGTATCATATCATCTCTTCAGGGAATTTGTATCTGAAATTCATTCATTAAAAGAATAACTTCAGATTGAGTGCAATCTCTTAAAAAGCTTCTGATATCTATGACATATAACATGTAAAAAAATAAATCGTTTTGTGGTGTGTTAAGTGACCGGCTAAGGAGATGGGTTGGGAAGAAGAGGCATTAACAAGTGTTTTAGATTGTGAGATTCTTTGTGCAGTGAGCTAGGTTTTACAAACATCAGTGATTTTAATCTTTACAAAAATCCCATGGTAACATCCATGTTTGGAAGGGTGAGTAGACTGAGGCTCAGAGAGGATAACTTGTCCAAGGTTGTTCAGATTACTGTGGAATGGGCTTAATCCATTTGATCTATCATAACTATTAAATACTTCTTGATAGATCATGGTAGCCTCTGTCAAACACAGGATGATGTTAAACAGACAAGGAAGACTTTACTCACGGCTATTACAATAGTTTGTGGGAGACTATAATTATGTCTGAGCTCAGCTACTGTAAAGGAGAGCTGGGGTAGGAAGGAGGATCTTAGGTCATCTTTGTTTGCTAATTGCCTTTATCCAAAGGAAAAATAAACTTTTTTTGTAACTTCATGGCAAGAGATAATTTTACAACTTGGAGTAAGCTGCCTGCCAAAGTTAGGCTTATAGCCCTTCCACAGAAACTGGGAGTTGGGGCATTGTCCTCCTCAATGATTATATTTTAGAAGGATGGCTCCCAAGTTTGTAAGAAAGACATTCCTTGAAGGTAGAACCGGTGAGAGGCTTTTAAAAGGCTTTGCATAACAAAAGTAATGAGACAGAATTTACAATTAGAGTTTTCTTGAAGTAAATGCTCTAAGACAGGGAGGTCAGGGGTCTAGAGGCTGGAAGAAGCCTATCTAAGATTTAGTCAGGCTGAAAGAAAATTAAGATCCTTGGTCTTGGTCAGTCCTCCCTTTTGTTCTAGGGAAACCAGGCATTCCATTTAACAACTTAAGAAAACTAGTCCAGTACTTTGTTAAAGCAGATTTGTGTTAGTAGAGGGTATTTTCTGGGTGGTGTGAGCAGTTGGGTATTTAACAAGGAGGATTCCTATGGGAATAAAAATGAGAACAAACATTAATGGTTGGAACAGACTATAAATCCAGTTACTGAGTCCAGAAAGTAGCCAATCAAGGAGATTCCTAGATACTGGACTCTATGTATCCATAGATAGTGCAATGAGGATGGAAATGGCAATGTGACAGATTTCCCAGTTTGCGTTTGGAATGTTTTTGTGATGGTATAGATATAAGAGAGGTTTGGGTGAGATTGACAACAATTGTAGTTATTTTTCAGAAGAGCCTGGAAGATTCAGGATGTAGATTGGACTTTTATTTATTTATTTGTTTGTTATTTTTTATTTTTTCAAGTGTTTTATTTGTTTTTGAGAGAGAGAGAGAGACAGCACGAGCAGGGGAGAGTCAGAGAGAGAGGGAGACACAGAATCCGAAGACAGGCTCCAGGCTCTGACCTAGCTGTCAGCACAGAGCCCAACACGGGGCTCGAATCCATGAACTGCGAGATCATGATCTGAGCTGGAGTCGGACGCTCAACCAGCTGAGCCACACAGGCACCCCTAGATTGGACTTTTAAAAGCCTCTTGAGGCTCGGGACCTGAGACAAGAACTTGTCACCGGATTTTACTTGCAGTACTTATAGATTTGGATGAATTTCTCTCTTGTTGAGCTCCCCAATATATCCTATTTTCTGGGCCTTCCAGGAGTGACTTTCCTTACTTACTAATAAGGCCGGAAATGTATAAACCAGGCACCAGGCTGGTTTTCTCAAGAGGGCTTTGTAAGCATTGGCTTCTTAAAGTTGACCTTAGTTCCTTAAAACTATCTGGTCATATCTGATTCTGTGCACATCATTCTCAAATATGACATTACAGTCAAAGCCTTGGCTGTATAATCAATATTTTTAATTATGTTCTGTTACAAGGAAGACAGATTTTTATCGAACCTATGCAAATAATTATATTGCCATGAAAATGAGAATACGCAAGCATTTCTGAATTCTGGGGGAGATTAGGCAGGGATAAAAAGGTAAATGTTTCACTTCTGTTTATAAAAGCATAATCCACTAAATAGTTTTATGAGTTATAGGTGGCAGAAGGAAAAAAAGAAAAAGATTCCTTTTATCTGGGAAATAGAACACTAAACATCAGTAATGTTCCAAATAAAACCCATAATCATCCTTCATAAATTCATATAGTCCTGTGGAATTACTTCTTGTTCTTCTTCATCTTGGGTTAGGAATCTCATGAACCCACCAATTTCTGTCTGGTATAAGAATAAATTGACATGAGACTGATTAACAGGAGAAAATCAAATTTAATTTTGTACATGTGGGACCCTCACATGCATAAGAGATTCAACGAAAGAAAGGTAAAGTAAGATATATATGCCATTCTGAGCGAAGGAATGGAATAGGGGCTTCAAAGGGGAGGAGGGCAATTCACAGAGCAAAAAGGAGAGCAGATGATTGGTAATTAGATGTTTGCCCTGCCATATAGATGAGTCACTTAGGTAAAATTTATCTCTGGTAACTCTTATTCTGGAGCAGATCCCCAATTTAGATTCTTCTTGGTAGGTAGGGGAGGGGCAAACGTTCCTCCTAAAACTACAGATTCTTAGTTGCCGTTAGCTCAAAATAGTCCACATGCTTAAATAGCACACTTTTGGGATATTTGTTCTGAACCCCTTGTTGGGAAGGAAGAATTTTAATTTACCTGTCAAGGTCTTTCTATCTGGACTAAGAATCAAATTGACATGAGACAGATTAACAGGAAAAAAATGAACTTTAGTTTTGCACTTAAGGGGAATCCACATAACATGAAATTCTGAAGACAGGCAACATGAGGCTTATGTGACATCTTGAATTAAGGAGAGGGTTGGAGGTCTGGACTGGAGGAAAGCCATGAGCAGGAGGGTGAAGTGAGAGGAGGTGTTTGGAAAGCAAGGGTTGCCTTTCTATGCAGATAAATTTCTTAGGTAAAGAGTAATCTTCCTGGTACAGGCTCTCCTTTCCACTGTAAATTTAGGCAGTTGAAGGGGAAGTAAAAGGTTTTTTCTGAATCCTCTGGATTTTGATTGCTTTTATTTTTCTTTTCTTTTATATTTTTATTTTTTGAGAGAGAGAGAGAAAGTGGGAGCAGGGGAGGGACAGAGGAGGAGGGAGAGAGAGAATCTTAAGGAGGTTCCATGCTGAGCGTAGAGCCTGAGCTCTATCTCATGATGATGAGATCATGACCTAAGCCGAAATCAAGAGTTGGTTGCTTAACCAACTGAGCTACTTGGGTGCCCCTGGGTTTTGATTGCTTTTAACTCAAAATAATGATCAAGTCAAAGTGGTCTCTCTTGGGGCACCCTGTTCATGTCCTTTACACGCTTCATTTGGTATCAAGCATAGTAGAGCCAGGACTTTTCATGGACATTAATCAAGGGCATTGATACATTTCTAGAAATTTCATATAATTTAAAATATATTATGTTAACGTTTATGCATACAGACATAACCTAAGGACAGTTAAGTATCTTTTCTTATTTTACAACAATTCCCATGTAATTCAACATATAAAAAAAACCTAATTATTATTATTTATTTACTCCTCTTTTTAGGAGGTGACAGATCTTTAGTGACTTTCTAAGGGCCCTCTGGGAAACCCCATGTATAGTTTTAGGTATAAAAGATACTATATGATTAGATTTTGGGAAGGAAAATATTAAATGTTTTCAAGAGGTTTGAATACCTGGTTAAATCTGATTATGAGTCATTGAGAAACAATGCTTGGCTGCCATTTAACTGAAGTGACAATAAAAGATTTCAAAAGTAAATATAGGAGATAACAAAACTGTAAAAAAAATCCTTATCCCTTTTAAAAGCAAGAAGACTCAGTTCTTTTGAATAAGCAAGGGCACGATAAACTCAACATTTAAGCATAGGAAATATGATAAAACACACTCTTTACTTCCCTAGTGGTGTTAAAAAGAAAATGACAAGCCCAAAGTGGTGTCGCTTGGGTCAGACTGAGTCACCAAACTGGGGCTTAATGCCTAATCTAATTGTAGTTTCTACCTCCCCTAGAACTGTAAGTCTTTACCTGTCAGTCAGGAATTTTCTGATAGGCACCAATGAGGTGGGACCTCTGTATCCTCCAAAGGAAGATGAAGTAATCTACCTAATAAGACCTCCCCACAAAGGAAGATGATCTTGCCTAGAATAGTCCTCCCTTTTCTTTTGCTAATAACTTTCTTGTCATACCGTCATTCCTCTAAAAACCTTCCATTTTGTACAACTCCTTGAGGCTTCCGTCTACTTGCTAGGTGGGATGCTGCTCCACTCATGAATTGCTAAATAAAGCCAATTAGACCTTCATATTTACTCTATTGCATTTTGTTTTTTAATAGTGGATTATTCAAAAGGTAAAGCAGAATGCCTGCTGGCTCACTTGGTAGAGCATGCAAGTCTTGATCTCAGGGTCTAGAGTTAAAGCCCCATGTTGGGTGCGAAGCCTACTTAAAAAGTGGTAAAGAATATCTTTTATAACCTCTTATTAAGAGCATAGCAATAATCCAATAAATTGTTGTCACTTTAACAGAGAGAAAAACAAACACTAATTTTGCATCAGTATACTATTGATACTAACGCTCATATTTTAAAAACCCATCAACTCCTAGTCAGCTTTGACTGCTAGAGATTGAATTCTTTTTTTGCAAAACTCCTGCAACTTTCCATATCCCTTCTGGCTTTGTCCTATACCTTTTTCTTCCTTATTCTGGACCAATCAGTGGACTTAATTTATGTTAAAATTACTCTCCTTTTTTCTTAACAATAACACATCATATATACCTTGCATACTGGGCACATAAAATTGTTTCCTTTTCCCTTGTTGCTTCTTATAGTTTCATTTACACACATTGATTATAATTTTTAACTATTAATAACTTAGACCTTATAGAGGAAGCTAAGACATAGATAATTATGAACTATGTGTCATATGCCAACATCTTGTAGCTGACTAGCAAAGCTTATGAATATACCATCTCATAATTTTTATAGGGATTTGCTTTCTTATAGTACAGTTTCTCACTGTGGCAAAAAAGAACATGTTGATTAATAGCTTCAAATATCTAGCCTCTTTTAACCATGTAAAATAAGAAGCTAATGTATATAAAAAGTTTGTTTAGTAATTAATATTTCAGTTTTTAATCTTACTTAGAAATGATCTAGATATTTAGTGAATATGTATTACTTAATTTAGCATGTAAACATACAATTGTAAGTTACCAAAATGGTTTTAGAAGCTATTTTTAAGCAGATATACTCTAAAATATAATTATTATTGAAATAAACCAATCATATAAGATCCTTGCTTCTGATTAGCTTGCCTACATCTTCTCTGGGCCAACAGGCTCCAATTGGGGCATATCTGAGTTAGAAGCCCTATATCTATGCTTCTGTAGTAATCTCTGTGTGTGTGTGTGTCTTTCTGATTGTTTTGTATATCTACATAGTAATTGTTGCCTTAATTATACTACCTGAATGGTAATACCTTTGCAGGCAAAAGTGTGGCTTTTAACCTCTTTATCTCATATATTTAGCCCTGTTCTAGTACACAATGAGATCAGTAAATGTTTTTGAATGATTGATTGAGTGAATGCACTTTCTTGTTTAGGTAAAGTCACTAAAAACAGATTTGATATAAGCCTCCCCATTCTCACAGTCAAGAAATCAACTAGAGCTTTGATAATTTTGTGATATAGAACAGACTGTGAAGTAGAAAAGTCTGAGAAATAACGGACAGTGAAGATTAGAGCTGAGTGCCCACCATAGGGAAGTAACTCATATCAAAGAGAATCATTCAAAAGTAGTGCAAGCATAGGTACTATGGTTTGTTTAAATAATTTACTCAGTTCTACACCCAATGCGCCAGGGGTGGAGAATTTTCTGCTCTATTTTTCTAGAACACGAGATGAAGCTGTTAAAAAACAAAATTCAACTGAGTAAACTTTAAAGATCTTATTGGATTTCTTCAGTGGTTCATGAATCAGGCAGCATCCCATGTTGGCAGATAGAAAGGAGCTTCAAAGAACTGAAGAAAGCAGGAAACTTTTATAGACTGAAGTGAGCAGGGACAAGGAAAGAGCAGATTACCTCAGTTTTCTTTGGAGGACAGAGGGGTTGATCAGGCAGATTTCACTAGTCCTGACCAGGGAATTCTGGATCAACTGGTTTAAGATTGTACTCCTGGGAGAGGTTGAAATTGCAGTTAGGTTAGGTAATAAGTTTTGTTTTGCAGATGTGGGGCATAGCACAAGTGACTCCATTTTGGGCCTTTTAAAAGGAAGTTACCACCAACATTATTTCTACTTTCAAAAATGTTGCTGAAAAGGAAAAGCTGAGATAAATGGTAGAAAAACAAGCTTTTGTGACTCATTCGTTTTAGATATTGCTGAGGTTTTTAAATGAGAGTGACAGCAACTTGATTCTTTCATTTGGACTATTTCACTAAGGAAAGGATGTACAATTTTATGTTTTGTTTTTGAAGTTATTTAGGTTTTTATGATTGATATTCTTCCCTGCTTTGCAATAAATAAGTAAATAAATAAATAAATCTTCTCTTCTTTATTCTATATATTTTTAGATGTCCAAATAGATTTTATTTTATTTTTTTTTTATTAACTTTATAGTTTATTGTCAGGTTAGTTTCCATATAACACCCAGTGCTCTTCCCCACAAGTGACCTCCACCAAGACCATCACCCCGCTTTACCTTTTCCCCTTCCCC
>CM053568.1:37462384-37482873 GCA_028646485.1 Cryptoprocta ferox
GGGACCCGCCCGTCCCCTAATTTCCCAGATCACAGTCACTCACTCAGGCATCTTTGAGGTTGTGTTCTTTCTGGCATCTGTTTCTTCTTTCCCCCACTTGCAAATCCAAGTTTTATCCCTTCAGTCCTTCTCAGTTCAATCCATAGGGGCGTGTGCGGATTACAGAGTTCCAGCTCCCTGCTACTCCGCCATCTTGCCCGCTCCCCCCACAACATTTTATTTCTAATTGAAATGCTTTCAAATGGGTCAAATGGAAGTGTTAATATTAGAAGTCTTGTAAACCCATAGCTAATATCATCCTCAATGGGGAAAAACAGAGCTTTTCCTGTAAGGTAAGGAACACGATAGGGATGTCCATTTTCACCACTGTTTTTTAACATGGTACTGCAAATCTTAGCCCCAGCAATCAGACAACAAAAAGAAATAAGTATCCAAATTGGCACGGAAGAAGTAAAACCTTCACTGTTTGCAGAGGACTTGATACCCTCAATAGAAAATCTGAAAAATTCTGCCAAAAAATTGCTAGAACTGATACAGAAATTTAGTAAAGTCACAGGATACAAAATCAATGTACAGAAATATGTTGCATTTCTATACACCAATAGTGAAACAGCAGAAAGTGAAATCAAGGAATCAATCCCATTTACAATTGCACCAAAAACTATAAGACACCTAGGAATAAACCTAAACAAAGATGTGAAAGACCTGTACTCTGAAAACTGTAACCACTGATGAAAGAAATTGAAGAAGATGACACAAAAAAATGGATAGACATTCCATGTTCATGGATTGGAAGAACAAATATTGCTAAAATGTCTATACTACCCCAAGCAATCTATATATTTAAGGTAATCTGTATCCAAATACTAATAGCATTTTCACAGAAGAATAAACAAACTTAAAATTTGTATGGAACCACAAAAGACCTCGAATAGCCAAAGCAATTTTAAAGAAGCTAAGCAAAGCTGGAAGCATCACAATTCTGTACTTCAAGTTATATTACAAATCTGTAGTAATCAATACATTATGGTACTCGCACAAAAATACACATGGATCAATGGGACAGAACAGAAAAGTCAGAAATGAACCCACGACTATGGTCAATTGATGTTTGACAAAGCGGGAAAGAATATCCAATGGGAAAAAGACAAATGTTGGGAAAACTGGAAAGCAACATGTAGAAGAATGAAACTGGACCACTTTCTTACACCATACACAAAAGTAAACTCAAAATGGATGACAGACCTAGGCATGAAACCTGAAACTATAAAAATCCTAGAGGAGAACATAGGCAGTAACCTCTTTGACATTGGCTGACTGTAGCAACTTCTTTCTAGATACGTCTTCTGAGGCAAGGGAAATAAAAGCAAAAATAAACTATTGGGATTTCATCAAAATACAAAGCTTCTACACAGTAAAAGAAACAATCAACAAAACTAAAATGCCACCTATGGAATGGGAGAAGATATTCTCACATGACCTATCCGATAAAAGGTTAGTATCCAAAATATATGAAGAACTTATACAACTTAACACCCAATAAAGGAATAATCCAATTAAAAATTGGTAGAAGATATGAATAGACATTTTTCCACAGAAGACATCCAGATAGTCAACAGACAAATGAAAAGATGCTCAACAACACTCATTATCAGAGATATACAAATCAAAACCATGGTAAGGTACCACCTCACATCTGTCAGCATAGCTAAAATCAACAACACAAGAAAACAATAGGTGTTGGTGAGGATGTGAAGAAAAAGGAACTCTCATGCAGTGTTGGTAGGAATGCAAATTGGTGTAGCCACTGTGGAAAACAGTATGGAGGTTCCTCAAAAAGTTAAAAATAGAACTACCATATAATCCAGCAATTGCACCCCTAGGTATTTCTCCCCCAAATACAAAAATACTAAATCAAAGGGATGCATGCACCTCGATGTTTATAGCAGTGTTATAATAGCCAACAAAATAGAAACAGCCCAAGTGTCAATAGACTGCTGAATGGATAAAGAAGTATATAGTAAGTATATACTTACTTACATACACACACATACACACACACATACACACACACACACACACACACACACAGTATACGCTGTCAGTGCAGAGCCAGATGTGGGGCTCCATCTCATGAAATGTGAGGTTCTGACCTGAGCCAAAATCAAGAGTTGGATGCTTAAACTGACTGAGCCACCCATGTGCTGCAGGGTAAAATGATTTTTTAAAGTGCAGTTTGTTTGATAGGCCTAATATTTCCAACATGGAAATCATGAACAAAGCCCTGATTATTCTTGGTGGATAGAATAGTGAGGTGGTGGGAAGCATAATGCAATATGGGCATTCAGCCATCTCTTCACAGTGTATTAAGATCTAGATTTACAAATATGGATGTAAACCAGTTCCTATTATTATGAGCTTTATAATCTGAGGATGGAAATTTAGACAAATAATCATATAAATGTGCCATGATATATATATATGCATATATACTAAGACATATATCACCTACCTGGGGAGGTCAAGAGTGGTTTCTGTGATCAGGGAACATTAGAACTTCATTACTTGGAGAAGTGGGAAATAGAAAGCTTTCAGGCAACTTCAAGTAGTTTGATATGGCAAAGAGTTTATGTCTTTTGAGAAATAACTGCAGGTGTGCAGAATGATGAGCCTGGAAAAATTGTGATAAATGTTTTTAAATACTGAAAGCAAGTTCACCCCTGAATATTGTTGTTGTTTGTATCAACACTAAATACCATCCTGTCTTAAACTTTATTTAAAGAAACAAATTTTTGAAAATGGGGAAAGGTCATGTAAATTGCAGTATACTTTGGCTTTTGCAGGGCTAAATGAGACAGGGAAATATGGCTGTTGAAAGCTCTTTCTAGGGAGTTGGATAGACTTGGGTGAGAATCCCAGTTCGGCCATTTTTCTGGCTGTGAAACCCTGCACAAATTACTAGCCCTCCTTTAGCAGGTTCCAGTTTCCTCATGTGGATGAAGGGGTAAAAGATGCTTTTTCCAGAGGACTAATAACATCTCCTTCCAGTGTTCAGCACAAAATTAGTGTACAAAAATGCTGGCTATGATTATGATGTGAAGCTGTATTTCCACTGGGCCTTGATTCCAATTCACATTTTGGTATCTGTTAAAAAAAAAGCAACAGAAGACAAGTTTTCCATTTGTAAATAACTCTTCCTCATAACACATAAAAATAAATAATTGCTGTACTTGTATGTATAAATGTGATATGCAATAAAAGATAAAGAAATACTTGGTTATAAATATTACTTGTGTACTATCACATGCATTAAAAACACTTTTAGTGTATTAAAGATATTTCAAAATATAGAAAATGATTTTTATATCTGTAATGAACAAACATGTATAAATATCCACATGCATTATGAAACAAGGATTGTATTTGAAGAAAACATTAATGATAATGCAGATAAAATGAGTTAGGAGGTCTGATAAAATAAAAGTCTCAATGTAATAATTTATTATATAAAATTATGAGGCTTACTTATTTTTAATATAATTTTTTCTTCTTTAACATAAATATTGCTTATTTTATGATTATTAAACACCCAGACATTAATGACAGTTTGAAACATATGGAAAATTACAAAGAAAATACAACCAGTAAATCTAATACGTAACAATATTCATTCTTGAGTTCTCATTTTTAAATATTTATTATCCATTACTGCTGTACTGTCAGATACCAAAATTATAAATACATATTTTTATGTAATTATTATATAGATAAGGATGGGCTCATTATGCTGCCATAAGAACCCTGAATCTCAGTGTTTTAAAATAAAGGACTATTTTTTTAAATGTTTATTTAATTTGAGAAAGAGCATGAGAGTGGGAGGGGCAGAGAGAGGAGAGGATAGAGGATCTAAAGCAGGCTCTGCACTGACACCAGCGAGCTTGGTGCAGAGATTGAACCCATGAATCGTGAGATCATGACCTGAGCTGAAGTTGGACACTCAACTGACTGAGCCACCCAGGTGCCCCAGTAAAGGACTGTTTATTTTTTTTAAATGTTTATTTATTTACTTTTTAGGGAGACAGAGAGAGAGAGAGAGCAGGTGTAGGGGCAGAGAGAAAAGAGAGAGAGAATCCCAAGAGGCTCCCAAGCTGACAGCATAGACCCTAATGTGGGGCTTGATCTCACAACTATGAGGTCATGACCTGCACTGAAAACAAGAGTCAGATGCTTAACTGGCTGAGCCACCAGGCAACTCATGACTATTTCTTGCTCTTACTATACATGAGCTGCATTAAATGTCCTCTGTGTCACCCTAAAGGTTCTTGGGATGACATAGCAGCTGCTTACCATCTTGAAAATTGCCAGTGTCTGTGAGGGAGGGAAAGAGAGAGTGAGTGTGGAAAATGGTGCACTGATCCTTTGAAATTCCATGTAAGAGTGATACATATCACATCAGCTCCTTTCAAATCTGAAGGCAATTCATCTAAATCCAAGGGAGCCAGTAACTGAATCCACTATTTTACTGGAATGAGAAAGAAAAAAAAATTGTGAAGAGCTTTTACTGACTAGCAAAGTTGTTTTACAAGTATGTGAGAATATTGGCAATTATCTATGAAAATAAAATAGATGCAAGAAAAGTGTAAAGTATAAGGAATGATTTGAAAAATTTTTATAAGCACTCATGTAACCTCATACCTCTAAGAAAACCATCGTACCCTTTCCAAAAAAAAAAAATCATTTTGTTCATTGACTTTTGCCTGCTTTCTGAAATATGTCCTGACTTTCCAGTTTCTTGACAAGCCATAGTTTTGATTTTTCCAAACCATATGTAACACTGACTCTAAATATTGGCTTTTCCAAAATTTGTTATGTAAGAATCTGTTATATGTGTTTATCCAGGTTAATTTATGATCTTAACATCCTGTGTTGAAATCAGCTTTGCAATTCTTAGATGATAAATGGAAGTCACCAAAATTAAGAGAATCTATCTTACTGATGTTTTCTTTGTTTGCTGCTCTCTCAGTAAAGATAATACTCTTCATGAAAAAAAAAAAGAAAGAAAAAGAAAAGAAAAAAAGAAAAAAGTTTGGGAAGGTAGTGAATTGATTCTCTGAGTCAGCAAGAATAGGCAGTAAAGCAGCAAGACAGTGATATCTGATCATTCCTTCATTACTAACTTCTCAAGGTCAAGTATTTCCTTACTTCCTCGCATGCACTGCAGTAATTGACACATGTAGGAGTGGTTACTATATTTCTGCTATCTTGCACATCCTTACCCCAATAGTGGTCTTACAGGTACTTTGGGATCCATGCCACTCTGACTACAGTTGTTCAAGAGGCAAGTACTTGATTAAGGTGGGCTGATCCTAGGACACCCTCACTCTCTAGTAAGTGGTCCAGAGATGGAAGGGTAGAGACTTGTGCCTGGACTCTCTGAATCTACCTATTAGGGGAGCCTGGGTGGCTTAGTTGGTTAAGTGTCCACTATTGGTTTTGGCTCAGGTCATGATCTCACGTTTCATGAGTTAGAGCCCCACATAGGCTCTGCACTGGCATGGTGGAGCCTACTTGATAGAGATCTCTTTCCCTCTCTCTCTCTCTGCCCCTCCACCACTTGCACTGTCTCTGTCTCACTCAAAATAAATAAATAAAGTTAAAACAATTTGAATCTACCTATTAGATCTTTAAAGGTGGAGCTAGATACTCCAGTTTCTCTTCAGATCATATAAATCTTTTGCCTTTTAAAGGTGGAGCTAGAAGTGGAAAGCCCTTGACTTGTTGATGGCAAAAATTGAGCCACCTATGTCAATAGCTATAGTTATGTTGGAAAATGTGATTCTGAAAGACAAAATCAACAGAAGAAAATGAGAGCGATAAAGAGAGATTTCTGATTGTTCTCATGTCTGTTTTTTGTGGTTTCATGTACAAATTGTTTCTGAGAGCTGAATTTTTGCTCACCCTCCCTTTTGATTTTAAAGGGCAACATTTGGGTCACCGGGATGTCTCAGTTGGTTAAATGTCTAGCTCTTGATTTCGGCTCAGTTCACAGTTTGTGAGTTTGAGCCCCATGTGGGGTTCCATGCTGTCAGTGAGGAGCCTGCTTGGGATTCTCTCTGCCCCTTCTGTGCACATGCTCTCTCTCTCAAAATAAATAAAATAAACTTAAAAAAATGAAGGGTAATATTATTTTACTTTATCTTATAGTGTATTGGAGTTCACCATTGTTCACTCTTGTAGGGAAAAAGATACAAAAAAATCCTGAAAAAGGTTTTATTAATTTACTTGAATAAAGAGACAAAAAATGATAAAGGATATTTAGTTTCTAATTGTAATAGTGCCTTTAAAAAATGTGTAGTCTTATGTTAGACTCTATGTCCTAAGCTATTTGCCAAAACACCTATATTTTCCTCAAAATAGTAAAGGAAGAAAAATCAGTGAATAAGGAAAAATAAGTCTAAATTTCTGAAGTTTCTTTTATTTGTTAAACCTTTATGTAATTTACATATGCAAAAATATATTTTAATATGTAAGTGAAAGCCCTTTTGCTGTTTTTTACACAGGGTTTGGGGAATGCAGCAGTGGGAAAGCCAGTCCTAAATAGTCTTGAGTTTAATTTCTTATTAATTTGATTTCATTAGCTCACCAGAGTGGCAATTTGTCTAGGTGATATTGGGGGTAGTTGATCTACATTAGCAAATTGATTATAGATTACTTTAAAGAACAGTATAAAATAGACTAATTACTATTTGGGGAAATGGCAGTATAGAATAGTATATTTGTTGATTAGTGCATTCTCTTTGCATTAGGAGCAATTATTTAAGGAACAAAGTCAGTTTCAGATGATAGTATAGTAAAACCATGGATTGCGAGTAACTTGTTCTGTGAGTGTTCTGCAAGATGAGCAAATATTTCTAATAAATTTAACTTGATAAGCGGTGTCTTGCAACATGAACAGTACAGGACGCCTAACATCACATGGGATCCCAACTGAGCCAATGGTTCTTTACTTTCTCTCTCTCACTGTGGGATTGTGGGTGATCGTCTCTCATGCTCAGATGCTTAGTCTCAGGCCATGGTGTTTGGCAGAAATCAGTGATTTTTCAGAACATTGGAAGGTACCCACAACTGGTACTCGTGTATTTTTTGTCACTTCAAAGCACTTATGGATAGTCCTTTGCTCTTCCATACAAGAGTAAGCTTAGGAATGCTTTGCTTCATTCTAGGTCAGGTTGCCTGCAGATATAGACCATTTTCCTCTTCTGCCTTATTGTCAGTTACATTAAGTACAGTATTTGACAAGAGTTTATTAGTACTGTACTGTAGTCAACATACGTGCGAGCGTATACAATGGCCCGCATGCAGAAAAAGGTTGAAAAGAAAGGCTGTAAGAAGGAGATGATTACGGTGGGAGTTAAGAAGGAAACCATCAAGAAGTATGAATGAGGTATGCGAGTGGCTGAAATTGCAAGATTTTATAAGAAGTCTATATCTGCATCTTGTCTGCAGAGGAGGAGGAGGAGAAAAAGTCAGAGGAATCCCTCACTTCAAATGAGATTAGAAAGATGTGTAAAATATGCGAAACAGTGCAAAATTTTGTAGGAAAGCACTGTAGCTGCGTGAGCTGTAGCAGCGCGAGCGATGAATCTGTTTAATGGCAAAGCAATGTCACATTTCCATGAAATCCTCAAAAGGAGGCAAAACCAAGTGTCTTGGATAGCTTCCTTGTTAAAGTTGACCCCCCCAAAAAAGATTCCATTGAGCCAATAGATAGCAGTGATTCTGTTAGTGATAGTGAAAGTTGTCGTATACAATAACCCTCTTCTCTCTTGTCTCCCTCACACCAGACACAAAGATTTTCAAAGGTAAATGGAGGTTAATTTGTTTCTTTTTCTTTTTCTTTTGTATTTTATTTATTATTTTATATTATATTACAATATTATCATCATTTTTCCATGAATATTTTGGGTTGTGGAATGAATCATCTGAGTTTCCATTATTTCTTATGGGGAAATTCACTTTGATATACAAGTGCTTTGGATTACAAGCATGTTTCCAGAATGAATTATGCTCACAAACCAAGGTTTTACTGTATTTGGTAAGTAAAAGGGTCAAAATAAATATAGCAGGATGGTTTTATATCATTTTATATGTTATTCTTTATGATTCATGTAATTATAATGAACTAGAATAGTCTTATCAGCCAGAGTACTTCTCCCCTGATCAATCTTATTGGAACAGACATTCTTCAGTAACTACCCAAATCATTGACATTATCATATCCAGTATTATCGCTTATGTTTCATTAATTACATTTTAAGTTGGCAATTTCCCAACTGAATTAGAAGTTAGTATAACCCTATTAGCATTATGTTTACAGGTCATATTTTAATGAGGTTTCCTTATGGGAAGATAGTTTCATAGGGATAGTCCCATGCATTACAAAAATATTGTGATCTTTTAATCAAAGGTTAAATAAAAAGGTGATTTGAAAACATGAAGCGTTGTCTAAATGCAATATGCCATTTATTCACATCTGATTCCACAATCGAAGAATCTTGTATTTATTGGAAAGATCCTTTCCCCTTTTTTTTCTGATTAGTCTATTTTTATTCTCTATATTAAATATTACCATGAAATTGGTAATAAATATAATGAAGAATATCAGCAAAGTAAGATATATAGTAGCCTGCCTGACTTAGAAAATGCTTTCTTGTCATCTTTACTAACTCACATTTCAATGGATCACCTGTTCTATGGAAGTAGTTTTCTATGGTGAGATAGCTGCAAGATGGATCCTACTTTCCTGGCACAGAAACAGAGAAATGAGTATTCACAGATATTCATGCCAAAAAAATAACATTTACATTTGAAATTTCAATGCTTACTCTAAAAGCCTATATCATTGACATTGCTGATTAAAATGGTAAGTTGTTTTTCCCTGAAATGGTTAATACAACATGCTTTTGCACACGTGTGTGAGTTTTGCTATAAAAAGAACATACTGTCCAAAGAGTACCAAGCACTGATATGTTTTTTTCCATCAATTTCACCTTTGTGCCCCACCAAATCCCCTTAAAGAAAAACAGTATCACAATTTTTGAGCTTG
This sequence comes from Cryptoprocta ferox, assembly GCA_028646485.1. NCBI lineage: Eukaryota > Metazoa > Chordata > Mammalia > Carnivora > Eupleridae > Cryptoprocta > Cryptoprocta ferox. The sequence continues at coordinate 37,471,491 of CM053568.1, forward strand.
CAAATAGCTGAATTAAGAAATAAGTTTGTGAAGTGAAGTATGAGTGAATCTAGAGCACTTACAATCTAAATTGATTCATAAAATTCAATTTACACTAATCTTTCATACACCCAGGCTTGCCACCAGATGACACAGGAGTATAAGTAATAAAAGATAAAATTCTAGTGAAACGAATTGAAGATATAACTGGATACAGATGAGTAGCCTGATACTGAGACCAGGAAAACTTTGAATTAGAGAATTATTTCTCTGCATGAAAAGGTCTTTCCACTACTTTGCCATTGTCAAAAATGATGAAATTGTAAAATTACATCTGTGAAATGCTCTTCCCTTAAACACATGCAAAGATAGAAAAACTAAGTTTTCTGCATTACTATGTTAATTACTATTAATAATATTAATAGGAAATGTGTTTTTTGTGTGTGAACATCAGTTTCTCTAGGGACATAGAGAAAGGTGATTTTTCATTACATTGCAATTAGGCAGTTATTATTATTTAAAATAAAATTTAAAATGAGTTTATGACATGATTTTTGGATCTAGATGGATTCTTTCTGAAGGTTGCTAAATTAAGCAGGTTTTTTCATTATCCATATTTTAATGGTCAAGACCTGAAACTCACAGGTCTTAAAGGACTTGCCTTAGGATACACATTTAATGAGAGTAGAGTCTTTCCTACACTGTGTGCTGTTTCCAACTATAAAGGATCCTCAGAGCTTAAGCAATTTGCCTTGCCAAATTTATGTGGAATGGTGGCAGAATGAAGCTATTCAATAAAATGTTGAATATTTAGAAAAACAAAATCTCTATTTAGGAAACATTTCCTAGCAAAACACCTTGTTTAGGCAGAGTCCAAGTCTATAGTCTTGTTTACAGTTGAGTTCCTAAATATTCATCGTAAGTGCTGTGGCCTAATCCTCCCATGCCTAACGCAGAACTAGTCCTAAAAAGAATGTCCTCCTTTTCTGTGTGAGGCCAAACTCAGTAGTAGGGTCTCTTTCTTGTAGTACTTGTGCACTCCCATCACTGGAGTGGAATTAGCAGGAAATGACACAGTTGTGAAGGTGTCACTGTGCCTTTTCACCTTCTTACCATTGTGTTTCCTCTGCAGCACCTACTTCTGGGCACTGCACATTTCTGAAGCACAACAGATGAGAAAGTTGCTTTGGCTGAATCTAGACAACAGGCTATTTGAGCAGGAAAGCTACGTGCTGAATGCCTGAGCCTGCCACCTGAAAAACAGTTGGCATTATTTTCTTTCATCTCAAGCAGGTAATATTTAAGTCAACTTGGTGCTATCTGATGGGTAGGCCAATTCTGATATTTAAATCGGTCAAACAGTGTCAGCTTCTTGCTTGAAGTCATGGATTTTAGAATTTAAGTATAAAATTTTTAGGTTTTAAGGTGACAACTTGTTCCCATTACAGTTTTATAAAGTCACTAGTAGGATAAATGGACTCTAATAATTTGGAAAATAATTCTGGAATCTGCAAAATTACTACATTTAAAATAGAGTGTTCTTATTTATTTTTAGGAATGCTTCTATTTATCAGGGATTCAATCTGATATTCTAACAATTGCTCTATGGTGATTATAATCCTGGAACAATGTGCTGTTGGCAGTTTGTGGTATTAAAATATGAAAATAGACATGGTTGGAAGTTAAGTGGCATTTTCATCTTGGGACTAAGAAAAATCATTGTTTGGGTGTTACCTTAAAAACACATTTGTGGGGCTCCTGGGTGGCTCAGTCAGTAGAGCAGCCGACTTCGGCTCAGGTCATGATCTCACGGCTTGTGAATTTGAGCCCCGTGTTGGGCTCTGTGCTGATAGCTCAGAGCCTAGAGCCTGTTTCAGATTCTGTGTCCCTCTCTCGCTCTGCCCCTCCCCCACTCATGCTCTGTCTCTCTCTCTCTCTCTCTTAAGAATAAATAAAACATTAAAAAAAACCACATTTGTGATTTTCGTGAAAAAATTTTTATATACTTAATGGTCCCTGTTAGCAATCTCCAAATACAGTCTAATTAGTATGTGCTTTCTATTATCTCATTACTTTCTGTTTTGTTTTGTGTTTTGCATAGAAGCTTACTATAGCATGGCTATAGGAAACAACATGGCAGCATTTGAAGTTTCAATTCTTCATAATTTCTGCTTTTTTTTCAATCAAAACTTGACTTTTTGGTTATTGTTTTTCTGAATATAGAATAGAAGTACGTTTATATTTAAAAATTTTTAAATGCAGATAAGCAAAAATAAAAATAAATGCTTCTATTTACTACCAACCATTCAGAGGTAATCACCGAAATACTAGATATATGTCATCTGGCCTATGGAATATATTTTATTTTGTATATAATTAAAAAAATTTTTAAATGTTTATTTATTTTTGAGAGCGAGAGAGCATGAGTGAATGGTGGAGGGTGTAGGGAGGGGGAGACACAGAATCTGAAGAAGCTGTCAGCCCAGAGATGGATGCAGGGCTTGAACTCAGGAACCATGAGATCATGACCTGAGCCAAAGTCTGACACTTAACTGACTGAGCCACCCAGGTGCCCCAGGAATATATGTTATTTTAAGCAAAACCTGGATCTTAGCATATTAATTTTTGGACATCGTCTTTCTTGCAGTTAATTGTCAAACTTTTTCAAATCAATGAATATACTTCAACCCTATTAATTTTAATAACTCAAAGTTTGACTATAATGTGGGAATCGAAGCAAAAACTATATATAGTAAGTTTTATGTATATAAAAGAAGATAAGATAATAAGAAAGGAAGAAAGAGTAGGGCATAGATCATGGGCATATAAAGATATAAACTGTATATGACATAGTTTTACTTCCCAACTTAGCACGTGCTAGAATTTTTGAGCTTTTGAAGTTTTCTCCTTACATTTTATTGGGGTTATATTCAATGTCCCGTTTATTAGAGTTATATTCTCTCTTGGAGTACTCTATTGCATGCAGCTAGAATGAGCCAGCTGATGGTTTCGGCATTATACCTAGATACTTCCTTGCTCAAAGTCATGAATTCACTGGGTACATTTTCTATCTTCTGAGTTATTATAGGTAATATTTTTGAGACAAGTTTTTTGCCTTTACATTACATACTTTGTACTTTTCCAGCTTCCTATAATGGTTTTCTCATTATTCTTCATTCTCTTCATTCTCCTTTGACATTTGTTTGCCATGTTCTACTCAGCCCCAAAGGCAACCCTACATGTTTTAGTCCACACTCCTTTTTCTTATAGGTTTCTAAATAGTTAAGCATTTCCACAATAATGCTGCATGACAACCAAGCACAAAATTTTAGTAACATTTAATAAAAATCTTTTTTTTCTTATGTGACAGGCTATTCTAGGTCCTGTGCATTTTCCATATAAATTTTAGCATTGGCTAAATTTCTTATTTTTTATTTCTTATGTGACAGGCTATTCTAGGTCCTTTCCTTTTCCATATAAATTTTAGCATTGGATTGCCAATTTTGACAAAAAATGTTATAGTATTTTGATCAACATTGCATTGAATTTATAGATCAATTTAGGGAGAATTGATATCTTCACAGTATGTCTTCTCATTCATTAACATGGTATAACTTTCCATTTACATTATTTCTCTCAATAATACTCCATGGTTTTCAGTGTAGAATTCCAGTATATCTTTTGTTAAAATTTTTTATTGGAGAGCCTATTATAAATCACATTTTGAAATTTCATTTTTAATTATTATTTGATAATCTATAGAAATACAATTGATTTCATATTCTTTTTTTTAAAATTTTGCCCAGTGATATTGGAAAATTCACCTATTAGTTTAGTTTTTCGTTTTGTTTTTCGTGGTAGAATCTGTTAAGAATTTCTATTTACATATTAATGTAATTTTTGAATAAAGATACTACTTCTTCCTTTCTGATCTTTATTAAAGATTGTGATTATAGTGCTGTGCACATGGATATAATTATTAGAATCCTCTGAGTTTCCACCAGTCCCCAGATTTCCGACTAATTTGTGGTCTGACTGTTCTCTGGGGTTTGTAATCTCATTTTGAATATAGAAAAATGGAAGCAGGGCATGTGTGGGTTTACACCCCTTTGGCATGGAAGAGCAGTTATATGATTTTCTGATTGACACAATCCCTAGTTTTCTGGGTCAGGAGCATGGAAGAACAAATATTTTTCTGCCTATATTTTTAGGTCTTTTTTATTTTCCCATAAATTGAAGCCAGTGTGTGTCATTTGCTGAATTCTGATTTGTTTTTCTAAACCTAGCCCTGTCAGCCTTGCAGTTGTTGTCAATCCCTCCAAGATTATAGTGTTAGACTGCCTGATAGTTATATTTTTCTTTGTGGCTCTGAGTATTTATCTTTTTTCTGTCTTTGGACATTTTAGTGAGAAGTTGAAAGGAGCTGCATTGGAGGTTGCTGAGCTAGTTTCCAGAATGAATTGGAAATACCATTTTTTATTGAAAACTAAATTCCCAAGGTTGATTCATTCACCAATATATTCTAATCCATTTATGTTTGAAGATGAGACAATATTAACTTTCATATGAAAAATTTTATTCCTAAAAATTCTGCTATTGTTAAAAGACTAAGCACCTTTTCCTTATTATTTGTTATAATTGTGCTTCTTATAGAAGTGCTTTCATGGTATAATATTAGCCGTGATTGAATTACCCGTGTATTTCATAAGAGTCTGCCATGAGATTCTCAGGTGCTTTCAGGTAGAGGAGAGAAGGATGCAGAGTGTTGGCAGTAACATTGTATGCAGTTAATTATTTCCCCCAATGCTGCTTTGGGCAGAATATTTGAGGAAATATATCTTATAGAGAGCTCTTGAAAATGCTTTTAGTATAAGATTATGTTAGAAATCTAATTTAAAAAATCCATGCAATATTCTTAGTTTTGTAAATGTCACAGGAAGCCAGAGAATTCTGGTAATTCTCTTTTTTGTTATCTGGACGTTCTCTTATTTACTGCAATTTATTGGCAGTGGGGAGTTGAGGAGAAGTGAGCAAGTTGGTTGGAAGAAAGAGGAGGAAGCTCAAATTTTCTGACTCCCAAAGTCCTCTGGAGTTATTGTCAGCTTTAGACTCTGAGGTCCCAAGGCACCGAGTGTCCAAGAACCCTTGAAACTGCTTTATGCATGTGTTTTCTGCTAAATATTGCCTTTATCATTATCTTTTGAAAATAGATGACTTAATTTCATAGGTTTTGAGAGAAATGCACCTGCCATTTCCATTACTACCCAAACAAATCCTGGAAAATTCTGGAGGAAGGAAATGCAGAAGGTTGATCCTCAAGACACTTTCATGTTGAGTGACACTTCATTTAACTGATGCTCATATGCGTGAGGCTTAATAATAATGGCAACTTGTTAAGGCAGAGTTTGAACATTATTTAGCAATCTGTCATCATTTATAATTTCCAAGTAGTTTAAACTCAATATGAAATATTCCTTTTTTGTTTGTTTGTTTGTTTTTGGTATTTTTCTCCTTCTCTAAGCAATTGTTTTCAAGGTAGCAAAACTTTGGTCATATGAATTGCACCAAAAAAATGTAACATGCTCAGTGAAGTTTCATTTGCTGGGCTATAGAAGGTCATTCTGCTCGTATGGCTCAGTCACACTGGCCTTCTTGTTGTTCCTCTCACGTTTCAAGCTGCCTGTCTACAGCAAAGTCTGTGCACTGCCTGTTCCCTCTTCCTGGACAGTTTCCTCAGATCGTCACCAGAATCTTCACTCTCTCCCTTCATCTCTCCCCAAATGACATCACTACTTCTGAAAGGTCTTCCTTGACCACCCTACTCCAAACACCACCTCCTTCTCTCTCTTTTTCCTCTCATGTTGCCTTGTTTTTCTTTGTAGCATTATCACTACTAATATTTTTTACCCATTTACTGATGGATTGACTGCCTGTTTCATGAACTAAAATGTAAGCCCAGTGAGGACATGAATTTTGTTCACTGCACATGCCTAACACCCAGAACAGTGCCTGGCACTTCACAGGCAGTAGGTTAATTTTATTTTAATAATAACTGAATGGGTGACATCTTCCTTGATCTTTCTAACTAGGTCAGGGTCCTTTCTTCCTTGTTTTATAGAATTTATTACAGTCTGAAAATACATACTAGTATTAACATATTTTCTCCCCATTCCATGTAATAGAGACTTCAAATAACAGTGGTTTAAATAAGAGGGAAGCTTATTTCTCTTTGGTGTAATAGCATGTAGGGAGGCAGTCCCAAGGTTGGCAGAGCAGCCTTGATCCATGAGGTCTTACAAGGCCACAGCTCCTGCTACCTGGCTCCTCAACCACCCAAGGGGCATAGCCCTCCTGTGCACTGCCTGAGATGGCCATCATGTACACACACCTGCCCACAGGACAGGGGAAAGGAGAAGAGAAGGTCACCCCTTCCTCTCCTTTTATAGTGTGATAATTTCCAGCTATGAGTGAGTCTGGAAAATATAATGTTTATTCTGCCTAGAGAAAAACTCACTTATCATGGAGATGAAGGAAATTATATTGGAGGACAAGTAGCAGACTCTGCTACAATCCTTTTGTGTAATAATTTAATAATGTTCCTCTCTTCCACTGAAGTGTTAAACACCTGTGGTTTTTCTTTTTGTTTTAGCCTCAGGCCCTGGCACAATGCCATCACATAGTGGTTACTGCATACCTATGTAGTTAAATGATTATTTTATCACTCAATAACTACATAATTAAATAATTACTTTATTGATGAAGCCATTCTCAACCAGGCATGCCCATTTGTCACAAGAGGAACTTTTTCAGGGAGGAGGGAGGTAGGAAGATTATCCTATTACTCCAGGTGGGAGGAGAGGGAAGTTCAAGGTAGAGAAGTGTTGAGGAGGATGAGGCAGGAAAGGTTAAGGAATTTAGGGCTTTTGTAAGAGGAAGAGCCTGGGGATGGGAAGAGTCTGAGGTTGAGGAAAGGAGGTGATGGGTCCTTTATGGTAGCCACTATAAGCTCCCTAAGGGACAAAGGGCGAGGCACCCCGGTGCATTTCTGGGGATCCAGGAGCTGCTTGGGTCCTGTGTTCTTACCTTCCACTCTGTGAGCTGCCCAGATTCTTCCTAAAATCACCATTCTGCTGAGCTTACTTTCCATTATGATTTTCTCTCTTTCAAGCAAACAAAATCCTGACTAACACACCACTTAGACAATGGCCTTGAAACTTGTCCTTGGATTTATGGATAACCCTTAGGTTATATGTCAACCTCTTAGTTTATAAGCAAAATCTCCTGGAATGTTGAAAGAAACATTTTTCTTAGGAAGTTAAACTTAATGCAACAGGAAAAATGCCTGTTGATTAAAAAGTTATAGATACATGAAAATGATTTAAAAATTGCTGTTAAATATGATACTTTCCATTAAAAGTAACATTTCTGGTGAAAAAAAATCTTATTTTCTATAGTATTAATAACAAAATAAGTTGCATAGAGAAGTCACATTTGAAAGTTCTTGAAGGGGAGCAGAATTTGCCATCCCAAAATATGCCTCTTTGCCATAAGGATTATTTTAGGCTGATTATTTTTAAGAAACAGCAGACCTGGAAAAGCTCTGAAAGTGGAGAAGTTATGCTTTTGTAAGAGACATTCACTTTGGTTAAGGAAATCTCCATTTGTAAGGGTGTCTCCCTCTGGTACACAGAAGAGGAGAGACTAAATCTCTAGGAACCCTTATCTGTGAAACCACAACTTAAATCTGTATAACAACTATGCTCCTTGTTTACAGCACTTTTTCTGATAGCTTCCAATAACTGGCTTCCCACCCCTCAACATCTTCTTTTGCCTTTAGCTGGAGGTGGTTTTTAAGGTGGTGGCTTAGGCCATTTGAAAGAGTTACTCACTTTTCCTAGGCATCTCTCATGTATTTAGGAGGTATACATGTTACTAAATTTTATTTGTTTTTCTCCTATTAACCCGTCTTTTATCATGGAGATGGCGGTGGTGGGGTCTCAGTCAAGAACCTAGAAGGGTGGAGGATAAATTATTTTTCCTCCCCTACATTATAAAAACCCATTTTTCTTTGAGGACTTTATATACCTCAAATAACAATAATAGGAATGAATAGTGATCCTTAAGAAAAAATGAAGCAAACAAAACAGAAAATAGAATCTTCTGAAAATGGTGATATTAACTTGAAAGCAGAAAAAAAAGGACAAAGACAAAGGGCATTTTAACTATCAGGCCTTTATCATGTCATCATCATAATAAGATTCAGCTGGCTTTGCCTTAGGTGGAAGCAATTTTGCATCCTGCTTTGAGTCTCATGGTAAAAAACTGCAATGTGAAAAGGTCACTTTCACAACAAATTGTATCAAGGATGAAAAGTGGACAACAATAATGCCAGTATTATTTTGCTAAGGTCTTCTGTGAATTGAAAGTAGCAAAATTTGTGAGTAAATGTGTAGTTTACCATGTCAGTATAATATTGATATTTGAATCAGAAAACCTAAAAAGAAAAAAAAAAAAAGGAAAGAAATGTGAGTTCTATTTAAGTTGCAGTGTATTTTCCCAAATTCCCAAATTTCCCAAACCACTTTTATAGTTCTTATGGTGAGAATTTGTATCATGCTTTCCACTTCATGCCATTCTTATTTTATGAGTTAACAATTAGTCTGGGACAGATCATGATGGGCCTTGTAGGACAGGCTAAATAAGTGGAAACTGCTAAGTGGCAAGTCATATAAGGGTGTTCAACACGGTAATAGAAAAATGAGAGTTTGGTTTGAAAAAGATTGCTCTGTGACAAGCAGGAAGATTGACATGAGGCAGCCAGGCTGTAGGAAGGGAGATTTGTAGTAGGGGATTTGATATTTGAAATTCCCTACTCTTTCTCTATCCATGAATGTGTTTGCTAAACTGCTGGATAATGTTTGAACTTCTCCTCTTCCACTTCCTCCTCTTCCTCCTTCCTCTAGTTCTTTTGTCTTCAAAGTGCAGTTAGCTTTGTGAGAGAGATTATTATTTTTTTTTAAGAGGGGTTATTTTAATTAAAATCTTTGCTGTCCTGGTGACAGGGCCTCCAGCCATCAGGACTAAGGACAGATTTTAATTGCTGCCACCATGTTGGATTCAGAATCCTTCTTCCTCAGCAACAACTGAATTTTGTATTGGTTTAAATCTCTTGTGCTGGGCTTCTTCTAATGTAGCATAGGGTTTTCTGAAAAGAGTTTTCAGATTCCTACTTACACACCCATCAGTTTGGCAGACATGTTCAGGTATGTCTGAGCTCCAGGAACTGATATAACTCAAGAATTTTCTTAGGAGTCTCCTCAGCCTTGTAAATAGGCTTCTGACAGGCCTATCTTATCAGTTCACTAAACATGCCTGGACCTGCCTGAATCCCAGCAGTGAGCCGGAGGGTCTCAAACTCAGCTCTGTGCTATACACGGCTGATATGGTAAAAATGAAATAAAAAAATAAAAAAACCAAAATGATTATTTTTGTATCAAATTTAATATCTGTTGAGGGTTTTCACATATTTGATCTTCACAAGAACATTGTGAAGTACACACATTTCTTATGAAAGTATTTTTTATCATCCTATTTCAAAGCCGAGAAAATAGTAGGAGATGTGAAGGGAGTGGGAGAGAGAGAGAGGGTGGAAAGCAGCTTTCTGATCATTGAAATGGAAGATAATAGGAAACTTTTTGTTGCTGCAGGAACAGGAGGAAGAGGTATATGGAAAGATTCAGAGGTAATTGATAACCAAAGGGACATAAGAGCATGAAAGGAGACCCTTCCTAGCTGAAACTCAGAATCAATATGAAGTTTCTGGGGATAGAAATATAACAAAGCAAAATATTTCTGAATTTGTTTTCAACAAATTACAAAAAAAACAAAAAAACAAAACAAAATAACAAACCCATGTAGCCAAAGACCACCTAGTTGAAAAATATATCTATCACATCTGACTGGTTTTACAGAACTCTGTGCTTTATTAAAACTGAGGTTAGTCCACTGTGGGATACATAATGAATATAAGATACGCCATTGTTTTATGGGTCACTAAATTTTTTAAAATGATGTCAATTAAATGTGGCAAGCTAGTAATTGTAATGTACATTCTGACTTCAGAGATGATAAAAGATTTAAAAATATGTATCTCAAAATAACTGAATGTCATTAATTATACCCTCTAAATATATTTTTATGTGAATGAGGACAATCTATGCATATTAGTTGGATGAAGTTCATTGTATGAAAGATAATTTTACCTAGGGGGCTAAGGATCTTGAGACTTGCTGTGAGGAATAAGCCCATTGACCCAGTCACAGGATGGACAAAGGGACTTGGAGCTCAGTGAAGCAAGGCTTTAATCAACTTTCTTACAAGAGTGGGTGTCTAACAGACAGGCACATTCAGGGCAGTTACAGCAGACAATTTATCTCCTAGCGTGCAATTCCCTCCCCTGATTCCTCATTGGCTGAGTACTACAGAGGTTATAGCCTTACCCAGAAGTCACCTATGCCCACGTAAGGCAAAACATAGTCTAATTGGAACAAATGTACATTTCCTGAGGTGATGCAGAGACTTGCAGTCCCTCCTTTGTTCTTTGACATATACTCATGGCAAAGCCCATGAAAATAAGCCTGCAAAATAGAGAGAGGAAGAAGAACCAGGAAGTGAACTGTCCAAGGGTGTGGGACTCCATTATGGGGGGTGCTTTATATATATTAATAATAGGTTGTAAAACTACTCTTAACTAGACAGCACAGCTTTTATTTGGTATTTCTGAAAATGAATCAACTCCCTTACTTCTCACACTTGCCGTGTGACAATCTGGGGAAAAAAAGAAGTTTATAAACTGTCACAAGGAAAGCATAGTACCTCAATACTTGGGGCATTTCATTCCTGAGAAACATTTTATGTAAGTTATATCATGGAAGATATCCAAAGTATGTGTGTGTGTGTTTTTTTAAAGATTTTTAAATATTATATTTTTCTTTTTTTTTTTTAAGCTTTATAGTTTATTGTAAGGTTGGTTTCCATATAACACCCAGTGCTCTTCCCCACAAGTGACCTCCACCAAGACCATCACCCCCCATTACCTTTCCCCCTTCCCCTTCCCCCCTCAGTTTGTTTTCAGTATTTAAGAGTCTCTCGTGTTTTGTTTCCCTCCCTCTCCCTAACTCTTTTTCCTCCTTCCCCTTCCCATGGTCCTCTGTTGGGTTTCTCCTGTTAGACCTATGAGTGCAAACATTTGGTATCTGTCCTTCTCTGCCTGACTTATTTCGCTTAGCATGACACCCTCGAGGTCCATCCACTTTGCTACGAATGGCCAGATTTCATTCTTTCTCATGGCCATGTAGTATTCCATTGTATAGATGAACCACATCTTCCTAATCCATTCATCAGT
>CM053568.1:37483373-37499693 GCA_028646485.1 Cryptoprocta ferox
ACTTCTTTCCCCTAGTAGGGAGATGGTTTCAGCACTAACTCCCATGTTAGTGTCAGTGACTCTAACATCTTCAGCCACAGAGCTTGCCTCTCCACCTGCCTGTATAAAGCACCTCATGGAAGACTCACCAGAACTGACTCCTTAACAAGTACACAGCTTCCCAAATGTGCACATCCTTCATACCCATTATTTCAGGTAATGGCAAACTCTCTTCATCATTTCAAGCTAAAGACACTCCTTGTGCAAAACTTTTCAACACCTTCTTGTTGAAAACAAACAAAAAAGTCTTTAGACCTTATTGAAAGCCTTCGAATCTGTCCTAAACATTACCACATTATTTATGCCGTTGAAGATTCCATGAATTACATATCACCCTTTGTTTGAATTTCACTATTCTTCTACCTAGAGGACTCTTCCCCTCTCCACTTTCAAAACATTAATTAGTATTCAGGTGTTACATCAGATGCCCCCTTCAATGAAGTTACATGAACAGAAATAGAATTCTACCCATTCTTCTTTTGTGGCATCTAATCCTTTTTATCTTAATTATATCTTGAGTACATGTCTTCTCTTTTTACTACATGACTGGTCAATAAGCTTTATAAGACTGGATTTATGCCTTATTCATGTTTGATCCCTCTTTTTTGTAGCTCCTATTAAGGAACCATATATCTCAATCAATCAATCTGTGTTGAATAAATAAGTAGAGTGAATTAAACAACTTAGAAAAAAGTCAGCATGAAATACTCCAATGAGAATGTTTGAAAATGTTCCATCTCATCCAAAATGTGTCAGACAAAAGATAAATGGAAATCATGGGACTTAGGCATCATAATGTATATGAGTATTCACTACATCATGAATCATATTGAAAAATTATTCCTAAAATATTTCTTAGAAGCTAAATATTTCTCACTAATGCTGCTTTTCTACATGTTTATGTCTAAATAGTTCCAAGAAAGTCTAAATGTTTTTAACATTCATATCATCATAAAAGCAGAAGAGAGATAGTATCCAATTAGAATCACAGCATGCAGTAAAACCATCTCATAGTCTAATATAATTAGTTACTATCTCAGCCCATGATGTCATAAAACATGGCTGTCTGCTTCACCATTGGCTCTCCTGGTACCCAGTATAATTTCTCACACATAGTAAGTAATAAATATTCACACTTCCCTTAATATTATTTTAACTAAAAAACAAAATGACCTCTCTGATTCCCTAGCCCCATTGCCCAACAAAACAACCATTAAAACAATTTTCTGCAAATAAATTTATTACATATTTTATGCTTATGATGATGTTTGGGGGTGAAGGGGGTTCGTGGGGTCCAGAGCCAACAGCCAAGAAAGAATTCTTGAAGATGTCTTTGGTGCAAAAAGGTGATTTTATTAAAGCACGGGGACAGGACTGTGGGCAGGAAGAGCTGCACTGGGGTTGTGATGGGAAACTGATTATATACCCTCAGGTGGAGAGGATTAGGGATAGAGTAAGTCTCTAAGGAATTTTGGAAGCAAGGTTTCCAAGACCTTGAGGGGCTAGCTGTTGCTAGGGAAATGCCATTTATTACTGGTTAGTAAAACCTCAGTCTTGAGATCCCCCTCAGATGCATATGGGTGGGGGGGGAGGCCATAAGCTTGGAGTATGATTGCCAGCATATATCTGGGGGCAGTTGAGATAAAGGAAGTAGACTCACAGGATTCTCGAGGTTGGGATAATGTTTTGCCCCCAGAAAAGTCCCATCATACAGACAGCTGAGCTTCTAGACGGAGGTCATTCTGTCAGGTTCAAGGTCTTGTCAATGGGCTGTAGGAAGTAAGGGAATTTAATTTTTCATTTGCCTTAGTTTCCCACATGGCCATGGCAAGCACTTAAACCCCTTTCCTTTGTTCTTGGGTAGCCAGGAGTGTCTGAGGAATATCACACATATTCCACCTGGGCGGGGGGGGGGGGTGTTATTAGCCTGTATTTTGCCCTGAGCCCGCCCCACACTCCCTCATCACTTATATACCTCAAATCCACATGCTTCCTCTTTCTCTTTCTCTTTCATCCCATAGATATGTTTTAGGTACATGAAATAATTCATTCATGTAGGAAATAAATGTTTGTTGATTGGATGAATGGAGTTAAATAAAGTTGAGTCTGACTTTCCTTTTAATTAGACTGATAGATCTGAGATGGATTTTAACATTCTAATGTTTGCTTTTTTCTGAAAGACTTTGATTTCAAGTATTTAAATTGTTTCCTTGGGGAAAACATACACAATTCATTACATAAGCATGTAAAGTGTAATAGACTTTCAAAGTATCTGTTCTCCAGTTGGAGATATAAACTCTGTGTCTATGAGCATCACTCAGGTTTGAATATGACAAAGATTTTAATACTTCATTTCTTCTCTACCTTCCACTCCCTCACTCAAAACAATTTTAATTTTACAAGCCATGCGGACTTCTCCGAGAAGAAATATAGATTTCAAAATGTCAACTGCTCTAGCAGAAACATGGTTGTTTTCTCGTGTCTTCTCTGACACTTCTGGTTCCCTGCCATATCTTTTCAAAGGGTTTGACAGTCCTATTCCTTCAGCTGATCTGCAGTGCTGCAGTTCATATTTCCTTTGGCTTCAAAACATCCAAGACTTCAAGGACAGACAATGGTTCAGACAGAGCAACTCCCTCCAGCAAACCAATTTACTGGTTTTGAAATATCTTATAAATATACTTCCACTTATAATTTCCAACTGGGATAATAATTTGAAATATCAGAATAAACTAAGAAAGCTGGTCATCCATTAGCTTTCATATAACCTTCCTGTAGCGGGAATAAAATGGGGGAAATGATAAATCTTTGTAATGAGCAATTTTATACGTCAACTTCACCAGGCCACAGGGTGCCCAGACATTCATTCAATCATTATTCTGGGTATGTCTGTGAGGGTGTTTTTGGATGAGATTAGCATTTGAATCAGTAGACTGAGTAAAGCAAATTGTCTTCCTAATGTGGGTGGCTGTCATCCAATCAGCTGAATAGAAGAAAAAAGCTCTCCTGCAAGTAAGAGGGAAGTCTTTTTGTCTGACTACACATCTGGGCTTTGGTGTTTTCCTGTCTTCAGACTTGAACTGAAACATTGGCTCTTTTTGTATCTCAAGTTTGCTGGCTTTTGGACTGAAACTTTCACCATCAGCCCTCTTAGTTCTCAGCCTTTGGATTTTACACGACTAGCTCTCCTGGGCCACCTGTTTGCCCACCGAAGACCTGGGGACTTCTCAGCCCCCATAATTTCATGAGCCAACTCCTTGTAATGAGTCTCTCTTCTTGTCCCTCTCCTTTTCTCTCTCTTTTTATCTCATACATGCTGTTATTTCTGTTTCTCTGGACAACTCTGACTAATACAGCCCTGAAGACAGGATATTTTTATCACTGAGGGCAATTCACATTTGCTGTGGGTGATGGTGAGAATAAATAGCGGTCACATTTGGTAGAAGAAAGGGGCTTTTAAGTAATAGTGAAAGGTATGCCAGGTATCAATAATTCTAGAAGATACTCCCATTCTATACTCCAGGGAGATCAATGATATTCCTCCTAGAGACACTCTTTTCTTTTTGTTTTTTGGGTTTTTTTTTTTTTTTTTGGTCTAAAAGCATTCAGTGAGTATTTCAATAGACTTCAGAAATATTGACACCTCTTATAGCTCTGGCAAGGAATAAGTTTTGAGCAACCAGCATTAGGAGCAAAAATCCAGGAACCACAATACAATTTATATGTCACGCCAATGAAGTATGTTTCTTTTTCTCCTTCAGCTGTTTCTGTTTCAAATTTTAAGGACCTTACACATATGAAAATCTATGTTTAGGTTTAAGGAATCTAAATAAATAAAACATACTTTGAAATTCAACAATTAAAATAGTAGGGTATAGTCTTTGGTTAAGAATAAAAAATGTCAGACCCACGCATGACTTAGGTAGACCAAAAGCAGATCATAGTATATATAGAAATTTGATTAGATGAAAATTAATAATCTTGGGAAACCTATGGATTATTCAATTAAGTATTTTGTGAGACAAATTTCAAGCTAAATAACAGAATGCACTAAGTTTTCAATCACATTATAAGTATGTGTGTGTGTGTGTAAACTTGTTTATGTGTGCATGTGTGTAATTTAGTGTAAAATAAAAGAAAATATTAACTGATCCTGAGACACCATAGAGTCTTCTAAATTTGAAAAAGCAATCATAGCAAAAGTTATTCAGAAATTTGAATTCTGAACTTGGAAAGTTTAGATATCTAATACTTGTATATCATAAACCACCATAGAATTCAAGGAAGTGAATTGGAAAACATGATTCAAATTTGATAGACAAGAGGTAAGTAGCCTTAAAATGAATACAAAACTAGGGAAATGTTTAAAAGCCTTATAACAGACAAATATCATATTTCTAGAATACACAAAGAACTTCTACAAAATAATAAGAAAGAGACAACTTAAAAAGAAGCAAAAGAGAAGGAAAGGTATTTCACAAAAGGGGGAATAGAAATGATCGATAAACACACCATTAATACCTGAGGAAGCAAATTAAAATCAAAGTGAGATAAACTTTTATTTTGAGTAGATTGTCAAAGATTAAAATTCTGACAATGCTACATGCTGGTAAGGATGTGGAATTAAGGGAATTTTTAATCATTGTGGGAGCTTTAACTGTTTCAGTAACTCTGTTAAGTAATTCAGAGCTACCTTGTAAAGTTTCAGAATATGCCTATGCTATCAACCATCAGTTCTACCCCTAGAAATTCCTTCCCATGAACACCAGAGAACATGTACAAGAGAGACCATGACAGCATCATTGGTGACAGAGAAAAACTGGAAACAAGACAAATAATCACAAAAAGGACAATGAGTAAATTATTTTGATATAGTCACAGAGTAGAATACCACAGAGGAGTCAAAATTAATAAGCCAAGGTATACATATGAACATGGAAACATCTCAAAAAAAAAAAAAGGTAGATTGGAAAAAGCACATGCAAGAGCATTCATGTAGTATGATAACATTTACCTGGATTTCATAATTAATGCAACAAAAATTAACCATATAATGCTTATATTATATCCATATGGATTTAGAAAATCAAGGGAATGATAGACATAAAATTCAGAATACTGTTTCCCCTGGGGAGAGGGAGGCAAGCAGGGAAGACACAAGGGCACAACTGCACCAGAAATATTCTTTTACTTAAACCTGGTAAAGGGTACACAGGTGTTTATCATTTTTCTTAATCTATCAAAGAACAATTTTATATCCTTTTCATAATTGTCATATTCCCTAACTTAAGTACATATATACACAACAAAAATGCAGAGAAAATTATTCTACTTAAACAAAGCCAGAAAATCAACTTAATAATAAAGATAGATGGCTACCACTTTGATGCCAATAAAAAAGAAGAAATGGAGACATTTCATGAAAGAAACAAGCAATATTTTGGCAAAAACAATCCGTGTTCGTCCTCTGAATTTACTGTGCTTTAATAAAAAAAGGTCATGCTATTATACATATGGTAATAGCTAATATAATAATTACAATTAGCAAGCTCAGAGATATTGCTTTGGAATTAAAACTTGGTTCTCTTGAATAGCCAATTATTTTATTACATTCTATAGCCTAATAAATGAGATATATCATTGTTCAGCTTTGTAGGTCCCAATATTGAATTCAGTTGTAATCTGATTTATTTCCTTAACGTTCAAATCCATGCATCCTGGGACAGTCATTCTTTCATTTATTTTTGTTTGAGATTCTTTATCCTGAGCACATATTTCTGCTCTGTTTTCTAAGCTCTGTTTTTTGCATTTCTAACTAGAGTATAGCTATGTACCTAACCATAACTTACAGGTAGCATATAGTGGTGAAGAGCACTATTTGAATCCTAACTCCTGAAATTGACCCCTGAAAAATCATTTAAGCATTTCATGTCTCTGTTTCCTTATCTGCAAAGTGAGAATAGTAGTAGTGCCATCCACATAGGATTGTGGGAGGATTAAGAGAATTAATACGTATGAAGTGTTTAGAATAATGCCTGGCAAGTAGTAAGTGCTATAAAAGTGTTTGC
Source organism: Cryptoprocta ferox (assembly GCA_028646485.1). Classification (NCBI taxonomy): domain Eukaryota; kingdom Metazoa; phylum Chordata; class Mammalia; order Carnivora; family Eupleridae; genus Cryptoprocta; species Cryptoprocta ferox. The sequence continues at coordinate 37,489,481 of CM053568.1, forward strand.
TATTATTATTATTGGTGGTGGTGATGATGGTAGTACTAGTATGAGTAGTAGTAGTAGTAACAGTAGTAGTAGTAGTAACAGTAGTAGTAGTAACAGTAGTACTAATCGTATGAGAGATGTAAGCAACTATGTGTGTATGTGTGTGTCTCAAGCATCGTAGCATCATTTTATTAGTTAAAAATTTCAAAGATCTTAAAGATTCAGTTAGACTAATATGTCTAGAAATTATATAACTTGTTAGTCTAGGAATATACGTACATATTCCTCTTCATATGATACATTCCTAGTCATACGAATCTGAGTACTTCAGTTCTTCGACATTTTTCACTACTAAAACAACACTATGCTGCTTGAGACACCCAGTCTGTGTATTTCAACTTGTTTCTATCCTTTGTTTCTATCATCTCACTTCTCTGGGCAGAAGATAAAGGGAAACAGGAAGAGGGGAAGACAGAGAAGTAAAGAGTAGACTTTTATATATATTGGTTCTATATCATGTAATACCATGAAATAAATATTTGAAAAGGTATCTTATTCTGAGGAACTGATAGAATGTATTGCCTCATCCACATGAAGGATCTTCTAAACACAATCTAGCTATGTTTATAATCTAAAATCAGTCATTGTCATAGTAGTGATTTATGAGGTCATGTAATAGAAGAATTTTTCAAAGACAACCATATTATACACTGTCCTCAGTTTAAACTTGAAATTTTTTAGGTGCAGAAATTCTCAGAATAAAACAAAGCATGATGTAAGATTTTACATCATGTAGAGCTTATAATTACAGTTGATCTCTTGGAAATAGTAGCCATATTGTTTATGTGTTTCCTAAAATAAAGCCTTCTTCACATGCAAATAAATACAAAATAGAATATCCAGTTCCTATGTGCCTTTTTACCTGGGTGATAGGCTTGCATCCAAGTACTCAGGTACAGTTGACAGGGTTAAGAATGATCTAAAGGTGTATAGAACATCTTGTATATTACTGCCATGCAGATTACTTAGAAATGCATTCCTTTCAATAGCGAAAGCCAAAAAAAAATAAGTGGTCCAAGAAAGATACTTTTTAAAGAAGATATTAGATTTTTTTCTCTGAAATAGTTTTATGTATATGTTATTGCTATTAATATAGAAGAAGATTGATATAATGTAATCACTAGAGGGTGTTAGAAATACATTTTTTAATAAGGCAGAATTATTTATTGAAGTTATTACTCATAAATACACCATTCTCATGAAGACTCTGCATGAAGCACCATGTCCTAGATATTACTGATCAAAGAAGTGAGTACACCAAAGGAGCGGAAGTTATCGGTTACATTTAGTGACTGGTTTCTTTTAGCTCATATCTAGTCAAATGATACAATAATAAATTAAAGATTCTGCTAGGAAAATCCTGGTACTTAATAAAGATATTTTTAAAGTTATCTTCAATTCTCCAGTGGCTTGAAAGCTCTAGAAGTCAGAGAAGAAGACACATCCAAGGTTAGAACGACCATTAACAGAACATAGAAACTCCTTCCATAACAACACTCTAGCGATTGCCCTGACTATTCCTCCCATGGTCCTATGAGAGTATTTCCAGAATGGGAAGGCAAAAGAAAAAGCAGGTATGCAAAGGAAAGGCAATAATAAATAAAATAATAAAAGGAAATATGCCTGAGCTTGGATCTTTAGGTAGAAAGGGGCCCCTCCAAGTGCAGAGCATGAATATTGATAGAAGGTACACACATAGACGTATCCTAGGGAAAATTCTGCATTGCAATAACATAAGAAATCCCATAAGCTGGCATAAAGAAAAATAAATAGATTGTTCTGCAAAAGAAAGAAAATTAGGCTGTCTTTATATTTCTTGTCTACAAGATTAATGCTGGAAAACAATAAAACGATATTACAGCATTCTGGATAAAAAGGATTGTGACCATGGGGTTACAGCCAGACAAATTTTATCCATGTACGGTGGGCAAAAGAAAGGCATATTCAGACACATCAGGATTCAGAAAATATAGCACTCACTCCTCCTTTTGAAAATATTTCTTGAGGGATTAGTCTGGGGAAATAAAATAAATCAGAATAAAAATATTGGCATATTTCTCAGTAGAATATTTTGAAACTCTTAAAAGAAAAACATAAACCTTGTGTATCAGAAAGGGTAAAGGTCTTCATTAAGGAAAGGAATTAATATTAAAATAGTAAATTCATTATGATTCATTTTTAATATACAGAAATAGATACACATGTAGATGTAGATACAGATGATACTGGTACTATCTGAATTCTGAATATTGGTATGGTTACTTTTATTTATCAGTGGGAAAGAAAGATAATAGACAAAAATGCCTGATGCATTGGTAGATACCTGCTTATTTTTTAATCCCATCCAGCTTAATTAATAATAAATGCATTTCACATCTGCTCAGACTAAAACAGTACCTCTGAGACTTCTTATGAAGTTTGGGTCAGAGAAGCCATTCAATGGCCCAGCCTGGATTATCAAAACTCTGGTTTGGGGGTTTAGAGACCAATTTCCTGCCACATGTTGCTTTTCTTTGCATCTCTTTACATCTGGTTTTCTCTTTCTCAAGGACATTTCGGGAAGGGTGGTTGAGGTTGAATAAAACATTCAGTCATTGCCAGGACCCTCTCCAAACACTATCACAAGGTCATCCTAATGTCACCATCTAATGGCACTCCAAGCTGAGCCAGACATACAGCTAGCTCCACATCTGAGACTTGGTGGGGAAAATGTCTTAGGCTCACCTATGCTATGTTCACCATGACTTGTTTTCAAACTGGCAAACAATGATGAAAAGAAAAGTTAAAGGTACAAGTGAGTGTCTACATAGATTTCTTGTCTTTGTAGTTTTTTTTTTTTTTTTTCCCCACATGCAAGATTGAAGTTTGCTGGTCAAATGTCATCTTCACAGAGCTAGAAATGAGCCAGGTGAGGGGCCTCATCACCCTTTACACTTAGCTGTTAAGCAAAGAGAGGATCCCCTCTAGGGTCCACCAGCTTTTCTATCTCCTTGTGACAGACCTGCTGGGGCCCAAGCACATACAACTTCTGACTGTAAGGAAGCAATTTTCAGCTCATGTCCAGCTGCTTCCTAATTCCTTCATAATTCAGTTGCACAGAAACTTATATCTTTTCATATACATCCCAAATAAATAACCAAAAAAGAAAAATCTGTGATATGAAGATATTCACTGCACTCTTCATTGCAATAATGAAAGCTAGGAACAATTGTAATGTTTAAACATGTAAGAATAGTTATACAAATAATGATACTACCACTCCACAGAACATTATGCAGCCACTGAAATGATAAGTATGAAAATTTATCACACTTTAGACATGTTTTTGATATAGTTGAAGGAAAAAAAAGCAGAAATAAAGAGTACAAAATTGTACTTACCCTTATTATTTAAATTTTGCAAAATAGCTATTCATATAAACAATAACCAGAAGGGAACCTAAAAATATGAGAATTATTTTTTTGGAAAGGACAATATTCTGGTTTTTATTCTTTCCAATTTGTTTTGTTTTTATTTAGCAGTCCATTATTTTCACTCAGAGATCTGTCTGATAAAACGTTTTCAATTAAATTTTGAGTACCTACCATATGTAAGTCATTGTGCTAAGAGTATACGGCAATGCAAAGATAACATTTAAAATGCTCTTCCTGCCTATGGAACTTTTCATATGATTAGTGAAAAATAGATATATGTAATTTTTGCAAAGGATTAAAGGTGAGATACTCTCAGAACGAAGAAAGAAAGACTTAAAATTCATTCTTGAGGGAGAAGATCACCTATAGGTAGAGGTCACCTCAAGACAAAACTCCTAAGCTTAAGGCAGGAAAAACAGGACTTAAGTCTAGCTGAATACAATGTTTCAAAATTAATAGAAAGAAAAACATCTGAGGAAAACAGAAATCAACAGAAGAGATTTATTTAGTATGGAACCATGAGAAAATGAGATCAATGAGGTAGAATGTGGGAATATCCATCGAGTACTGCCCTAGAGGAAAGGAACTATTCCCAGCAAGAAGAATGTGGTCCTGGGTCAGGTCCAGCCCAACAGTGGAGGTGGATACATTCAATTATCACTTCGTGCTATTACCTGCCAAGATTTTTAATTCACTGCCAACAAGCAGCTGATTAGAGCCTCACTGTCTTTGGAATTTAACAGAAGTGTATCCTTAAGATTATTAGGAACATTCTGATCTAGATGACTTATTTTGGTTTTCATTGAGAAATAATGAATCAGCATTGTGCTCTACATGGATGTGGTGATTACAAACCACCTGTGAGGGACAAGTCCACTGGGGATCCTGACAACATGGGACTCTGCACCTGCAAAGCTGAGGAAAGTGAGATAATTCTGCCCTCCTTTCCCCTGTCCCAAGGCCATAGAACTTCCTTAAATAACAATCATGCTATCTTCCCCTCAAAATGCAGCCTCCATCACAATGTCCCAGAAAGTAGAGTACATTGAGCCAAGCGCTAAAAGAGAGAAAATGAAAATCTATGACGGGGGCTTAGAAGAAGAGAAATCCAGTCCTGTGGAGGGAAGCACTGGGAGAAGATAGGGCATGACTTGTGAGATTGTGGGGGCTCTAGGAAATCTTGGAAGGAGTTCACATTAGTGATAAGCCTTTACAGGTGAATGAGTTTTTGCTACGTTGGGAGGAAAGAAATTTTCATTTTCCTGAGGTCTGGAATTCAAGGAGTTAGTAGAAGAGTACATACTGGTGACATGTGCAGTGAATTATAGAAAGGGGCACTACTGTACAGTATTGTCACCACCACCACTGCCACCTTTCTATGACTGGAAGCCAGCCTACAATTTAGAGACAAATGGAAAAACAGGAAGTATAGCCACAGAAAGACACCACATCTGAAAATGAAATTACAGTATCTAAAGTAGATTGCAATCTACAGTTTGGCAACTCCTGAATTAAAAGGAATATACAAGCGGGCAAGGCGGCTGGGTGGCTCAGTTGGTTAAGTGCCGGACTCTTGATTTTGCCTCAGGTCATAATCTCACAGTTTGTGAGTTCGAGCCCTGCATCAGACTCTTCACTGACAGCACAGAGCCTGCTTGGGATTCTCTCTCTCCCTCTCTCTTTCCCTTCCACCCCCAAAATAAATAAATAAACATTTTTATAAATAAATAAAAGGAAGATACTGAACTGCTCTCAAATATAGCAGGCATAAGTTGCAATGATGTTTTTCCCACTGCAAGACTTGGCAAAGTGTAGCTTAGTATTTGGGGAATTTTACACCCAATAGTGGTCAAGAGAAAGAAGCACAGTGTTGGTCCCTGGGGAGCTTTGATCTAGAAGAGAAGATAACTTTCTCACTGCAAAACATACTCATAAATAGTTCAATCAACATGTGCTCAAACTGGATATTATATTCTTATTAAAATATGTTTAGCAAATGAAAGGAATATATTGTAACATGAACATTTTAAGTCGCTGTTTGGTAGTATTCTTAAACTTGCAACCCAAGGTTAGGTATTTGAAGCAAATAAAAATACTATTAAGATGGTAAACGGGGAACATTGAGAAACATCAAGTCTCATCACTTATCCACCCACCTGCAAGATGTATCTTTGTTTTCCCTCACATGGCAGAACCTTGACCACAATTACTTTATCCACTTCATTTCCACTCAACATCCTCAGTGATATAAAATACATACTGAAGAGGGAACTCTTTCAGCATCTGCATTCCCATAAACCTTTTATCTGTTTAAGTCTCTAAATTCACTAACATGAAAAGTATTTTGAAGAAATTATCATTCCAGATCATTCTTTATCGCCATCTGGAAATCACTTCTGCAGAGAGGATACCTAACTTGTACTTACTTCTTTGTATTTTCCTGGTGCTTGAAATTCTGAAAATGTATATTACAGGTGCCCTTTTTCTAAAAGCCATGATCGTGATAAAGTTTATATATAGCCTTGATTAAAAAAATCTTATGAATTTGTAAATACTTTATAGACTTAAATGTTATAATTTTGAATTGTGCTTCATCCAGGTTTGCATTGGGAGTTCTAAAACCATAATTTAAAAAAAATGTAGAAGTCAGAATCAGTCTTTCTGTCACATTGAAAAGTTATGGTAAATAAAGCTAAAAATGCAAGATAGCATCTTCCCCCCACCACCCTCAGTTGATGTTAAAAGACATTATTTCTTTCTCTCAGTATTATTTTAGTGTCTTAATTACAGTAAATTAGAATAATTAGAGAGAAATTATATGAACCCTACAATTCCCCAAAGCCTTTATCCTGCCTTTTAGTCAGATAATGAATGTTAATATAAATAATTGATACGTTCTGAGTACCTTCAAGTCTTCATACCTTACATTTTTCTTTTTAATTTTGCTCCAGATAGAGAGTGAACCATGTCAGGCATTATTTCTTTGCTCTAAAGAGCACTAATTAAGCTTTTGGCGAACCTGATTGCAAATAAAGCAACTCCACAGTAACAAAGAGGCTTATGCATTTCTTTCTTTCTTTCTTTCTTTCTTTCTTTCTTTCTTTCTTTCTTTCAATCTTCCTGGACTCAACTATGTGCAAAATCTTTCCAACAGATGTAGCTAACGCTTTTTGGTTCTCTTTGTTTTCAAGAACATATTGCTCAATGTTTAAGGTTTTTGCAAAATGTATTTGGTTACACTTTAAACACGATGGTATTGTCCAACAGCATAATCAGAAACCATTGTCAAACAGGTAGAGTATCAATGAGGACTGAATATTCAATATTTAATATTGACTGGTACATGAGGAGTACATATGATGTGTCAGGCTCTTTTCTGGGAGCTGGCAATAAGGTGGAGTGTTGTACACATAATATTACCTTTGTCCTTGAACAGTTTGTGAGAAATGGCAGGTGTCATGTGCTTTACCAAAAGGGAAAGACAGAATGTGACAAAGGGGACCTCGCTGGTCTGAGAAGAGGCTCTGCTGAGAAAGTAATAAGTCACCAGAGCATGGTATATCTCATCCCCAGAGACTTGACAGTAAAGGACACAACGTGTGCGAAGGTGTGGAACAGAAAGAGAACATGTTTGGCTCCAGGGACAGAGAGAACTCAGGTGTAGCAGAAACACACAGTGAGGGACGTATTTGGAGTGAGATTAGTCTGGAGGGAAAAGGGAGGGCCCAGGCAGGTGAGGCCTCAGAGTCCTTAGTGTGTCTCTTAGGAACAAACACTCATTGTCAGGGGAAGTAACAGAAATTCAAGCAAAAGTAAAACTGAAGTACCGTCTTGCACATAGCACACTTAGTTTGGGAAGAAAGAAACTTGGAAGATACCTTTACATATAACTTACGTACTAGTACCACCATCTTCTCTCCACTTATAGATTCCAAGGTAATAAAACAAGTGTCCAAATATAGGTTACTAAAGTGTGTGGCCACTGGAAATTTGCTGCACTTGGCTAAGCCTCAGTTTGCACATCTGTAAACCTGGCATGAAGATATCTACTTGAGAGAGCTCTTGGGGACATTGAATGAGGTAATGAATGCAAAAGGTCCAGTCCACGGTGACTGACTGGCACATGGTATGTTATGATGCCCACAACAAATGCTGTTTCCTCTCAGCCTTGTTCACACTCTTCCTACATGTATGAGATGCCAGAGGTGTGTTCTGTGAGACCCTGGTCATTTACCCTCCTATCCAGTCAGGCACAGGCAAAGCCCTGAGCAAATACTCAGCCCTCTCTACCATACCTGCCTCTTCTTAAAGTTTTTAAAGTATCAGAGGGCCCATGTTATTGGCATAGCATTACACCATTTTCACCCATCCATGCTGCTGAATCCATAGAAAGAATACAAGGTAAATAATTCAGTGCCTTCTTGTAATTCTGATTTTATCATTAGAATGACTATATAATTTGTTATTCAATTAAGGACACTTTTGAGAGTAAAAAGGGGACATTCTTGGTAATTATTCCAGGACAACCAGGAAAATTTGGAATATGGTCACCCACTGTAACTGTAATATAGATCACAGATACCAAAAGCAATGAAGGTACATTCTGTACCGATCAATTGTGGCCAAGAGAGTGAAGAAGTAATTATTAAAACACCAGTAAATTCTTGCTTTCCAGATTTTGCTTTAAGTGTCATTAATAATTGGGAAACATAAATGTTAAAAAAATACCAGACAGATCCAAGTCTAAAAGTAATTTCTACTCTACTCTCCTACTTCTATCATTCTGATCTAAAAGAATACATTTTACTTTATCTTACAATTTTAGATGGACAGTCGTGTCCAACATAAATCCTGTGGGCTGTTAGGTCCTAATAACAGGTGCTAGTGAATATTGTTATGGTTGCTGCCCTTTTAATATTACTTTAACAACAAAAAAGAGTGCTCATTTCATGCTCATTGGCAGGACAATTATTTCTATAAAATAAAGAATGAATTTTGGTATTGCATGATCTTTTTAAATTATGGTGTTAAATGGCAATTTTTTCATGCAACAAACAGTATGCATTTATTGAGCAATATGACAGGCAATGTGTTAAGTGTTGGGTGAGCAAAAGACTCAGACCACATCCTAGGTAAAACTCCAACTTGGGAGGCATGCAGAAAAGTGGCTGACTTATCACAGTACATTTTGATAAAGAACACGATAGAGAAGATGTGAGAGCTCAGAGGCTGTATTTGAGGAGTGTCTAACCCAGCCTCACAGTCACCAAGACTATTAGATATCTATGTTCTCACTCAAAGTATGCAGAATATTTAGCTCTGAAAAGTGGAGCAGATTAAGAAGATATTGAGAGCAAGAAAAGCATGTGCACAGGTATGGAGATAGCATGGATGTTACAGGACTTCACAGGGAAAAAAGTCACATCTGGTAGATGCTGAGATTAGGTGCTACCCCTTCAGCTGGATGAAGAGGGAGAGGACCCCCAGCCTGGACCAACTTCTTGTCCAGATACCCTCATGTGAGCAGCCCAAAATTCCAGGGAGACAATCCTATTCTTTGAATAGCAGCTCTGAAATTCTACCATGAAAACAATGCATTTTATTTTTTTTTAAACTTTGTTGTCAGGTTGGTTTCCATATAACACCCAGTGCTCTTCCCCACAAGTGACCTCCACCAAGACCATCACCCCCCATTACCTTTCCCCCTTCCCCTTCCCCCCTCAGTTGAAAACAATGCATTTTAAAGAAAATATACAAACTACTACCTAACTACAAGGGAAATTGGAAAAAGGCATAAGCAAAATATCAATCAAAGACAACTCAGAAAACACCTGGTAAGGAACTATCTGATTTAATTGACAATGTTTAGCATGAGTTAATGAAAACAGAGAGTATGCCTTAGAAGCCTTGATATGTATGATCTGGAAAAGTTCTAAACATTCTAAAAACGTTGTCTGTTTTAAAACACTGTTTTTAAGGCATGATGCTTTGCTTTATGTCTGAATGCACAAAAGTTGATTTGTTCCCTATATACATAGCATTCTATAGAACAAATCTCATGCTATAATACAGAAAGCTTAGACTGCAATTACTCTTATCTCCGACAAAAATTCAAGTGGGATTGCCATGGATAAATACCACTAACTAAATTACACAAAGATATTTAGCAGAGGAGAGACACAAGTGAGTCAGTGTCTCCTTGGCCTCTCTCAAGTCTGCTGCCTTATCCATAAAATGGGAGGTTTAATCTCAACAATATTTACCTTACTTCTATTTTCAAAATTCTAAACCACAGGGGTTATGTGTAGAAGAAACAGGATGGATTTTTAATGTGTTACAAATAAACCTGAATTGAGACCCTAAGTGAATAGATAATAAGATAAAACTAGTAATTTTGTTCTCTGATTTGTATCAAACTTATTAGTTTATTTCACTAACATCTACTGAACACTTGCTCTATGTCTTCGATACTAGAAGTATAGTGGAAACCAAAATCATCATTCTCCTTTGCCTCATAGAGCTTATAGTCTAGACAGATAGGTAGATCTGAAATGAATGAACACAGGAATGTATATACTATGTGTTGTAATGGAAGAGTAAGAGGCTAGGGGAGAGGCCTGACTTAGATTGGTGAGTGAGAAAACTGTCCTAGATATGAGCAAACTCCCTGGGACAAGAAAGAAAGGAAAGGAAAGGAAAGGAAAGGAAAGGAAAGGAAAGAAGAAAGAAGAAAGAAAGAAAGAAAGAAAGAAAGAAAGAAA
>CM053568.1:37506299-37612999 GCA_028646485.1 Cryptoprocta ferox
CACACACACACACACACACACACATACTTCAAGCATATTAAATTAAAAAATGTTTATGAACACATCTCTTGCTTTCCCTTTTTTGTACTTTTTTCTTTGTGGTTTTTCTCACCTAGAGTTTCCTCTTTCTGCCATTGCTTATTGAAATCTTATTTATCAATAAGGCTCATGACAAATTCTTTCCTAATTCCTGAATAGCATATAACTTCTCTTACTTTGAGTTCTCATAGCATTTGATTTGTATCTTTTTTTTTTTTTTTTGAAGTAGGCTGCACACCCAACATGCAGCCCATCACAGGGCTTAAACTCATGACCCTGAGATCAAGACCCAAGGTGAGTGGACTGAACCACCCAGGTGCTCCTGATTTATATCTCTTATGTGATGCTTTGTATTTTATACCACTTATATTACATTTGGATTTGCCTTAACTTCCTTGTAGACAATGGGCTCCTTGAAGAGTCAAAGATGTATCTCATCTCATTTATTTCCATACATATTCTATGAAGCACCTTGTTTCTGATTTCTACATAGGAGGTACACAAAATTCAGTCATAATATTTAACTAAAATGAAATTTCCACAGAAGTTTATGCTTATTTCTTAAGCACCACCGTCATATATGGAAATGTTTTCAGAATTAAGATTACAATCTGTTCGAAGTTTGGAAATTGGAAATAACAGCAGAAGATTCAGAATGTCCTGATGAAAGTGAGCAAGGGTCCCAGGAGAGCTGAACATATTTACTCTCCTCAGGGGTTACAGAGGAATCCATTTGTGTGTGAAACCCAAAATTTCAGGCAAGATATTCAAGCATGTTTGCTGGGGAAACTAGCCTGTCTGTCATCAGATCATCTCGAAAAAGTTTCTCCCTGAACTAATGTGATATTATAGGATATGACCACAGAATGTGACCCTTGGAGCCCTATGAAATGCCTTGTGACTCCCCATGAGAGTAAGTTATCCACACAAAGCTGCCTAATTTTCCTATAGATTTGTTATTTTATTCAGTACTCACTTAAGAGAATTCTACTCCCTTCTATGATTGCAGAAGAGAATTCTGGATGAAATATTTCTTGTGTGGGAAGGAGTGGCCACCTGATTCCTGCAGGAGAACTAGGTCTTTATGTGTGACACACCTAGATTTAAATCTCTGCTCTACCACTTTATGAATTTGGGAAAGTTACTTGAATCTTTGAGCTGTAAACAATGTGTGTTACTATATGCTGCCTGGCATTCTAATAAATGTAGTTATTAAATATTGGATGCTGCCAATTAAGACAAAAATCATATCACAGAATCACCGGGAACATATTTGGAAGGTTAGAGCAACAGGTTCCAAGAGAGTTGACAAGGTAGAAGTTGTTTGGTTGAGGCTCCTGGGTGGTTCAGTCAATTAAGCGGCTGACTCTTGGTTATGGCTCAGGTCATGATCTCAGGGTTCATGGGACTGAGACCTGCATCGGTCTCTGTGCTGACAGCACAGACGCTGTTTGGGGTTCTCTTTCTCCCTCTCTTGCTGCCCCTCCCTAGCTCTCTTTCTCGTGCATACTCTCTTCTGTTCTCTCAACCTAGACAAATATTTAAAAATAAAATAAAAAGAAGTTGTTTGGTGGATTTAGATTCTATTGAACCACCAATCTTTACTATTCATACCCCTAGAATTGACCACAGTTGTAGGTAGCACTGTAGAACAGAGATCCTCTCTATTGGCAGGGAAGTCTTAGGAAAGAAAAGAGAAACACTGAGGCAAATACTGTATGCCTAGTTTATTCTTTTCCTTACTTACCAATTGTGTCAGCGAGAGTAAAAGGGACAGGAGATTGTCACTCCTGTGGATTGTCACCACAGTTCTGTCTCCAGCTCAGATGTAGGCAATCCTCAGACTCAGAACAGCCTTCCTCTCAATTTTATGAGTTCACTTCCTCAATGCCAACCTTTGCTCCCTTGGATCATTCCTCCTGGGACCACTGTGGGCATTATACACTGTCTGCAGTGGTTCACAAGAGTATGTAATTAAATCATCTTCATGATTTAAAGACTGAAATTTTATACCCTAGTCTATATCTCATCCAAAGTATATGCAGCCACATTATCTAATGTATCATATAAGAAGTTCTGCCTTGAAGATGAATGAAACACATAAATACTTTCCATCAACAAAATGCCAGTATTACAGTCACCCCAAATTTTTGCTTTGCATTTATTAAATTCCCTAGGAGAAACTGAAGTGCAAAAATAGAGCTCCTTTACAAATTCAGGTCGAACACTATAATTCTGAAGATACCAAATCTGAAATAAAACTGTCCTCCCCTTATAAATAAATGTCCAAAGTCCAAAATTCTTAGATTGGATTAAAATCCAAAGTTATTTTCTCCAGTCTGTTATTCTGCTCATTCTTCTTAGAGGTTCTTGATGGCTGGATAAATGCTGAGTTCTGCTAGCAGCTACAGCCTGAAATATATCTCATTGGAGTGGACATGGTTTTAGGGCCTCAGAAGTTGTATTAACACAGTGGATTCAAGGTTAATGCTATTACAGATTGTTTCATGGCTTTGGATGAAACTGATTAGTGCTGTTCTGACAGGTTTGATCAAAAACAGTTAAGACTAGAACCTCATTAGTGCTTGGGAGAGCAGTTGGGAATCAGCATTCTGGATTTTCAAAGCCATGAATGTATTATCCCAGCGTCTAAGATACAACAGACTCTTCTCTGTAGTTGAATCTTTTCACAGAACTGTTGACAGTACCTTATTCCATTTTGGCTCAGAAGCCACCTCTTCAGAGAGAGCTTTCCTGATCCCATCCCAAATCACCCTAGTCACACACCTCTTTCGATCTTTTTAGCACATATCACTGTCTGAGATTATATGTATCTCTTTTTTTGTTTTCCTTGCTACTAGAATATCAATGAAGGGAAGGGCATTGTTGTCTTATCTTCGGGGCATCCCTAGTGATGAGAAAAACTCTGTACATAAGAGTCCACCAATCATTCTTATGGAATATGTGAATGGAAGAAAAGCAAAACTCTCCTGAAAGACCCTCCCATTCACCAATATCTCATCTCTATTCCTAAGGCAAAACTGTCTTTAATTCTGTTTTTAAATTTTTTGGATATTGTTTGTATTTCCTGATATGTCAATTTAGGAATTTTTTTTGACTCCTTGCTCTAAATAATGACATATTTTAGCTCAAATTAGGTGTGCTTCCAACATCCTGAATGTTGTCAGTAATATTACCTAGAATACTTCAAATTATGTACTAAAATTATTTTCCTCATTGTGGTGGATGTTATTGTGACTCATTCAATACCCCGTTTCCCATTAGCTTTGATTGTGTTCCCTCCATCTGGTCTGGAATGTGAACAAAGTGGGGAGGCACAGCAACCCTTCTGTGGCCCTGGAATACAAGAAAGAAAGGAAGGAAGGAGGGAAGGAAGGAAGGAAGGAAGGAAGGAAGGAAGGAAGGAAGAAAGGAAGAAAGGAAGAAAGAAAGATTCCAGCTCTTCGTGAAATTGTTGAAAAGGTGTACTAGTCCAGGACTGAGGCAGATAAAATCACATCTATTCTTATTACTCTTTTTTTTTTTAAAGTTTTTTCTTAACTTTTTAATTTTTCTATTTAAGTAATCCCTACACCCAACATGGGGCTCAAACTCACAACCCCTAGATCAAGAGTCACATGCTCTTCTGAGTCAGAAATGTGCCCCATATTCTCATTACTCTTAATCTTTGTTTTCTTGTAACTTACCATTGAACACATTACTAACTGATATATACAACTTTGAGCCATAACTCTTTACTCCCCAATATGCAAAATGATGGGCAAGCATTCCTGTGTCTGTCTCCTGCATTCTCCTTTGCCAATTTCTTTCAGCTATATCATTATTTTGCCATCAGAGTTTATAACTTTTACATGCTATTCTATTATGATAATTAATTCTCCCAGGATTTGCCTTCAGGGTTAATCTAAAATTTGATAAATAATGAACAGCAATATAATTATGTAAATATCAGTCACAATTAGGGCTTCATATTATGATTGGACTCAGAGACAAAAAAATATAATTATGAGCCACAAAACCTGTTCAGTTCAAAGAGGAATCTTGAATTATAGTCAACTATAGTCTTAGAGTTTAATTTGGTTTGTTTTATATTTGGATCATTCCTTTCTTTTATAGACTTTTTTTCCTGAAGTATTTGTCTTTATTTTTCTCATTATCATTAAAAATGTCTTTTTTTTATCACATCACTATTTTTTTAATGTTTTATTTATTTGTTTGGTGGCTTTAGGTAGTAATACTTTTTACATAATGACTCAGAGCATCAAGAATGAGTATTCCAGGGACCAAAACAAAAACCACATCTCATGTTTTGACTTATCATTGGACATCACAGTCACTTCCTCTTTGTTTAATTGATCAAAGCAATCACGAGCCTTCCCAGATTCAAATGAAGGGAGACACAGAAAGCACTTTCAATGGGAGGGGTGGCAAAGGTATATGGAAGAGGATGTGGGATGGGAGATATTGTCGGGGATCTTTAAAATACCTTTATGCTTTAGAAAGCTTTATACATTCAAAACTACTGAATTCTGTTCTTGGTTTAGAAGAGATGATTTCAAGCACATTTAGCTTAAAGACAACATTACAATAAATAAAATTATATAGACACACATACTTATATATTACCATTTTAATATGTAACATATATGATATAAAATATTAAATATTTTATATTATATTATGTACATAAAATATAATGTTATATATTATTGTGTTATACATATTAAATATTATATATTTAAGTGTAAATTAATAACAAAAAACAGTAATACTTTCACACATCATTTTGGCAATGTTCTTAATCTAAGTGTAAATGTATATATACTTTTGCTCTTTATTAGGAGTAAAGCTGAAGTTTATTTCAGTTGGGATGGTGTAGTGAGTTCATGCTTTGATGCATCCTTTTTACTACAAATATATAACAATGATAGATAAAATATAAAAAAGAGATAATCATAAATGGACTAATTTGCAAAGGAAATCATCTTGGCACATCAATTTGAAATTTTAAATACTTTAAGAGAAGTTTCTCAACTTCAGGGAAAAAAAAGTAGAAAAAATATTTAATTTTCCATTTTGTTATATTTAATTCTTTGTTTTGGAAGAAGGATGAATAGTATACATTTATATTGTAACCTATTTTATCATTTTAGAAGTTTGTAAGATGTTAACTAAATAGGAATTTACCCTCTTACTAGTAGGTATCTAGGATCCCAGAAGTAAAATGAAAGAATAGACCATGATATTCTGAGGTATTTTCAGAAATTCTCTTTAGCAAAATTGTGTGGTTGTTCTCTTTGACAAGTATTGACCATGATGTAACTTTTTGTGCTTTTTTTAAATTGTTCTATTCTCTGCACTTTCATAAAGATTAAGACTTTCTTTCTCTATCCCTGAACCCAAGAGACATTTTAATTTTAATTGAAACTCTTTAAGCTCAAAATTCCATTACATAGTTTTAAGTTCATCTGGTGATAAGTTTAACAAATATACGGTCTAATTTCTTCACTCAGACTTTCAAAAATTAAAAATCTGAACAAGAATGAATTTCAATAGGGTGTAAGTAGAGTGGGATTTTTTTTGGAGTAAGAAAATATTTTGTGCAAATTGAGTTTATTAGTGTTTAGTGCTTTTATGTCTCATTTGTCCAAGTTTAATTTTCTTTTTCTTTTCTCTTTTCTTTTCTTTTATTTCATTCATTTTTTCTTTCTTGAGAGAGAGAGAGAGAGAGAATATTTTAAGCAGGTTCCATGCCCAGTGCAAGCGCGAAGTGACCTGAGCTGAAATCAAGAGTTGGACACTTAACTGATTGAACCACCCAGGCACCCCTAATTTTCTTAGTAAGAATATATTTCAATACCTTAAATGTAAAACTGTAAATTTTATTGTTTTACTTATGTTTTTTTCCCTCTGCTGCTACCATGCTGTTTTTTTTTAAATGTTTATTTATTTTTGAGAGAGAGAGAGAGACAGATTGTGAGTGGGGGAGGGACAGAGAGAGAGGGAGACATAGAATCTGAAGCAGGCTCCAAGCTCTGAGCTGTCAGCACAGAGCCCGACGTGGGTCTTGAACTCATGAACCATGAGATCATGACTGGAGCCAAAGTAGGAAGCATAACTGACTGAGCCATCCAGGTACCCCTGATTTATGTTTTTTACTTTCTAAAGTAGTTTATTTCAGTCAACATGGTGCTGTGAGTTCATGCTTTGATGCATCTTTCTTTGCTACAAATATGTAACAATGAAAAATAACATAAAAGAGAAACAACTATAAATGGGCTAATTTGCAAAAGCAAATCATCTTGTAAACTACCCAAGCCACATCAATTTGAAATTTCAAGCACTTTAGACTAAGAGAAGCATCTCAACTTCCAAGAAGGAAAGAAAGTAGGCTATAAACAGAGGAATATGAATCAGAAAAGCTTTGTCCTTTCCAACAGTGACACTAGAATGTATTTAGACAAGATCTGGGGTGTTTAGGTGGTATGGCCATAGACAAGAAGGTATCTAGGTAATGTAGGTTTCAAAATTCTGAAGGAAATTTCTCACTACAATTATATACCCAGCCAAAATGTCAATGAAATCAATAGGTAGAATGAAGACATGAAGCCTCTAGAAGACATGAGTCACCAAACAAGGGAAAGAGGAATACATATGGTTTAGGAGACAACATCTGCCACACAGGAAAGAAGTCAGGGCCTCCCCAGGATGATCAGAAAGGGAGGGAAAAGCATGATAGCTTATTGTAGGATTAGAGGGAAACTAATTATAATTAAATCAAGTAAAATCCTCTGGAACAGACCCAGGACAATAAAACTGATAGAATAAAGTATTTCAATCTCTTGAAAGGAAAATTAGACAACTAAAAAATACCATAACAAAGAAAAGGTGGGTGGGTGGGCGAGGGGAGCAATGATTAGTACTTCTGCAGGAAGGAAAAGTCACCATAATTTACTTAGTTATAATGAGAGCTTGCATGTCGTAATCACATAAATATTCAAAATTGATGAGACTGAAACTCTATTTGGGAGATTGAGAAGGGAAGGAGTACCTATTCTCTATTTCTGTGATAAAGGAACACAAATTTAGTGGCTTCAAACAATACCCTTTTCTTACCTCGCATTTTCTGTGGGTCAGGAGTACAAGCAGAGGCTAGCTGGATCCTTTGGTTGCCGTCTCACAAGGCTCATTCAAGGTACTGGCCAGCCTGCATTGTCCTCTGAGGAAAGACCTGTTTCCAGGCAACTTCAGGTAGTTAGAAGAGCCCATTTTCCTCATGTCTGTAGAACTCATGGCAGCTTCCTTCTTCAAAGTCAGTAAGGGAGCATCTCTGACTAGCAGAAATACCTGGGTCCCTCTTTTAAGGGATTTTGCCCAATGAAGTCAGCCGACCCAGGATATTCTTCCTTTTGATAACCACAGAGTCAACTGATTTGGGGCCTTAATCACATTAGTAAAAATGCACCACAGTTTCATTGTCTATAGGTTAGAAGCAAGTCACAAATTCTGCCTGCACTTGGGATAGGGGTTATATAAAATTAGGACTTATGGGAGGTCAGCACAAAAGGGTATGTGTATATGTGTGATGAAGGCAAAGGGAGGAACAAAATCTAAATTCTCACCCTCTGTAGTGACAAGTCAATGTTGATAATGCTTAAAACAGAAATCATGGGGCTTCTGGCTGGCTCAGTCTGTATATCTTATAATTCTTGATATCAGGGTCATGAGTTTGAGCCCCACGTTAAATGTGGAGCCTACTTAAATGGAGAAATCAATTAGCAATATTAAGAGAGGTAGAAGTAAACCCTAAAATGATCTACTGAAAGAGGGCAAAGTTGCTCTCTTTGAAAAGAAGGCTATTAGCATTGATGGCAGCTGTTACTTTTCACAGGAAGCTTTGTATAACCATATGACTCTTTTAAATTAAGTGACTGCATAAATTTGATGAAAATAAAAACATTAAGGAAAGAGAGTAAGACACTTTTCAAGAAATCAAGAGGGACCCAAGTTTTTAGGGAAAAAAAAGCATATACAGGTCGAATAAATAAATATAAATGTTCAACAATACAATTTTAATGGAGTTGTAGAATCTCTCTAAAAGTACAGAGGTTGCTTATATGGATTAAGATAAAGAATATGAAAAATGCTTGGAACATAAAAGTAGATACTTCATAATACCAAGGATGAAGAAAAAGAAAACTTTAAAGTTATCACACAGAAAAGGCAAATTATCTACAAAGCAATGACAATTAGAACAGACCTCTTTATAAAATAAACATGAAAAGAAAATGGAGAGCCATATTAAACATGTCTAAAAATTATTAATCTCTCATTAAAATTTTTTTTAACATTTATTATTGAGAGACAGAGAGAGACAGAGCATGAGCATGGGAGGGGCAGAGAGAGGGGGAGACACAGAATCTGAAGCAGGCTCCAGGCCCTGAGCTGTCAGCACAGAGCCCGATGCGGGGTTCTAACTCACAAACCGCCAGATCATGATCTGAGCTGAAGTCGGATGCTTAACTGACTGAACCACCCAGGTGCCCCAATCTCTCATTTTATACTTAAATAAACTTGAATTCAAGAATTAAATTAAAATAGAGATATTTCTAGCAATCTGAAGATTAAGAGTTTATGATTCAAAGATTTTTCACTACTAGAAACACTGGACACAGGAAAAGTGTGAACTCAAACATTAATTTTTAAAATGTCAGTTAATTATAGTAGCTGTTAATTACAATAACCTTGGGAGCCTAAAAATGGTAGAAATAAAAATCCAGGCAAGAGTAAATTATATTGGCATGAGAATACTCAAGAAAGTGTGCTAAATATTGTGTTTTGTTTTAGAGAGGGACAGAAATTAGAAACCTCTGCTTCGTTAACATATACTTATTTATATTAAAAATTAATGATAATTAAAACTATTTACAACTATATTTTAGATCTTCAGACTTTGTTTGTCTTATAACTAAAAGTTCAGAGCCTTTTACCAATCTATTTCTCTCTATCCTCACCTCCTCCAATTCCCATCCTCTGGCAATCATTTTTCTAGTCTCTGTTTTCATGAGTTCAACTTTTTTTTTAAGATTCTACATATGAGTGATACCATGCTGTATCTATCTTTATCTGGATTATTTTACTTAGCATAATGCCCCCGAGGTTCATCCATGTTATTGCAAATGATAGAGTTCCTCCTCATTAAAGGTTGAATTATATATATATATATATATATTTTTTTTTTTCCCCCCTGATCTATTCATCCTTCAGTGGACACTTGGGTTGTTTCCATCCCTTGGCTGTTGTAAGTAATACTGCTATGAGCATGGAAGTATGGGTATCTTCTTGAGATAATGGTTTTGTTTCCTTTGGATATATACCCCAAAATGTGAATATTGGATCATATAGTAGTTTCATTTTTAATTTATGAGGAACCTCCATAATGGTTTCCATAAAGTGTATCAGTTTACAATCCCATCAACAGTGCACCAGTGTTCCATTTTCTCTACAACCTTGCCAGCATTTATTATCACATGTCTTTTTTGACAAGAGCCATCCTAAACAGGTATGAGGTTATATCTCATTGTGGTTTTGATTTACATTTCCCTGATGATCAGTAGTGTTGAACACCTTTTCATGTACTTGTTGGCCATTTGTATGTCTTTGGAAAAGAAGTCCTTTGCCTATTTTTAAATAAGGATATTTGTTTTTTGCTATGGAGTTGTATGAGTTCCGTGAAACATTTTCATTGAAGCTTTCAAGTGAACCAGTAGAGTCTTTGGTTTTTTGTTCATTTTAGGATGGTCTTAGAATAAAGAATACTTTCAGATTTATGTTGATCAGTTGCCCATCTAGAAAACCTGCAGTAATTGTCCCAAATTCTACTGTAGCCTAAACATTGCTGCACTATTGCTGTACTAAACATTAGTATGTAGCCTAAACATTGCTGCAGTAATTGTCCCAAACTCTGCTGCCAATATTAGTACATAGCCTAAGTTTATGATTGAATATAAAGAATGGATTAATAATGCCTGGAAATGTCTGTCTCTGTCAAAGTGCTTCCAATGATAGTTTTGCTTTATTATGGCACTTTAGAGTCTATTCTGCTTAGAGAAAGAGAGATACAGGAGCTTTGATTATTTTTAGCATTCTTCAGAAATTGAAATAAAATCCATGTTTAAAAAAATTTTTATTTATTTTTGAGAGAGAGAGACAGAGAGCAAGCTGGAAAGGGACAGAGAGAGAGAGAGAGAGGGAGACACAGAATCTGAATCAGGCTCCAGGCTCTGAACTGTCAGCACAGAGCCCGATGAGGGGCTCAAACTCAGGAGTTGTGAGATCATGACCTGAGCCGAAGTCGGATGCTTAACTAACTAAGCCACCCAGATGCCCCTAAAATCCATGTTTTGAACCACCTTTAAAAATCTTTTGTTAATTGGTTTACATTTAAGATTGCTTTATTCAGTTTATGATTTTTCATTTCCATAAATATATAGGAGATCTTCCTCTAGACGTGGGAATCTTGTTAACCTCAGTTGATTCAAATATTTTTGTGGTGTCATTTCCCTGTCAGCTACCAAAATCCTTAGAAAATGCAATTATATAGATATAGATACATGTCCAGCATGTTCCCGTTTCCCACCTATATCTATATGTGTATCTGTATCTATGAATCAATTATTGAACAGAAAAAATAAGATTGCCTTTGATTGTTATAAAGCTGTGAGGAATTTTTGGAACATGAAACACATGTGAAGTCATTTGAAGAGGGAAACAGGTGTCGAGATGTGGCAGGAGGAAGGCTGGTTCAGACTATGGGAGCAAATCCCAATGTGCTCCAAATGTGTAAATGACAGAAATCTGGCACAAGTGCCTTTGGACAACTGACAGGGTAACTGGCTGGTGTGGGAACATCCAGGTGGATCAAAACCTCCTCCAATCCTCTTTCCTTTGGGCCAAGGGGCAATAAGCAGGGATATTTGCTATTAGGCATGGGTATTGAATGTGGGGACTTAGGACAAGGAATGCAGAGAGTCTCAAGTGACTGGTGCCACCAGGAAGAACTGGGAGCACCCATGACAGGAAGCCAGGTAGTGGCACCCACTGGCCAGTAGTACACGATTATGGGACTGAGCTGACTGGAGAATGCAATTCACCTGAGTCATGAGCCAAGTATAAAACCTGAGAAACTCCAAGACGAAGTGGCTTTCTCTGAGCTGACTTGATTACATACGTATGTAGTGCTGGGCTCTTACTTTGAAACTGAATTATGTCCCAGTGTTGAAAAAGGAACTTCTGGGAAGTTGCAACTGATCACCTGAGATCCTCCAGAGATGAATGAATGCTGTTTTCCATGTTTTCTTCGCAAATACGCAGGGAAGCTTGTTGTTGGGTAAGATCTAAGATTCGTGTGATTCCTCTTTCACAGTTCAAATCTTTGAATCGTTTGAGCACCGACTGTGTGTCAGACTCAGTACACGTGTCCTCTCATTGAAACAGGACAACAGCCCTCATCTGCTGGGTGAGGAAGCAGGGGCATGCAGCTAATAAGCTGGGGCACAAAACAGGCATTCTGAGCCCCAAACTGCTGCATTTTAGCACTTACAAGAGGGACAAGGTGAACATAAAGTAGTAGCAAAAAAGGAAGAAAGTTGGGAAGATTTTTGAGATGATACTGATTATTTCTGTGCTGGGAGTTAGTGAGGTGAGGTAGGAGAGGACCTAGGCAATTCTAACTACTGAACAGCCACCCCAGGGAGCGAGGGGGACAGAGTGGGGTTAAGTTGGGTTGAGTGCCAATGAACATTTGGACCCTAAATAGATTTTCTTTATTCAGTTGTTTCTTAATCAGATTCAAGTTAATGCATCTTGAATGTATTCCTGCTAAGAAAACTTTGATGCTTTGATCAGCTAAGCATTTTCATGCATGCATTTCATAGTAAGATTGTGATTTATTTGGGTCTCATGAGGATCGTAAGTTTCTTGTCCTGTAATATTTTCTTGTGCGTGTGTGTGAGTGACCTTGACATGACTGACACGTTTTTTAGTTTCAGCATTTCTCAGTCAATTAGTGTATATATTCAAATAGGTAGTCTGATCTTGACTAGTGTCTGGATATTTTCTTTCTTTCACATAGCAGATCCATTTAGGGTTTTATATTTCCCTTTGGCAGTTCAGAAATGTACAGGGTGTTCTGTTTCTCCACTTTTGGGGCTGAAGAAGCTCTATTTAGAAAAAGGTGGATTACACTGGTTAGGAGGAGAGAAGTTATGAAATCAATAATTAATATGGATTTATTGGAAACACGAATAAACGTGTTTATTAGGGGTATTTACAAACTCCATTACTTTTAGGAGCCTGCTTCATTACTTGATAAAGGAGCACTAAATCATGTACCTTTTTATGTAATCAGAAGTCTCCTTTATAGTTTTGTTGTAGTGATTAGTAAATATATTTAAAACATGGATTTCCTCTCAACATCTAATTTAAGCATTTTACTTTTAAAGGCAATTATATTTTCAAACGGAGGTACATTTACAACATGAGATGGTATATGCTGAAATATTTTGCTCTTCTATCCTGATACTATTTGAGGACATCTAATCTCTTTTTATATGCTTTTTAATATCGTGCAGATGGGGAAAGCAAAGAAGAAGGAATTTTACTTTAGTTTAAATACCATGTTTAGGTCATCATCGCTCTTACTTATGTTTTTAAATTGAAGTAACTTTAATTTATTTAAGTGGCATTTATAATACAGCATTTTGAAGATAAACAAATGCCATGATCGCCTTCCAAAGGGGAAGCTAATCAGTTTGCTAAATAGAGACAGACCAACATGCCAGTCTCTGTAACTTGTTTTTGACTTTGCTGCTGATAGCATGTGAGTCCCCACAGCATATGATAATGTTTGAAGTGTTAGAACACATTTTTTCCCATTAATTCTCCTTATATCACCACCCACATCAGATATGCTTTCCGGCAGTGTACTGTTGGCTGTACATTCAGAATTTAAATTGCTAAGGGCCTGTTCTCCTTCCTGAGGATATTACAAATCTCACCACTACTAATTGAAATTGTATGGTGAGGGCGATCTTTCCTTCTGCTACTGTGTGTTTAAATACCTGACTATTAATAAATAGGCTATGGTGTTACAGGAGCCGCCTTCCTAGTAATCACAAATGCAAGGTAGAGGGAAAGGTGCATGGGTTGTTTAAGTGCAGGTATAAAACCGATTAAAAATGAACAGCATGCAGCACTCACAGGATTTCAAATCTTTTATTAGAGGAAAATACTTGAGAAAAGAAGGGGGGTATCCCTTTTTGGTTTTATTAATTTGATAAACCAATATTTATTAAGCATCTACACTTGCCAGCCCTGATCTAGACACTGGGGAAACATCAGGGAAGCAAAGAGCAAAACAACTCCTATCCTCATGGAGTTCACATTGAACTAAATATATTAGATATTTAAGTTGCAGACAATGTAAAATATAATAGAAGGTAGAAATAGGATAGAAAATAGAATTTTTGTATGGAGAGAAGCCAAGTCAGGATTTGATGTGAGGGCTGTCGAAACATTAGACAGATGGCCAGGAAAGACTTTGCAGAGAGGGTAATGTCCGAGTAAATCTTGAAGTGAATTGCACGGAATACTGAAGGAAGGGGGCTCAAGCTGCAGGAAGTAAACTGTAATGGCCCCAATGCAGGCATGTGCCTGTACTGTTCAAGGAGAGTGGGGTCACTCAAGAAAATTGCATAAGAGAAAAGCATAATAAGAGATGAGACCCTCAAAGTATAAGAGCTTTGGATGTGGGGCTACATCGACCTTATAGACTTTTCTTTGTTTGATTTTTATTTAAATGTTTATGTAGTTTTGAAAGAAAGCACACAAGTGGGGGAAGAGGGGAACAGAGAATCTGAAGTGGGCTGTGTGCTGACATCAGACAGCTCGATGTGGGGCTCGAACCCACAAACTGTGAGATAGTGACTTGAGCCAAAGGTGGAGCTTAACCGACTGAGCTACCCAGGTGCTCCAGACCTTGTAGACTTTTAAGGTGCTATAGAAAATCACTGAGAGCTTGAGGCAGGCATCTGACAAGGTCTGTCTTATGTTTTCACAAAACTACTCTGGCTGGATGCTTAGAAAAGAAAAAAGCGAGGGCAAAAGCAAGGGAGAATAGCAGTGGGCATCAGTGTCCAGCCTTCTCTTCCTGTCCTGTGCCCCGCAGGGGTAATCTTGATGGTATATTACCTACTGATTGGCTTCTTTGACTCTGGCTTGCTTTGGGTTCAACTAATAAGAGACACTCACAGGGGAGACTGGGAGGAGAGTAAGATTTATCTCTTTATTACGCTCTTCTCTTCCTGGTTCAGGTCCCCATTGGTTGTTCATGTCCATCCACCAGGGTCACAGTTCCTGCTGGTGCCTCTCTCCATGTAGCTGCTTCTCTGATTTCCTGTAACAGCTTGTTGGCCTTTGTAAATAGTTCCTTTACTAAATCCTTCTTATTTATTCATACATGTCGTATGTTTTCTGCCTGATGTGTCAGACAGGAAGCCATGCCATATTCCAGGGAGATATGATGATAACTTGGCCCAGACTGATGGCAGTGGAGATGGTGGGAAGTGTTTGAATTATGGACGTTTTCAAATCAGAGCCCACTCGGTTTACTACTGAAAGCCATGTGGGGTGAGGGTGTGAAGACATGTAGGGGGTGCCTACATTTGTGGCCTGAGAAACTTCAATAATGGAATTGCCTTTGAATCTATTCTCTTGAAGTTTCAGGGAGAGAGCTGAACTGGAGATGTATAATTGGAAGTTAACTGTGTAGGGATGGGTTTTGAACCCTGATGTAGGATGAGATCACTAAGGGATTGAGTCAAGACAGAAAAGAGAACAGAGCCAAAGGCTGAGTCCTGGAGCATCCTGATATTTAGAGATTCAATAAATGAGGAATCTGAAAAGGAGAGTGAGAAGGAATTATGCAAGAGGTAAAAAGCATTCCAAAGGATTGTGATATTCCTGAATCCAGGTGAAGAATTTAAAGAGTAAAAATGGATAGTCTGCTCTGTAGGTTTCTAATAAACTAAAGCTGGCTTTCAGTATAAACTAGCACATTTTAAATAGTCACATATGTATACATACATGTAAGTTTTTGATACACAAATTAAAGATAGCACAAAGAGGCATATTAAGATTATGCCCCACAAATAATAATGGCATTTTGATGACCTGCATTTCAGCTGTCCTTGGTTGCCTGAGACTCACTGTGACACTCTCACAAGGCAGCTTATATTTAGACATATTTGCATTTCACAGTTTAACATCCTATATACAGTGTCATCTACACGATTTCTCCCAAAGAATTCAAGTGTCAGGGAAAAAATGTTAGAACTTATTTACTCCAAACAAGTAGAGGTTTCTGCAGCAGGGGGAAAAACAGCTGAAGGAAGTCAACTCAGTGACTCCAACAGGAAAAACTCATGAACTTAATGGTTTAAGGGGGACAGGGTGCCGCGACTCAACTCATCCCAAACAATTAAAAAGTGAGGAACAAGAAAGGCAACTTGGAGCTCCACATGAGTTTGGGAAACATATTTACAGCTATTGGAATTAATTTAGAGAAGGATTTCAGGAAGGGATAGCTGTAGACCATTGTTCATGGCTTTAAAATTCTTAACTCTTTATGTCACTAAAAATATTTATTTAAAAGTAACTAGTGATTAATTTAGCTCAGTAAAAATATTTAATACACTTATTTTCTTGAGTTATAATTGATACATAAATTTTTCAGCTCATTGGAAATTCACGTTTTATGAAGTGATTCATTAATCATTACAAACATGCTCATGTGTGTCACATTCCTGTAATTAAATTATTTTGCAAAAGGAGCTATTGCTGTGTAAATGATTGGCTTCAAAACCTAATTCAATCCTAGATTAGTGAAGTCTCTTCCTAAGGGACTTGAGTTAGAAAGCTAACAGGGATCATGCAATGTATAAAAGGAAATTCATATTTACTGTATGATACTAGCTTTAATAATCTGCATACAAGTGCCAAAGTGACTAATCAAAAAATTGGTATTCACAGTCATATATGAAGGTTTGGTCCTGTTCATTTCAAGTGTTAAGGATGCAATTTTCTAGGACAACACTTTGATGCATTTAATTTTACTGTGAAATTTGAGAGACCTGAGATTTTTCTGATTATCCTCTTCATAATATTACCTCCGTTTATTATATTCTCCATGCTATCATTTCTCCATAGAATTATAGTTTCCACAAGCACACTGAAGATTTAGAGAATCCCTCTGACTGAGCAATTAGCATTTGTTCTTTTCGCATGAATCTTTTGCTAGCTTTTTCTTTATTAATTAATCTTTCAAAAATATGTGCAGTATGTTTCTATTTATTTAAAAAGTAGGTGGCTAAATAAATGTGGATAATAATTGCAATGGGTTGAAACATCAAGTATGTTGAAATCCATGAGGTCCTAATAAAATACATTTTTTAAGAAGCTTATTGTTTTATGGGTGGATAAATGAGGAATCTGAAAAGGAGAGTGGGAATGAATTACAGGAAAAAAACCAAGATTTACCCTGCCTTGTATATGAGAACTGTACTTCTTAGTGACCAAACAGTCAATGAGGGAAAGGTTACCTTTAAAAAGATACATGAAGCTGGAAAACATTAAGCCTATTGATCAAAGATTATAGGCTTAGTGAAGTTATATATCAAGTATATATTATCCTGTAGATTTTTGTCTAGTAGATAAGCAAATTGTTTCTATCCAGTGGAAAAGATAACCCCAAAGATAAAACACCAACTAGTTGGTATATAATCTAACAAAGTGACTCCAACATTCCTTTAAAAAATTGATAATAAATTCTTAGCACCTCAGAATGTTCTTTATCTGTGATGTGACTATAGCAGTCTTCTATTTGCAACTCATGAAGGAAACAACTGTGTTCCAAAACAGCTAAATTTACAAGTCCAAAAACTGAAGGTACTTTTTAAGCTGTCACATTCACTCCAAAGCCCATTCATCTCCTTCAGCATCCCAAAGAGTTTTGCTCAGCTATGTAATAAAGTGGCAAACATGCTGCGCCACTGACATCACAGGACAGTTGCCTATAGAACTAGATGCTGCACTTTCTCACAGATCCTCACCCTCACCTGCGACAGCAGTTGTCTGAGCAACCTCTAGATCATGTTCACACTGTGCTGCTAAAGCTGGGTCCATGACAACCTCTGGTGGGGCAAGAGCAGTCATGGAGACACACTCCAAGTTAGGGTCTCCAATTAGTTTCCTGGCAAGCCACAGGAAGGGCTTTTCAACGTTGTAGTTACTTTTGGCAGAAATGTCATAGTACCGAAGGTTCTTCTTTCAGTGGAGGACAATAGATTTTGCCTTAGCTTTCCTGTCCTTAATATCCGCTTTGTTGCCCCACAGCACAGTGGGGGTGTTTTCAGGTGCTCCTACCAGATCTCTGTGCCAGTTAGGCACATTCTTATAAGTAACCCATGATGTTACATCAAATGTTACAGTGGCACATTGGGCTTGGATGTCATAGGCATCTCTCAGCCCGCCAAATTTCTCTAAACCAGCCGTATCCCGTATGTTGATCTTATTAGATCTTCTGTTGGTATGGAACACAAGGGAATGGACTTCAGCACCCAAGGTGGCTTCATATTTCTTTTTCAAATCCACCAGTCAGAGGACGTTTTCCAAATGTAGCTTTTCCAGTACCACCATCGCCAAACAGTTCATGTTTGAACTGGACTTGGAGTTCTCCTTGGGCAGCCATCATGCTGTTGCTTCTAGAAGCATCTCCGGCCCATCTGACTGAGGCTGAACCACTCTTTATATCTTACCGGTTTTCTCCTTAATTAATTAGTTGAGTAAAATCCTAGACATAGGTGTATGTTAAATTTTCAAGAATGTCATGATTTTACCTTTTTGAAAAATACATTCAGTGGCAATAAGTAATAAAACTAGTAAATGAGAAATGGAAGAGTCCGTATTCTGAGTTACTTTGCATCTTCTAATGAATTAGTGGATCTAGGCAACAATCATCAGTTGCTGGTGACATCACATACAAAAAAGAGACTGGGTGTCTCCATTGGTGGTGTCCAGCTCTTGATTTTGGCTCAGGTCATGATCTTACGACTTGTGGGTTTGAGCCCTGCATTGGGCTCTGCGCTGACAGTGTGGAGCCTGTTTGGGATTCTCTCCCTCTGTCTCTCCTCAAAATAAATAAATAAACTTAAAAACAAAAACAAAAATGAGACAATTAGGCAATATTCACCTTGTGGTGGAAATATACCATATCTTCTTTGAAGCGGTCTTGACAAAAATACTGAAACTGGATCTGAAGATACAGGTCAATGAATAAATTGGGCATCAGGACAATTTGCATTGTATTATTAGTGATAGTTTTTAAAACAGCTCTTTTATTTTATCTCTTCTCTGTCTCTTTCAGTTCAAGGAGGTAGTGTTCTGCTGGTGAACATTTTCAGGAACCTTGTTGTTCACTCACGTATGTCTTAGAATTCACTTCCCTAGCAAGAGACTCTCTTTCATACATCTCCCTGGATATTCCCATCTCTGTTGTGGCTTCTGCTTAGCTGGCTCAGAGTATCTATGAGTTCATGCTTAATATTAGGTGTGTCTGAATTCTCAGACCTACTGAGTTTTCTCAGTTATCAGGGAAACTATTCAGTGACACTCTCAATTGTTTCTCTAGAGCATGATTTCCTGGGAGTGGTCTCTTAATTTCAGCATCTTTTGCAATTGAATAGGCTAAGAATTTCCCAAAGTGTCAAGTCCTGATTCCTTTTAAACACTTCTTTACTGAATTTCTCCCTTTGCTCTCACATTTCCTAATGAAAAGCCAGAAAAAAAACCTATTTATACCTTTAGCACTTGGCTTGGAATATCCTCCACTAAATATCTAAATTTATTACTTAAAAGTTCTGCTTTCTACAGAACTGTGGGACACAATTCTGCTAAGGTGTCTGCCACTTTGTTACAAGGATCCTCTGTCCTAGACCATTAAGGAAAGTCTGCAAAGTAAGGAAAGAACAAGATAAACAGAAAATTGACCCTTGAGAAAGCAGAATTAAACAATCTCTCCTTCTCCCCCATCCCCTTTTAATGGCCTAAAAATTTCAGGAAAACATTGTATTCTACCCAGAAGATGAAATTCTACTCATGAAAAGAAATGATAAAGGAGCTGAAAGTTTCCAATAATATGTTGCTCATTTTCTTCTAAGTTTTCACCAGCAGTACCTTTAATGTCTATAATATTTCTACCAGCAGTCTGTTTATGATTTAAGAATTCTCCAAAGTGATATCTGTCTTCTCTACCATGCTCCTCACTCCCTTTTGAGTCCTTACTAACAGAATCATTATTATCCATATTTCTACTAATGGTCTGCTCAAGTCACTCTAGGCTTTTTCTATCATGCTCCTCAAAATTCTTCCAGCCTCTGCCACTACCCAACCAATTCTAGATCCCCTTCCATATATTTAGGTATTGTTACAGTAGCACCCTGCTCTCAGTACCAAAATCTGTACTAGTTTTCTAGTGCTCCTATGTCAAATTACCACAAATCTGGTGATTTGAAATGCTACAAATTTATTATTTTACAGTTTTGTAGGTTAGACACCCAACATGGGTCTCAGTGGGCCAAAATCAGGATGTTCGCAGAACTGTGTTCCTTTCTGGAGGTTGTAGAGAACACATTTTCTTACTTTTTCCAGTTTATAGAGGCTTCCCACTTTTCTGGTCTCAGAGGCTTTTTTATCCATCTTTAAAGCCAGCAATGTTGGGCAGAGTCCTTTTCATACTATCATCCTCTGGATTTCTTTTTCAGTTTTCCACTTTTAAGGACCCATGTGATTACTCTGGGTTCACTAGAATAATCCAGGATAATCTCCTTGTGTTAACAGAGGCTAATTAGCAAACTTCACACCACATCTACAACCTTAATCCCCCTTTGCCAAGTAACCAAACATATTCCCGGGTTCTGAAGCTTAGGATATGGACATTCTTCTACTTCCCATATATGTTCACCCTAGAAGGGATTCCCCAGCAAGCTGCCCATTTATTGGCCACTCACACTAAAGTGAGTCTGCTGTTAGCAAATGCCTGTGGACACAAACACTCTAAGTAACTTTTCTTTATCTTTAAAATATGGAGAGACTATAAGCATTCATTAGGTATTTGAGGAATGTGTGCAAAGTATTGAAAAAAATAAGGTAAGTAAACTGATCCAGAGAGAGAAGAATTGAAAGAACAACCTCACCTCCTCTCCCCACACACATTTAATTAATAGCCTACAGAAATTCAAGAATACATTTGTATTCTACCCATATTATCAAGAAAATAATGAGAAGGAATAAAAGAGCAAAGGAACTCTCAGAAATTAAAAATATACATGAGGCATACATTTTTTAGAAACCTTGCAATTCTTGAAGATAAGAAATCTCCTTGAAAATAGGAGAGATGGAAGATCAGTCCAAGAGGTTCAGTTTTCAGCTGATCAAATTTCCAGGAGAGTGCTGACAAAATGGAGCAAAAAACATTCCCCCCCAAAATGAACTTTGAAACTAAATTTCCAGAACTGAAGGGAAACACATGTCTTGAAATAGGAAAGGCTTCTCCATGAAAAAAGACCTGAACTGAGACATCTGTGAGAAATTTCAGGAAATTAGGTATAGAGGATTCTAAAAGCTTTTAGTAAGAGAAAATAATATACACAATATGATACCACTAGTTAGGGCATGTCATCAGTTCCACAAGCAGATGATAAGAGTAATTCTTCAAAGTTCTAAGTTAAAGTAAATTTAAACTTAGAATACGTACGCCAGCCAAATTATTGATCATGAGTGAATATGAAATTAAAGATGTTCATATATGAAGGTACTCAGAAAGTCTGTCTCTTATACAGTCTTCCTTAGTAGAGGAATCAAAATTAATTAATTATACTAAGAAAAAATAGGGGGAGTTTGAGATTATATAAATCATCTAAGTCTTCATATAAGTAGCAGAAAAGAAATGGAGAAAATCTAAATCTGATATATAGAGAAATCATTGTAAATATACCTTATTTTGCCTGAAGAAAACCATCTTTAGAACTATACATAACCAAATTTAAAAGCCATTGCCTCTGGTGTGTAGAATTAGGAGTGGAGAAAGACCGCTAAGAAGAGGGAAATGATGGTTAATTCTCATAATGAAGCCTTTATATTACTATATGACTTCTGTACTTAGGGTGTAAAAGAAAAGAAGATGGTGTCTGCCAGGTGGAGAGATGCAGAGGGAGAGTGCGGAGAAGGTGCCTGCTAGTCTCCGTCCTGAAGAGCACCCCAGCAGGCCCCCAGAAGTGTGTCAAGTCAGATGCCTGCTTCTCATGTCAGTGCTCCTAGATGAGCAAAGTCCAGGTGCCCCTCTGAGCAGCCACTTCCTGCTGGGCCTGCCCAGGTGAGTGTGAACACTGGAGCTCGTTAAGAGTAGTTGTTGGATAGCAGCAGCCCTTTTGGTCTCCTGGATTCGAGTCCTGTTGGTTTTTAAAGCTAGATGTTTTGGAGGCTCATGTCTCTGGTGCACGTCTTAAAAGTTGGGAGTTCTTGATATGAGGTTCAAACCCTTAGCTTCTTAGGGAGAAACTCTGGGTTTTCAGTTTCCTCTCAACTGTGGGTTGTTTGGCTGGAAGAGGGGCTTATGGCCGGATTGTGTCCCAGTCTCTCCTATTCACTTTGATGTGGACATTCTCTCAATTTTTCAGACATGTACAAATCACAGAGTTTTTAGTGCTTTTTTTTTTGCAGAGGAAGTTGTTCCATATGTGGCTGTAGATTTAATGTGTTTGTGAGAGAAGGCGAGTTCACGATCCTTTTCTGTGGCCGGCTTGAGCCAGAACCTGACTTTTATGCTTGGGGATAAATTGAGAAAAATGATAAAGCAGGAGGAGAAGGATCAATTTTCCTAATTTCTATTATCAGTCAATATATGGATAATTTTTATATCATGGTGCCTGTAGCTTTGAAATCTCTGGAATAAGAACTATGGAATTAATTAGTATACTAACTCTCTTTGTCACCATAGTTTTTAAGCTAAGAACTAGCTTAAACACGAATGTGTCAGTGTTGCCTGGAAAGTGAGGATCCTAGTGACTAAAATGTACCCCAATAATTGAAGTCTCCACATCAGCAACATGTAGACAGCAAGATAAATAACTGAATTATCAGAAGTGAACATCTAGCCATATGTTCATGGAGATCTGATTTGAATAGTCCACAGTCTGGCTGCATAGCCTGTAAGAGTGGGCCTTCAGGAGCTGGCAAAAAACAATGAATTTTCTGTGCACAGTTAGGTCAGCACATTGAAATTTCCAAAGGCTTTGTTTAAATTTCATGCATGTGTGCCATGTGATTTGGGTCCAGAGTCAATATTTAAATGCATGAACCTTGCCCTAGTTGATAATTCCTTCAAATATGCCCATTGACAGCAAAGTAGATTTGTTCTCCCAATAATAAATGTTGGGAGAGATGAGAGAAGTTATAAATGGAAAGGCCTCTTACTAAAGGACCTTGAGAGCTTACAAGTCTTTTCTAATTTCAAGATTATCAGTGACTCTATACATATAGCTCTCAGAACAAAGGAGTTAAAGATAGAAAACTGTGAATAACCACTCTTTTAGCATAAAAGGGGTAAATATTTGGGAATTATACAAACTAAACAAAAATCAGCCCAAGATTTATCTACCACAAATTGACACCATGATTTTGTTTTTGCTTTGGAAGTAGGGTGGTGATGCTTTTAAAAATGCTTTAGTCCTGAAGGGAATATAGAACCCTTGTTATCCTTTTCTGCCCATTTGTACTATGAAAGATAGTGTGGTTGTTACGCTGGCTTTAAAAGATGGGCTTGATTGGAAGTTGCTTCTGCCCCACAGTGGACCGTGTCAACATGTACCCTGAATTTGGTTTATGGACTTCAACAGCCAGTTCAGAATGACAGCACAGTGATGGGTTACGTATCATCTGGATATTGAGTAGATCATTTCTAACCAACCGGTTCTGGGAGAGTGTAGTGAAGAGGTTCATGTGTACATATGATTTTCTTTTAACAATTATTTAACACAGGATAAGGGACAATGAAAGTTTTTTGACCATGCAATTGAAATTTAAGATCTGTTTGAAAACAGGTTAAATGTGGATACAGCAAATTGTTGTTAAGTGAGTGCGTAGGTACTGTTTAGAATTAAGGAATGCATTGTATGGAGTCACTATCAAAGAAACAATTACAATCGGCTATAAAGCTTGCTAAAAATAAAACATTATAAAAGCAAAGTACAAAAATTATAATAAAGTAGCAACTGAGAGTCTAGAAATCAATATGGTAGTGTGTATAGGAGAAATATTGATAAGTAAACGAAAAAAATGAATTATGTTGAGGGAGCTTTAAAACAATTTGGTTGATTCTGATAGGGGTAGAGAAAATCTCTAAAAATGTGGTCAAAAGGACCAAAAGGACAAAAATATTCCTTTCAATTAAATGGATATATTTACACTATTAAAACATCTGTTTGTTTATTGTAGAAACTGTGGGGAAGACATGAATGCCAAAAATATTATCAGAATAATTTGAAAAATGGATTTGGTTAATATCATAATCCTTTTCAGAAACATAGCTACCTTCCTAATTCTATGATTTCCCATTTTGATCTATAATAATTAAAACATTGTTAACCTGTGATTTTCCTGTCTTTAATATAATAATCTATCCTACAGAATTAGATTTTTACCAGTATCTGAATTGTACACAATGCACTCTGAGAAGTGACATTCAGTGTCAGAGTAAAGTCTAATGTATAATGTTTTTTTATGTGTTAATATTTTATGGATTTTTTTCCCTGCAGTTAAAACATGGCATGTGAGGTTTTGGAAAAAAGAATTATTTAATTTCTTTGAAACCTAGTTTTCTTTTACAGTGGGTGAATGTTACCAGGTATTGCATATAATTAGGGCAGAGAATTCATTTTGTAAATGTAATTCTCTGTGTAAGAAAACTGCCAAGACTTTTTTTTTTTTTTTTTTACATTTTACATTAGAAAAATTTAAGTATATACAAAGCAAACAGACCACCACCCAGCTTAAACAATTATCTCACTTTTTGGTCATTTTTGTTTTGTCTCTCCTCTCATCTTTACTGGAATTTTTAGTTTTTTAAGTAAAATTTACAGACATTGAAATGCACAAATGTAACCCAAACCCTATCAAGATATAAAATATGTCTATCATCTAGAAAGCTTCCTTCTGTCCCTTCCCAGTAAGTCAACTGCCCCTCTCCCCGCCAAGGATTAATTTTGGTTGATCTAGAACTTCAGATGAATGTAATGATACATGTTGCACTTATTTGCACTGGCTTCTTTCTCACAGCATAGTATTTATGAGATTTATCCATGTTGTTGTACATATTAGTGATTTGTTCCTTTTTCTGAGTAGTACTCCCTGGTAAGAATATACCACTATTTGTTTATTTACTCTTCTGCTGATGGACATTTGAGTTACTTCCAGTCTAGGATATTAGGAATAAATCTGCTCAAAACATTCTTGTGTAAATCTTTTCATGAGCGTATGTTTTCATTCCTTGTTTTGTATGCCTAGGAGTAGAAATGCTGAGTCAAAAGTAGAAGTATATTTAACGTGATAAGAAACTGACGGGCCTTTTCCCAAGGAGGTTGTACCATTTCACATTCCCACCAGAAGTGTATTAGCATTCTACTAGCTACACATCCTTGCCAGTGCTTAGTGTGGTCAGCGTCTTTAATTTAGCCATTCTAGTGGATGTCTAGTAGCAGTTTGTTATGTTTTAATTTGTATTTTCTGTAGGACTAATGATGTTGAGCACTTTTTAATTTGCTGATTGGCTATTCAAATATGTTCACATGTGAACTCTTGGTTTAGTGTTTTGTCCATTTTTAAAATGGGGTCGTTGGCCTTATTTATTGGTAGTAGTTACTCATACTCTCTGGATAGAAGTCCTTTGTCAGATTTATGTTTCACAAGAGTTTTTCTGAATCTGTGTCTTGCCTTCATTTAGACTCATTTTTTCTTTAAGTTTATTTTTTAATTTTGAGAGAAAGGGGTGTTGAGGGGCAGAGAGAGAGAATCCAAAGAAGGCTCTATGCTGTAAGTGCAGAACCCGATGTAGGGCTTGATCTTAGGAACAGTGAGATCTTGACCTGATCTTAAATCAAGAGTTGGACACTTAACTGACTGAGCCACCCAGGTGCCCCCAAACAATTTTTTAAAATATTTATTTTTGAGACAGCACAAGTGGGAGAGGGGCAGAGACAGGGGGACAGAGGATCTGAAGCAGGCTCTATGCTGACAGGCTGACAGCAGTGAACCTGATGTGAGGTTTGAACTCATGAACCACAATATTATGACCTGAGCTGAAGTTGGACGCTCAACTGACAGAGCCAAAATTTTTTTTTGATGAGATAATTTTGATGAAAAAATATTGTTTTAAATTTCTATTTATTTATTTATTTATTTATTTATTTATTTATTTATTTTTAGTGTTTATTTTTGAGAGAGAGAGAAAGAGAGACAGAGTGCAAGCTGGGGAGGAGCAGAGAGAGGGAGACACAGAATCTGAAGTAGGGTTCAGGCTCTGAGCTGTCAGCACAGAGCCTGACATGGGGCTTGAACTCACAAACCGTGAGATCATGACCTGAGCTGAAGTTGGACACTTAACTGACTGAGCCACCCAGGTGCCCTGAAAATATTATAATTTAAAGTTTTTGCTCTCTGTGTGCTAAGAAATCTTTTCCTTTCTAAAGTCACAAAGATATTCTTTTATGATTTCTTCTAAAACCTCATAGCTTAATTTCTTGGATTTAAATCTATGATCCTTCTTGGAATAATTATCACTTTATATTATATTACAAGGTTAAGATTAATTTTTTTCTACATGGATGTTCAATTGTTCTCCCTTATTTTTGTAAACTTTTCTTTCTGCATTCAATTGTTTTGTCACCTTTCTTGAAAAGTAGTTATTCATATAACTTTGTGCTTGCTTTTGAACTCTCTGTCCTGCTCCATTTATTTATTTGTCTACCTATATGCCAATAACACATGATTTTGGTTACTGTAACTTAGTTATAAGTTGACGTCTGGTAGTACAAATATTCCAAATTTGATTCACATTTTCAAGATTGTAGAATACAGTTAAACATAGTTTTGCATGTAGCTAGCTTCCTTCTTATATTTACATATTTATATATGTTTTAAAAATAATCTAAATTGAATAAATCTAAGTATTCATTTAGAAACTTTGGATTCCAGATAGAGAAATGGAAGGGATTTGTGAAAATTACTCTGAATCCTCATTTAACTGGAACTTTTCTAGAGAACATGCAAAAACATTATAAACAAGGGCAAGTCTATACCTAGAGTTGCAGGTGAATGATATTGTCAGTTAATCTGGTGTTTTAATTGCAGGGTTTTAAACAATGCTATGCTGGAATGTATATATTTATATTATATATACATATATATTTTTTTATATATAAGTTGGAAAGAGCTAACATTGTCTTGCTATTCACAAAAGCTTTGAAATGTCAAGCTGGGTTATAAATATAATCTTCTTTGTGAAAATTCAGAAAAGAAGAAAACATTAGTGAGATTCTGATTATATCTCCCTTAGCTTAAATTCTTAAATTCTACTTGATTGAGAAAATCAAGATCCATTGGGTTTTAAATGTAATGACTTAAATAAAATAAATATTGCCTGTGTACATGTGAGTTTGTAGAAAAATGGAGGATACACTCTAGGTTGTTAACATGAAAATGTAGCGGCCTGCATGAGGTACAGACGGAGCAGTCATGCCTTAAGGAAAAGCACTACTCTACCTGAGAATTCTATTTCTGTATTTTAGCGAAGTCCAGAGTTAGCTGTAGTCCCCTCTCCTTTCTCCATCTGGCACTTTACTATTAAGAGTTTGTTGTCACTCCCCTCTTCCCTTTTTATTTAGCATATTGACTCAAGAGTCGGGGAAGTAATGGCTACTGTGGTGCTGGCAGCCTCATCACTACCCAGAGGCTTGGGATCTGCTCTTTGCTCATATGTCTTTGAGTTTGTAAGTTTGGGGGTTGTTCTTCTTGATTCTTTATGGGCATATTTTCTCTTCACAAAGGCTAGACCATGGAGGTATAGCACCTTCTCAGTTTTTAACAATGATAGTTTTTTTTTCACTTGTCTTTGAATATTTATTTGGTCATCAATGTAGAAAATTGGGATTTGGGTAGGTTAAAAGTATCAATTCATACCATCGTTTCGAAGTGAATTATCCATGTTTTATAATGTGTAAGGAAGACTTTGATATAGGATTGGTTATATAGTTTGGTAATTCCCAAACTATTATTCATATTCATTCTTCAATCGAAGAGGAAAAATATTGTACTTTTAAAACTTTTTATGTAGTTAAGCCTATTCTTATCTTTAATATGGGTGATGATTTTTTTAAAAAAATTGTACTGTCGAATGTATGTTTTTTATTTAACAGCCTAATAAACCTTGCTAGGTAGACAAAACTCAGTCTTTCATGATGACTGACAGAAATTAAATAGTTAACTATTATTTGGCTTCTCTGAAGTCCAGGGAATTTATTATAGATAGGAATTACAACCCCCATATCTTAGTTTCTCCTTTATGCAGGAACCAAGTCAAATTCTAAGAAACATTATTCGTTTGCTCATAAACAGAGGCAAACATTTGAGCTTATCACTGGGATTCAGGAAAACTGTCACAATTGTTATAAACTATAAATGATGAAGTTAAATTTACTTATTTTTTAAAGAAAGTTCACTTTCCTCCTTGAGCATATACTGGTTTTCTATTTGCTTAATTAATTTCTATTGTAATTATTGGTGGTTTCAATAATTGGTATTTAATAAAAGACTACCTTATATTTTAATTTAGCTTCAAGCTTATGCGAGTGGCATAGTGGAAGAGATGTTTTCCCAGCAAAGTCCCTGGTCGATCCATCTTTTGTGTCGTGTACATTGCTTACCATAATGTAGCCATATAGTGGTTTTTTGGGGTGTGTTTTCTGCAATAACAAATTAGGAAAATGGAGTTACAGAGGATCCTGGATATTGTGTCAGAGTATTTGCATCTCATTACATAAGCCATGGAAAGCGAGGATGGTGTTTTGAGAGGACACTTAGTAAAGGCAACATTTGGGATACCTTTTCATGCAGTGGTGCATAGGATGTATTAAAGATGATAGAACGTGGAAGTAACAGTACCAGTTAGGAGGCTACTACATAAAAATAATTCCTTCCATGCGCACTATGACCCAGGCTAACCAAAGTTCTCATTGCTTCTCTATTGTTCTGTTTCTCTGGGTTTTGTCTTTATTTTTCCTTTGTACCTCCAATATTTTGTTCTGGTAGCTCCTTTTCTCTACACTGGAGAACCTTCCAAGGCATGAATGAATGTGATGGCCTGATGAAGTACTACCTCATTCACAAAGACTTTCCTGACTCCTTTAGTTGGTGGTTTTTGTTCTTATCTTTGAAACCCCCACACTGTATCTCTATTTTTAAAATTTTTATTTATTTTGAGAGAGTGGGGGAGGGAGACTTGGTCATTAGATTAACAACAGGTCTTACTAATGATGCTGAAGGTGGTTTTGGGAGAGTACGGGGGACATTGTGCTGCTTGGACAGTGCTCAAGGAAGTACAAAAGAAGAGGAAATGGATAGAGCAAACACATACTCCTCTTTGGAGGAGATGTATGGTAAAGAGGAACAGAGAGTCTTCCCCAAAATGTCTTTCTAAACTGGAAAAAAGCATGATTGAGAGAAAACCTAAATGAATTTTCAGTCTTATATTTTGAACAACAAATATAGGAAAAAACAAGGAAGAAGTCTCCAAAAATAGAAACAATATAGTTGATTATAATACAAGGTTATAAATGCTGTAAGTAGTAGTATTATTTTCTCTCTCATTTATACTTCTTTTTCTAAGGAGAACAGCTACAGCAGGAGCTTACGTTACATCCAGGCTTTGGGCTAGGTGGATATTGTAGTTAGATCATTCCGAAAGATAATAACACCTGTGATTTGATATTTAAATAAGTTAGTTCAACTGACTAGCTTTCCAGGGTAATAAAATGTTTCCCCCATCCTTGTGTTATGTGTGCCTGCTGATGTTTGGGGGCTCATGAAAGTAACGGCAGGTATTATTTTTTTCATCATCACTTTGCAATGAAATGAAGTGAATGGCCAGAATGAGAATGGTAGACTAATCATGTTTTATTGGAATTAGGGCTTTAATAATGCATTCCTTTATTATAAAACATCATCTAGGGTTGCATTATTTTAGTCACTCAGTAGTAAATGGAAAAGCAATTCATAATTAAATTAGTGAAACCTAGCACCGGGCTGACCTTTCAGTAATTCATTTAATGGCTGAACTGTAAGATAGATATAAAATGCTGTATGAGCTTTGACATATATTATGGATTTAAATAAATTAAATGGAATTAATGTAATACACACGCAGTTGAAAGAGTGTGGCGATAGGAGTATTTTTATGTGTGACCTTCCTAATTAGGCGCTGAAGTAGCCTGTGAACAGAGGATCACATAGTTGACGTTACTTTGCATAAGACAGGACTAGAGCTTAGGGGAAAGGCTTCAGTTGAAGTTTCCATTAAAAATATCATGTGTTATTCCTGACCTGTGGTTCAAATTCAAAGTATAAATAGAAAGGGGAATGTCTAGTTTTTGCTATTAACTTAGGACTTTGAAGAGATTTCTAAAACTTACATCCTGTTTGGACCAGTTCATTAAGAACCCATTGTATTGTATCATAATAGGCAATTATCATTCATGACCCACTTTTCTTTCTGTCTACACATTTACTTTCTGTTTGTAGGTATGCAAGAGGATATACCCATCCATTGATACCAGTACTAAATATTAGTGCTAAATATGAATTAGATTGGTATATGATAATAAAAATTTATAGAATAATTCATTTTTTAGGATCGAGACCACATTGTTGTGATTTTTGCTTGGTAAATGCTCTGGCTGAGGTTTTCTAAACCTTAGGTTAAATAAAACCTGATTTAATTTCCCCCTATTTTAAAAATGTCTCAGGACACCTGGGTGGCTCTGTCAGTTAAGCATCTGACTTCAGCTCAGGTGAGTTCGAGCCCCACATCGAGCTGTCAGTGCAGAGCCTGCTTCAGATTCTCTGTCCCCTTCTCTCTGCCCTTCCCCTGCATATGCTCTCTCTCCACTCTTTCTCTCAAAAATTAAGTAAACATAAAAAAATTAATAAAAATGTCTTTAACGGGACGTGGGCAGAAATGTTCGTGGGCAGTAATGGGTGTTTAGCTTGCCCATTTGAAAAATAAAGAGTCCTGATTCTGCTCGGGTTGGCGAAAGATTCAGACAAAATTTCTTGCATCTACTTCTTTCCATTTCTTTCCAAGAATTTTCAGCTTGTGCTAGATACCAAGGCCACTCACTTGCAAATGTTACACCAATGGCTGCACATTAGAATCTCTTGGGAAGCTTTAAAAAAAATAGTGATGGCCTCAGGGCATTGGCACTTTCTGTGCTGGATACCTGGCATGTTCTTCCCTGAATTATCTCCATGTGGATTAGTTCCTCACCTTCTAATCTTTCCTCCAAAGTCATTTTCTCAATGAACATTACCATAACCCTCCTACTCACCCACTCATTTCTCTTAGTTCATTCCCTTCTAGCATGTTTCTGTGAAGGGATCCATCTGTATTGTGTTTGCTACTTTTGTAGTATGTAAAAATAGTGCCTGGAACATAATAAGCATTCAATCAAATTTACTAAATAAAATGAATGAATGATGCAGAGTACATGGAAAGTCACAGCCAAGTATAACAGTGTCTAAATGAGGTAAAATATGTGGATGTGCTCCATGACTTCCAGGTATCCAATCACCAGTTTCA
Source organism: Cryptoprocta ferox (assembly GCA_028646485.1). Taxonomy (NCBI): domain Eukaryota; kingdom Metazoa; phylum Chordata; class Mammalia; order Carnivora; family Eupleridae; genus Cryptoprocta; species Cryptoprocta ferox. The sequence goes on from CM053568.1 coordinate 37,537,378, forward strand.
AGAAATCCCTTGAAGCCCTTGTTAAAAATAAAGATTTTCTTTCTTTTTTCAACTGTACTATAGAAAGTGAATTTCTTTAAAATGTGATATACCATTGTTATTTTAATTAGATTTAAAAATTATTATTACAAGTTGAACATATTTCTTCACCAGCAATATTTCTAGTGTCTATAGTTCATTTTTTCAACTACTTTGCCAACGTATCTACTGGGGTTTTAGCCATATTCTTTTCTTAAAATATTTTTTAACGTTTATTTATTTTTGAGAGACAGAGAGACAGAGCCTGAGCAGGGGAGGGGCAGAGGTAGAGGTTAGACACAGAATCCGAAGCAGGCTCCAGGCTCGGAGCTGTCAGTAGAGAGCCTGACACGGGGCTCGATGCCACGAACAGTGAGAGCATGACCTGAGCGGAAGTCGGCAGCTTAACCAACTGAGCCACCCAGGTGCCCCTTAGCCATATTCTTAATAAGCATTTTCTACATTAAGTTAATGACACTTTTTGCCCTGCAAGTATTTTCTTACTTTCTCCTTAATCTTCTTGGGGTGTTTTTGATATGCTGAAAAGTGTAATATTTATATTAACCATTTTTCATAATTCTACCATTGTTCTTCAATTTAGAACTTAGTTTCCTTCCAGCTATACAGTTTTCCAGCATTCTAATGGTTTATTGTCCCACAAATAATTCTTTGTTGAGGATCTAAACATTTTTTTCCTTTTATGGAGGTAACCAATGCTATATTTACTGAATAATATTATTTTCTAAATATTTGGCATGATATTCCCTCCTCCATTCTATATAAAATTAATAACAAGGGACAATATAAATGTAATATACAGATAATAGATTGAAATTGTTTTACTCTCTCAGTTGACCTGTTGCTTTGTTCTTGTTTCTTGACTAAACTATTATAATTATAGCTTGGTGGTATATTCATTACCTGACAGAGAAATTGAACTTTTTTCATTTTTTAAAAAATTTTAGTTAACACAAAATGTTTATTTTCTCCAAAGTATTTAAATATAGTTTTTTTTTTAACTTAGAAAATGTTTTCAAGTTTAGTGTTTTTTTTTAAGTTTAGTGTTTCACATTAACCTTTTAAAGTATTTTGAGATAAATGGGCATCTTTATAATATTTAATTTTTTCGTGAAGAACATGCATGTCCCTCTGATTCACACTTGAGAGTACTTTTTATAGTATTCTTCATCTAAGACCTGTGGGATTTCATGTTACTATCCGTCACCCATATATAAATACATTTGACTTGTACTCTAAACACAATACATTCCCCTCCATTGTATTTTTTTTTAAGTCCTTCAAACTTCTCTTCATTGTCCTTACTATTTACTGCTATTTTTTCCTCCACTTTTTCTCCTCCCTAATACAGACATTCAAAATGGTTAGGAGAAGCTTATTATGTCCTAACATCACTTAGCTCTGTCATGTCAAAAGTGATAAATAGATACCATTCTTGAATCAATGAAGGATAATCATGGTTCCTTTACTATGATAGAGAAGTCATCGAAAGTGATTTGTCCACCATTATTATTCAAATATAGTAAGATTTATTTCACATATTCTCAATATAATATAAAAATCTGATAGTAAATCATTTAATATTTTGCTTCACTTACCAAGCAAATTACTAGCTATTTTTCCTCAGCTCACCAAGATAGATATTACATTTTACAATTTGCATTGCTTTTTATTGTAGTTATAAAAATGAAATTCCTTAAGAAGATTTATAATGACAAGATAACTACAGTGTAAAAACAGAAAGGGTTCAAGCTTTATGACACACAACTTAATTAAGGTTATGAAAATAGAAATATTGAGGCTAAATAAACATCTTTCATAATCACATATTATCCTAACACAAATAATCTTTCTTGAAAAAAATTTGTTTTTACAAACTTAAGTCTGAAGTGGTTTCCATTTAAATAATATGCTTGAACTAGTACAAAATTTGGCTAAAAAGAACATTTTTAGAGGGTATGTACATACAATTTTATGATAGAAACATTAAAGGTTTTCCATCACAGGGACTGTAAGACATCTTTTATATTCTCAAGTTTACTTTATAAAAAATATAACTTTACTCAGCTTTTTATATATTTAAATTTTTAATGGAAAATTTCATACATATATAAATGCACTAAGATTTTGGGACAACCATGAGTGGGGAAACAGGAAAACCAGGTTTCTGTGGATTACAGAGAATTCCCTTGAAGGAAAAGTGACATTATAGTTGAGGAGAGATTTTAGCCATTATCCCAGAACCAGTCAGTTGCAATTTGAAATTATGGTAAGTGGAAAAGTTCATGTCTAAACATCTCCTTATTTGAAGAAGCTCATAAGTCAAGTTTATAACAAAGTCATGGCCTGTTTTTAGTTTAAGGATTCCAAGCACAGTCACCTGCTTGATGGGAGTCTTCTCTTTGGCCATCAGTAATTCAGATAGAGGTGAGAAACATGTCCTACACTGGGTAAATAAAAATGTTTCATTTTAGTAATGATAATCAAAATTCTATTATTTTAGCCACCGAAGGGGTAAAACCATCTATCAGTTCTAATAACTGTAGGAGTCCTTGGAGAATCAACCCATCTAGTCTGATTTGTAGGTTGGAGAATAAACTCATTATTGGTAGTAGTAGCATTGCTTGCACCCAAAGGAGTGACTCCTTGCTATCAGCAGCGGTTTAATAGTTGAAATAGATTTATACAGCCATTTCCCCCTAAAAAGTTCAGATCACTTCAGTGCAGTTTAATCATTTATAATTAGAACTTTTTGGTAAAGTCAGAAAGCAACTGAGCCCTAAATGTATATTTATAATTTTCTAAAATTAACACCAAGGCCTTGAGGAGACACAAGTGGGTATGATATGTGGAACAGCTTTCCTAGGAGGGTTTTATTTCCCCATTTTTCATTTTGATGTAGTCTATAGCAGATATATTGGTAGAATTGGTTTTGTTTGTTTTGTTAGAGGAGAAACTGGTAGACTCTCCAAACTTGTTCATTTATCCTACCAAGTATGTGCTGATTCAACCAGACAGCCCCACTCCCTCCTTTCTATTGGAACCTTGCCTCTGCAGGTGGTAGTGGTGATGGAATGTATCAGGTAGGTACTATTCTGGAAATACAGATTCCAAAGAGCTTAATACCCACTTGGTTTTGTAGATAAACTGTATCTTCAGATGTCACTGGGTTTCATACAATAAATTCTGTCTCTTGCAAGTCAAATAAGACAAATTTAATGTCATCCATGATCATTCCCTTTCCTTGCTGTTTCTAGGTTTTACCTGGCAAGAGGCCTGAGTGTTTTTAAGAGTTCCAAGCCTACGTTCCGTATTGGAAGTGACTGTAAAGTTTGTAGAGTTCTAGGGATTTTCCGCAGGGCAGAAAGCAGTTGGCTCCTTACTGGGTTTATGCCTTTAACATAATCCTGGTATCCTGGACCTAGGGAGCAAGTCCTTTAATTCAGTCCCAAGTTGGGAATTTTTCAGGCTGAGGACATCCGGCAGAGGGTGGTCCATTCCTCAAAGTCCCTAAAGTTTATCTGTAAGATTGTAAAGAAGAAAATGTCCACTTAGTGTTTCAGCAATTTTACTATTTTAATCCTGACATGCGAGTCAATTATAGCAAGGGGAATATAAATAAATAACATCTCCTTTTGTGTTTAATCATTCACCAAGTCTTTACTGACACTTGCTATAATCAAAATATTGTCCTCTGTACTCTGGGAAATCAGATTGCTAACACTTATTTTCACATCAAGGAGCTACAGTCTCCTGTCTAGACACACACACACATACACACACACACACACACACACACACACACACACAGAGAGAGAGAGAGAGAGAGAGAGAGAGAGAGAAGCAAACAGGTAAATATAGAGCAGAATGTGATAAATCTTATAATTGAGAAAGAAGCAGCAAAAAATGTAAAGAGAATTAATTCCAGCTTGGGAAATCAGAGAAACATATGAAAGAGATAATTTTGAGTTCTTCCTTGAGAGGTAATTGGTATAGAAAAGGTGGAAAGGGTATATATAAAGCTGAAAGGGAAAACTCATGAGCAAAATTGTGGAGTTGTGGAAGGCCACGGAATGGTTAGGATCTGGAAAATTATCTAATAACCTGGAAAGGGGAGAACATGCAGCAGATACTGATATTGGAGACAGCAGATGAACTTGGGTGTGATGATTTCCACATGCTATCATGAGGATCTTGCACTTGGCTTTAGGCCCTAAAGAGCTATGGAAACATTTTGGAGAAAGGAATGACATGTTCTGACTTGTCTAATGAGAATGACTGTCCTAAATATTGGTGTAGCCAAGGCAGAGAGATTAGTCATGCGGTTGTCACATAGTGTAAATTAGAGAGACTGAGATTCAAAGAGAGTGTAAATAAATCACCTTCTTCCCCTGAGCTATAAAGAATTGAGCAGAAGATCAGTCTAGATGAGGAGAAATATGGTGGGTGAAGGAAGGACTCACTTTATAGTTTCCTCCAACCTTCTTAATGAAGTAGCCAGCAAGGAAATTGGGTAAGAGGTAAGTTTGAAAGTTTCCAGGAGTGGTTTGGAAAGAAACCCAAAACAACTAATCAAAATGTGATTTGATCAATATTGTGCTAAGGAATACAGTGCTCTCTCAATTTGATGTAGAAATGGGTCAAGTAATCTTCTGAAATTCAGAATGAGAGGTGGTGGGTGGGAAGAAGCCAGAGACACTGTAGGTATGCTGAATCATCCAGTACACTGTAAGGGAGTGGCCCCATAGAAAATAAAAAGCATAGCCATATATTTCAGAAATAAGCTTTTTGAAGAAGAGACTCCCATTTGTCCATGAGTGGAAACAGCAGGATTTACTCACCGGTGAATAGCAAGACTCCGGTTAAAGCACAGCTCTGGCCTTGAAATCTCTGAATTTACAGACTGCCTGGTGCAACCCTCTCTGTGCTTTTCCTTCCTACTTCTTCTCCCTGTCCTCTTGCGCTGCCCAGTTCAGTGTGTTCTAGCCCTTAATTATTGTTTTTAATTGAGAGCTAGACAAGGTATAGATAAAATGAATGGCCATCTGGTGGTAGAATACACTCATCTTCATATTAATGTTAAGGTCATATAATGATGAACAGCAAGTAGACAATGGGGAGGGAGCAGACAGAGAGAAGATGCCTCATAGAATTGTGTTTGTCCTTGTTCAAGTGCGAGGGAATTAACATAATATGAACCTACTCTGACTAGTCACTGTGTGTAGCACTTTACTACATTGTATCTCCTCATGTTTCAGAATGTTTCCCCAAGCTTATCTTGCCAGTTAGTAATACTGGTTTGGACTGAGGTTTGGTCAAAGTCCATTTCATTCAAAAAGCCGTGTTCTTTCCACTATACCACATTGACATCCCTGTGAAGTGTTAGTGTATTTTTAAAAACCTAGTACTCTAGCTTTTCTTAAATTTTGGCATATTTTTTAGTAAAATGATTTCTTTATATGTTCTGATACACTCTTATTTTTTAGGATCCTATTACTGTAAAACCTTAAAAGTATTTCCAAGAAGATACAAAATGATGATTATTGTTATTGCCAAGACTTATGCAATGGGAGTTCACCGAGATTTCATTATAACCCTGTCTATTAACCCTATCTTCCCTAAAGAGAAAAAAAATCCAGTGAAATAGTGCTCACATTGACTCATAAGCTGCTTGGGACCACATTAAGTCAAGTGTGATTGTAAAAACTTCTGCTAAGAAAATAAGCCAGTCAAACTGCTGAGTGCCTAGGTATAAGATTTTCTCCTCTCTGAAGTGCCAATATTGTAGATTTCTTCTTGAAGAAACTTAACAAATTATCAAGCTGTGGCAAGACTTCCCATAAAAATTTCTTTGTAGCCTCTGCTACAGTGAATCATACTCTTTTATTTCTAGTAAAACATTTGCAGACAGAAATCATATTCAAATTTAATCATGTACCACAGTGCTACTTCTAGATAGGGTCTTGGATCATGTGATGTGCATTAACTAATTACTCATCAGTGGTATGGTCGAGTCCAAATGCCTTCCTTATGCCTTACTATAATCACGGCAAGAAAGCCATGCTTCAAAATGAGGTGTTAACACTTCTTAGGCAAAAGCATTAGATGTCTAGAAAGGCTTAAGTATTTATACATGTAGGAGAACACTATAGTATTCACTGACGGTCCTGGGTACCCCTGACAATCTTGATATTCTAGGAAGGAACAAGATGTATCTGAAGCAAAGAGGCTGGATTCACCCTGCGCCAACACCCATCAACCTTGACTAGCATGAGAGATATATTCGGTGATATTTTGTGATTGACCTTATGATCTTTAGCATCCTTGTATGAAGCTACCTTACGACTGTCTCTTGGATGCTGCTGAGAGTATGTGCCTGAAATTACTCAGCATGTCTCACAGTTCTGATTTCAAACTGTTATTCTCTGGTTTCTATGTTCTTTTAGAACAGCCTGCTTTTTAGCTAAAAGCGATGGCACTTTGATCCTTGGTTTTCCAGGAATTTATGGTATCCTCCAGGTTTACAGTTCTTTTAGTCATTCATTTGGTCATCTCCTTGTAGGGCCTAGGAACTGGGGTAGGTACTGCACAGATAGACGTAAGTAAAGCAAATTGATTTTAGCCTCATAAGACCCATTTTAGATTTTTGAACTCCAAAAAAGCATGAGGATAATTTTGTGTTGTTTTAAGCTACTAAATTTGTGGGAATGAGTTATAGCAGCAACAGGAGACAAATACACCTTCCTTTTCCTGCAAAACTTGCCTTTCTGAATATTTCAGCACACTCAGTGCATTAAGCCAATCAGTCATTTTTGCTGGAAATTGACACTTTTTAATCAGTTTTGTCCTGAGTTTGCTTTGAACATGTGGCAGTTTAATTACCTCTTGAATATCTGAATCATATCGTTGTCACATCTACTAAGATCTGAGTGAAAAGCCATCTAGCAATATTAATTACATGCGAGAATGACTTTTTTCATATTTGAATTATGTCCCATTATTTGGATTATCTTGCTTATAAGATTATTAAGGATGGAAATGCATCGTGTAGTGTGAATTATGTTAATAAAGATGTGATATGGGATATCTCATATTTTTTTGAATAACATTTATGATAAGTTAAGGAGGAATATTACTCTATATATTGTGACCTTAAAAATCTGTGTATTTTTCTATTTTGTAGAATGACAATATTTCAGTTTTCATGATGGACCAAAATAAATGGATCTGTAACCAAGGATGATAATTTTATGACTATGAGATGAAATGAAATACAGGGTGTAGTAAGAGAATATATATCAGGACCATACATATACATATCTATCTATTTATCTATCTATATCTATATTTATACACATATCTATCAAGATCCATATGTTTCCCATTTCAATTGAACATTAAAAGACCTAATACTAGATGACAAGCATTAGAGCAATTTAACATAAGGGTATTTATTCATCCATTATAATAAGATCCCTATCTTATTTTCAATGATGAGAACTAAGTTCATCTGTTGGTATTCCTTTTAAAGGTATTTGATACATTTTGGAAATATTGAGGTTCAGTAGAAAGAAAATAAGATTGTTATTATACAATCAAATAGCATCTAATATGGAAGAATACAAATTTTCTGAGTTTCTAAGTTTTTAAAGTATAGTAATTACAAATAATTATACAATTTATTAATTTTGAATAGTATCATCAATTCGGTTGTGAGTACATTTTCATACAAGAAATGATTGTAATCTTTATTATGTGATGATTCCTACTTTCATGAATGATTTTACTCTGCTTGGAGAAGTAGAGAAGAAAATGTGTCTCTGAGGATACACCATCTAAAATCCAGTAATTTAAAATATATATCACCACGCAACCATATTACTTTATCTCCGTGTTATTATTATTCCTCACTATAGAGTTTTTCAAGATCTTAAAGTTCCATAATTTTACAATTCTAAAAATAGTTAAGCTAGAAATCAGTCTTTTATAGAGAAATGTATTATTTGGGAGGGAATTGTGAAAAATGTACTTTGCTTGGCAACCCCTATTTTGGTTAAAGAGAACTCGAATAGTCATATGTGGCAATTATAATAAAATAACACACATATAGAGTCAGTACTCTAAGAGATAAAGCCCCAAGAGGGAAAAATTCCACAAAGAAACATAAAACAACATGTCCTCCTCAACTTTGTTTCTGGAAGAAGGGGAAGAAGATTCTCCTTATTCTTTATAGTCTCAGGCCAGCTGTCACCTAGGAGGGAACAAAATTCATATGATTATGTTAGCCCAAAGAAACCCTGAAGAAACTCTGAAAATTTAGTTTAAATTCAAATCTAATTGGTAGTGCTGAAGACTTTTGATAAAAACAGATGTTCATCTTCTCTGGAGAGGAAAGCCTTAAATGTAAGTCTCAAAGAATTTCCACGGATACAAGTTTTCCAGAGGAAAATGAGCTCACAATCAAACATCTCAAAGTAAATGAGCAAAGAAGTCATTATGAATAAGAGTCATTAGAAATAGGCAATAACCAATTGATCCACAGACACTGTAGTTATGAGGTCTGTCACATACAGGATATAAAATTAGTACCTCTAATACATTTAAAGAAATAAAAGAAAAAAGAAAGAAGAAAGTATGCAAGGAAAGAAGAATATATGCTAGGAACAAGACACTATGAAAATAACCAAGAAAATTTTGGTGAACATGAACCAAAAAGGTTTTTAGAAATAAAAAAATAGTGTCTGAGTTTAGAAACTCAAAGCAGGGGCTAAGCATCATAGCAAAGTACAAGAGAGAATTAGTGAGATAAAATTTAAATATCAAAAAATGCACTCAAAATGCAACACAAAGAAACTTAGCGAAAGCATCACTATGCTTAATGTGATTAATTAACTATGTTAAATGATGAAACAATTAAGACTTCCCTTTAGAAAGTGAAATAGTCAAGAGTGCCCACCGATGCTACTTCTCTTCATTGAACTGGACATTCTAACCAGTGCTATGCAGCCAAAGGAAGGAAGAATGAATGAAGGAACAAATGAATAAGTAAATTCTTTAGAGATTTAAAGATTGGAAAGAGGAATTTAAATTATCATTGTGTATACAGAAAATACAAATAAGATCAAATGCATTATTTGACTTAGGGACTTTGACAAAATTAATAGATACAAACTAAGTATAAAAATCAATTATATTTCTATATACCAGCAATAAGAAGGTTTCTTTTAAAAAGACATAATTACCTACAAAATAAATAGCATACAAAACATACACATGCGCGTGTACACACACACACACACACACACACACACACACACACAATGAGGAAAAGCCAGTCTGATAGAAAGAGATTCACAAAATCCAGCTAGGTGACAATATATCACAAAGCCAACTTACTTAACAATTTTAAAAATGCAAATTATAACTATAATGAGAAACCACAATACTCAACACAATACTTATTTACTTACCAAATAAGTAAAATTTAAAAGTCTAAAAACACAATGTTTGGGTGAGGATGTGAAATTTTTGGAAAACAAAAACAGTTTGGTTTTATCTAGTAAAGTTGAAAATACTCATTGTCTCCTATCCGGTTCATACAAACTGTGTAAGAAACAGTTGAACAACAGAGAATTATGTCATATCATACAAATGAAATTAATAAAAAATGAGATATCAATGGCCAAGAAACAAATATGTAACAAATGCTCTACCTCACTAGTAATTAAATATAAATTGAGATATTACTTTCACTTCTAAAATTATTAAAGATTAAAAATAAAAAATACCAAGTTTTATCTTGTTAATTCTGTTTATCTTTATAAAATGAATGTTGCCACAGACTGCATATGAGAGCGTTAATGGATACAACCTTTCTAGAATGTAATTTGGCAATTAATACAAAAGCATCCCTATCTTTTGGTTTAGTTATTTGACCTTTTAATCTAGGAAATAATAATAAGCAAGTACAGAGATTGACCTATAGGAATGATTACTGAAGTGCATTTTTAAATAGTAAAAATAAGTAAGTAAAACTTTAATGTATAATAACGGAGGATTTAAAAATTTTTTGCATATCCCACACTATGAGCCATGTTTTACAATTTAGCATTATGGAGAAATTCTCAGTATGGATTATTACACAACACAAACTGGTTAGAGTAAAAAGCATGTATAACAGGATCCCAATGCTATTTAAATATATACCTGCATAGAAATGGTAAAATTGTATAAAACATGTATAGCTATGTGGCTTGATATCAGGCAATTAGACAATATATTCATTTCTTCATTATTTCCTGTGTTTTACAGATTTTCCACAATGCTATGTGATGATTTTATTCACATGGAAAAATTATTAAAAATATATAGGAAATTCAATATTATAAATCAGAACAGTAAATCTCTAATACCTCACCTCTGCTTTCTCAAAGTTTAGTGCTTGCAAATGTTTTCTTTGAGCCTTGGTTATAGATTGTGTATATATTCCTGATTGCTTTGCATTGGGGGAACATTTTTCAATACTCTCCCAAACATATTTTCATGTACATTCCACCTCATTTATAAATTCTTGTGTATCGAAGAGGATCAACATTTTGGTGAAATATTTTGTGATTAAAGACGCCACAACTTCCTAAAATATGAGGAGCTCCTTGTGCTACTGAAGTAGCTTTATAAAGAGCCCCATATAAGATGGGCCATTTTTTTGCATTTATTCAATTTGTTCAGCAGTTTTGAAAGTAGGCAGAGCAACAGGTGATGTGGAAATTAAAATCAAAGCAAATCTCTTAGTCAATATTTGATGTGAAGGAAACAGCAGCATAATTTAAAACCTAACTTTGAGTTGTTACAGCAAAGACCTTCTTTATTTCTGCTAACAAAATAAATAAAGCTCAGTTCTTTAATGTATGCATTAGAAAATGAAATCCTGAAGAAACAGCCACTCATAGATCCTTGTTACTGGGGCAAAGTTGGATTTTTATTAAATATTTGTAATATATCCCAGCAAATGTATCATCCTAAATCAATTCATTTAATTACTATTGGTAGTGGACTGAATGGTGGTCCCAAAGATATCAAGTCCTAATTCTGGAACCTGTAAACCTTATTTGGAAAAAGTCTTTTTTGAAGATGTGACCAAATTAAAGATCTTGAAATGGGGATGTCATCCTGTATTATCCGGGTGGGCCCTCCATGCTGGGGCAGGTGTTCTTACAACAGGGAGGAGGGTGATACGGGTGAGGGAGAGGATTTGGAGCATACCCAGAAGAGGAGGAAATGTGACCACAGAGACAGATTGAAGGATGCAAACACAAACTAAGGAATGAACACTGCAGTCACCAGAAGCTGGAAGAGGCAAGTGGGAACAGATTTTCACTTAGGGCTTCTGGAGAGAGCATGGCCCGGATGACACTTTGCTTTCAGATCTCAGGCCTACAAAACTCTGAGAGAATACATTTTTGTTGTTTTAAGCTACATAGTTTGTAGTAACTTGTAACTCCTCCCCAGGAAACTGATACATGGTTCATACTGTAAATAGAGGACTTTCAATGACCATAAGTGGTCCTTCTGTGTTTCCTCCATCCTTCCTCCCCCTAATTTCTGTCCAATTGGTAACATTTATTCTTTATGTTTTAGTTTCATATATTCCTCTACTAAGAGGTGTGGACTCTGCTCAAGGATTAAAATGTCCAGGAATATTGGGTGCTGGGCTATGTGCGGGTGATGGGCTTTGAATGCAGAAAACTCTTATGTGAGGAGACAATGGTCCAGAGTCCCTTTCCTTGCTTCTCATCTGCTTCCTCTGTCACCCCATCCTCTTCCATTCATCACTCTATAACTTTCTCTTCTCCCAGCCCATCCTCTCCCTTGCTCAGCCATAAACATCTCTGGAAAAGTTTAAATTCTCTTTACACAGAGAGCCAGCTTTTTCATCAACTGTTTTTTCTTCTCTCAAAGCTATATTCCTGTATCTGAAACAGTTACCCTTTTGCATTTATACTTTAGCTCCTCACTCTTTTCCACTCACTGTTATTTATTTTTATGTTCTTTTTGGTTTCCCTGGAGCGCCTTCCAGGGCATTGAATATGGGAGAAGCTTGGAGATGGAAAGATTTGGCACCATCCATTGGAAAATGTAAGAAGCAGAGAAAAAAACTAAAAAGTTGCCAAATCACCTATACAAGTACCATAAACAAACTGCCCCAAATGGCAAACAGCTATAATTTAGATGCAGAGCTAATTGCCTTCAATAGATAGTAGCTGCCTTTGTGCTCTGTTTCAAAAAAAAAAAAAAAATCCACTGTATCTGGTTTTATGGGGAAAGGTATTCTGGCTTATTTGACAGATTTATTTATCTGTCAAGGTTACGTGTCTATTTTGTCCATTTGAAAGTATTTACTGAGCCAAAGCCTTAATTGCATCCTCCCTCTTTGACATCTGAATCCATTTAGAGATTTTAACAGATACGCTGGCCATATTGTTCTTTCGATTCTTGCCTCAAGGCTGAATAGTAATCTGCCTTGGTTACCCATATGCCTACTCAGTTTTATCTTTTTTAGCCATTAGGGATGAGAAAGTTTCTGAGCTTCCCCCATCTCTGTTCATTTTTGCTTGTCACATGGCAAATTCTTTTCTAAGGCTTGTCTCTCTTTTAACTGTCCTTGTCGGATTGCAGCCAGTATTAATCAACCTATTGTACTAATATTCTGTCTTCCAGTCTTCTTTTTCTCTGGAGCTACAGGTTCATTGCATTATCTTCATTCTAAGTGATGGTGGGTGAAACTTTTACCATCTAGAGTATGTTTTCTGACCAAAATGGAATAAAACTATCAGTCAATAACAGACAACAGGAATACCTACAAACACAAATGGAAATTACACAATGCACTTGAAACAATCCATGAGTCAAAGGAATTAAGAATACATAGAAATAAATGAAAATAATATATACGCTATCAAAATTTGTGCGATGCAGCTGAAGCAGTGCTGAGAGGGAAATTTATAGCACTAAACGTTTGCATTCACAAAGAGGAAAAGCCTCAAATCAATCATCTCAATTTGTACTGAAAAAAAAAAAAACAGGAAAAAAAAAACCCTAAAGTAAGCAGTAGGGAAAGAAGAATAAAAATAAGAATAGAAATCAAGAACTAAAACTAAAAACTGATTTTTAAAAAAAATCTGATAAATTTTATACACTTCTAGCAAGAGTGACAGAGATAGAAGACACAAATCACCGATATCAGGAGTGAATCAAAGAATATTAATACAGATCTTATAGCCATTAAAGGGATAATGAGGGCAAACTACAAATTTATATTCATAAATTCAACAACTTAAATTATCAATTCCTTAAAATCTACAAATTACTCAAAGTCAAGATGACATCAATAATTAGAATAATTCTATAATCATTAATAAAACTGAATTTGTAATTTAAAAACTTAAAAAAAAATTCTTCATGCCCACAGGATTCACTGGAGAATCTTACCAAATGTTTAAGGAAGAGTTAACAATAGAGCTGCATTTCCACTATCTTGGAGCCTGTGGAGCTCTGCTGGGAACAGGACTCCTAAAATGACAAACATGTCAGGAAGGCTATGGTCCAAGACCATTTTGCTGGCTGTACTCGGGATCTCCAGAACCAGAGGGAGTATATAGATCTTCTTAAAATTGAAGGTGTTTATACTCGAGATGAAACTGAATTCTATCTAGGCAAGAGATGTGATTCTGTGTACAAAACAAAGAGCAACACAGTGAGTCCTGGTGGCAAACCAAACAAAAGCAGAGTAATCTGGGGAAAAGTAACTCAGGCTCATAGAAACAGTGGCTTGGTTGGAGCTAATTCCAAAGCACCCTCCCTGCCAAAACCATTGGTCACAGAATCAGCGTGAAGCTGTACCCCTCAAGGATTTAAATTTACTGAAAAGTAAATAAATAAAGGTGTAGATTTGTCCTCTTGTAAAAAAAAGAAAAAAGAAGAGGTAACAATAGAAAATAGAAGAGAAAGGAGCATTCCCCACTCATGAGGCCAGTAACGCCCTCAGTAAATATCTGCATTGATATTTAATCAGCGTGAGTGAATCCAGTACCTTACAGAGATTCAGGGCCCTGGCTCTGAAAACAGATTGCCTGGGTCCAAATTTCAGCTCTGCTGTCTTCTCTGTTTCCTTGGTGAGTTACGTAACTGGCCTGAGCTTCATTGACCTTATCTGGTCAGTAAGATTGACAGTAGTTTCTCCTTATGCAAACTTTGTAAAGATTCAGTGGATTAAACATGTAAACTCTTACAGGCTCTCCCTTATCAAATGGTCAAGTAATATTATCCTTTTGTTTTGTTTTCAAATTGTTCTTTTCAGTGTTCTCAGTTGATATTCATTATGGTAGAGATTCATTCCAGCATTATAGTCTCTTGCTAATTGCTGCGAACTCCTACACTTTAACATTTTTTTATGGTGTCTCAGAGTTCTCACATCTGGTTTGACAACTTATACATTTTAAAAGCTTTAGGGTCTCATTGTGCAGACACTCTAAAAAATATATGATTCATGTAAATACACCCTATCTCTTATAGTTAACATGTATAAATGAACATCAGGAATGAAATTTATAAGATTAACGGATCCTAGTGATTTTTCTGCCTGGAATGGTAACATGAAAGCTATGCCTGGCAGCACGTTGGGGAAATATATCAAAGGATTTTATATTTCTAGATTATGAATGGTAACTTTTATTTGAAAATTTATAAGAGCCTCCTCTCTTACGTTTGAATTTTAATGTAATTCTATTTCATCTGATATTAATATGCTCTTCCTTACTTCCCCATTCTTTGCATTCACATTGCATGTCTTTGCTCTACTTCCTTTTTACCTGTATAAACTACTTTATTTTGATTCAGTCTTTTAGTCTTGTCTTTAACCTTGGTTAGATCCTTGGGGCTACCCAGCATTCTTTCTGGTTTTCTATGACTAGAACCTCTTTGATTCTGATCGTGTAAACACTCTAAAAATATATATATGATTCATGGTACATGCTGTGCTTACATGGATTCCAAGCCTCCAGCCCCTCTCCTTCCCTTCAGAGAAGACCTCACCTCCATAACCCAAAGATGACTGAACTAACCAAGAAACCCCTCACAATCTTGTAAAAACTTCAAAACTTTGAAAGAACTGCCTCCACAGTGATTTTTCTACTTCTTTCTGCTCTGATGGAGGAAGTGCCTTTCCTCCCACTTAAGCAGATTCCCTTTAAGTCTACCCTTGACTCCTCTCTGTGAACCTACACATTTAATCAGCTACCAAGTCCTCTGGATTCTACTTCACAGTTTTGTCCAATTATATTGACTGCCACACTTTTCCCAGCTGGTTTCACATGGCAGTAGACATGTGGTCACCTGTCTGGTCTGCCATTCTATTCTTGCTCCTTTCCAATCCCCCACGAAGCAGCTGAGGTGATTCTTCATAAGTGTAATTATGATTGTATCATTGCCTCGCTCAATATTTTTTAATGGCTTCCCAGAGCCCTCAGGATAAAGTGTAACCATCTTAGAATATCTTACAAATCTTACCTTGCCAATCACCCATTGCATCTGTGCTCCAAGTATAATGATCTGATGATGGGTGAAAATTGTTTATCTGGGCATCCAAATACTCGAAGTTGTATAAGGGGTAAGTAAATGGATAGATGGATGGATCATGGCAGTGGGGCTGTGGAATTGTGTTTATGCATACCTAGTTTATAAAATGATTTACCTATAGAGATGGTCTTGTTTACACTTTATAATTAAGTCAAGTTAACTCAAAATGACTAACTGAATCAGAGAAAAAAATATACTTCCAGCAACACGTTAAATCATCTTTGCTTACCACATTTAGTGAGCCAAGTGTGGTCAACTTCAGGACTTTCACTGATAAGCCAAATATTTAAATGATTTATTTCGTAAGTACTTTGAAGTCATTTGCAAATATTCCACAAGCATCTTTCCTTTCTCTCCTTTTAGCTAGTTAAAAGCCATAAACCACTGCTTTGTATTTGTCATAATTAATATATCTTAGAAATATGTATGTATCTCATTTCCAATGCAGTTTACACAAATCTCTGAGTCACACATGCCACTTTTAATGAAACACCATTCATTTTTCTGTCTGTTAAGAAGTTTTCATCTAGAGAGATGTGATGTCATAAGGGCATTTTCATCTAGAAAGCTTGCAATATTAGACAGATAAAACTTATTTCCTTCTTTCTTAAATTCTTTATCTCATGCTATTCTCAGATACTGATTCTCTGGGCACATACTTTCATGGTTCCACACTAGAAAATTATTAAGTTAAATTTTTAAAAGACATTAACCCTTTAGTCTTCTCTCTTTAATTAGCCAATGGCACGATAACATTACATTGTTCTTGACTCAAAACTCCTAAAAGAAAAATCAAAACAATTTATTTTGAATTGGCTATATGTAGATATTATGATTATTATTATAAAATACTCCCTAGGGAATAGATGATGTAAGTTAAAATCACCACTGGCTATTTGGGGTATAACAAATTATACCTGTAAATCCACAAATTGTCTTAAGAATGCTTCCATATAATCATGAGTTGATGTAACATACAGAGATTGTCTTCATTTTCTTAAAAATATTTATTGCTTTTAAAAATGTTTATTTATTTTGAGAGAGAGAAGGGGGGAGGGGAAGAGAAGGAGAGGGTGAGAGAGAATCCCACCCAAGCAAGCTCTGTGCTGTCAGTGCAGAGCCTGACTCAAGGCTCGATCTTATGACCATGGGATCATGACCTGGGCTGGAATGGAGTCAGATGCTCAATTATTCCATAATTGTACTCCACCCCCTCATAGCTGCTGCTTCATGACCTGCACAAGTGAGGATTCCATCGGATGTGGGAAACCTGGTTTTTGCCATTCTGAGAGGTTACCAGTATTTACTACTAACCATTCTAGAGATACTTAATAGATGCCTATCTGTACATTGGGTGCATTTAGCTAGTGCCAAACACCCCGGTGTATTCCTGAGCATTAATTTATCATGAATGAGCACGAGGCAAAGACCAATTAAAAAATCATTAAATGCCTGGAGGGAAAAGCACAAATATATTAAGAATCAAAAATTAATATAATAACATGGAAAGTCAGTTAAAAAAGCGGTATGTCTTTCCCAATTTCAAGTTTAGTTTCATAAGCTTGAAAGCCTAAGTAACACAAATAATATAAACTATCACATTGGCTCAAGAAGTAGAAAATCTCAGAGGATTTACCATTTGGTATAAAACTAAAAATATTCTATAAAGTCTAATCCCCTGGATCCAAAATACCTAAAACGTAGTTTTACTGGTAATTTTCTTTAAGCTTTGCAAAAAACAAACAAACAAACAAACAAATAATCTCCTGTTCTGTGAGTTTTTCCAGAAAATATGATTCTGAGGATGCCCGGAGAGTCCAACACAAAGAAATATGAAAAAAAAAAAAAAAGTAAAAAGAAATCTGATACTGTGGGATATCTTAATAGATTAAATAAGAAATTTTATAATCTCTTAGCAAATATTTGTTGAGTGATAGATTAGATACAGAATTGCCAAATGGAGAAGAGAGTATAAAAAAAACACTCAGACCTCCCTGATGGAAAGACAGACATAAAATATAAAATAACGATGTTATAGTTCAAAATCATAAATAAGTAAACACCAACATGATTCCTATAGAACATACATAAAATAGAAACTCAGGAACAGAGGAGACTGATAGAGATCGAAAGGTGATTTGGGGCTGCACCATTTGACCTTTCTCTATAAGAGTAAAAACGATCCATATTTCCTACCCTAATAACCCACAATTGGGGAAAGGAATAGCACTTTATGCCCATAAGGTGTAGCTGTGAATAAATATCTGAAGCTTTGTAGCATAATGTAGATAATGCAAAAAAAAAAAAAATAGAGCACAACATTTTAAGAGCACGCTCTGGTAACCACTAACAATATTGTAAATTAAGCAATAAGTCTGTCTTTGCTAACTCCAGCCCTGTGTTTTGTTACTTTGTCAATACCGGCCATTTAGTGACCAGAGGAAGCCTCACAGACATCCAATTCTCCCCTGGTTGTTGACATATTTGTTTAAATTTAGTCACTATGTAAATGCTCTCTGAGGTTTAGTTCTACTTAGGAAACGAAAGATTTTGTCCCTTACCAAAGTAGCATTAATGTCAGAAACTAGACAGGAGACATTTTTGGAAACATTTAGAGGAGCTCTAAGGATAGACATTTCTATCCTAAGGCACATGGCACATGGACCTTTTCTCCTGCCTGGGAGCCAGGAGGCAGGGATTAGTAGTAGTAACAGTTTAGACTCTGAGCCAAATGGCCTTACGTTCAAATTCTGATTCCATTGTTCTTGAGCCGTGTGAACTTGGGCATTCGTAACACCTTTATGTCTTAGTTTCCTCCTCTGGAAAATATGGTAAACAATAATAACTGCAATATAGTTTGTATTTCAGTCTTGTGAGGATTCGACGAGGTAATCTAAGCATATAAAATGCTTAGAACAAATCCTGGCCTACTGTAAACCCTTACGAAGGATTAAACAGTGGGACTCCTAGTAGTAGCACCAGTAATGCTAATAGAACATTACTGTACACACAGAGCACAAATAGTAGTGATCGCCACTCCTTGCACATGCTCTGTGTCCTTGACACATGCCAGAAGTGGTTCTTGATAGGATGAGGACAAACTTTGATGAAGGTTTAGTGCTTTCTACCCATACTACAGCCTCCTGGTTGCTCTACCATCATTGGCCCTCCTTTAAAACGCTTGTTGAGAAGCACGTGCCTCTGGAGTTGCTTCAGTGGACACCTGAGGATTTCATTAACGCACGCTGATGGCGTGGCCCTCCACTGAATAACCGCTTCCGCGAATCACCTGTTGCAGGAGGTTGCCGGATGGCCTCATCCGGCCTCACCAGACCAGCTGCCTTGGGCACCGGAGAAGCACCTCTCTTCTTTTAAAGAGCCGTGTTTCTTTCCACATTGCGATCTGGCCTGAGACAAGAGAGCCGCGAAGCCTGCCTCTTCCGATTTGATGTTACCACGTGGCAGGGAAGATGGAGCGCAAAGGTAGCATAAAATGCCTGTGTTGAGGGCAGCCAGCTGTTTATTGCTACATTATCTGCTTCCGAAAAAGACACTACAGAGCTGCTGCTCCCCCATTTCCCCGCAGATAAAACTTGATGAGATATTAACATTTAGATTACAGCACTCTTTATTTTTATTCTGTTCTAGAGGCTTTGAAATGCATTGGACTGTTTCAAACTGCCTTCTGGGGAAGCTTAATAACACCTCCAGCTTTTCTGTGGGTCTTTTTCAACCAGGGAACCTGCTGTCACTCCATAAGCCCACCAAAGGGAATTTCAGGAATTGCTGAAGCCCCAGGCTCTTGTTTGTCTAAATATCCCCAGCACTCTAACATTCCAGGGACCTCAGCCTGACAACTTAAACCAAGTGGAAGGTAAAATCTTAACCCCTGTCTCCTGATGAATTCCCTGGGTGGTTAAGCCTTTGCCTGACTGTTGTTTCCTTCCTGTCCATGTATTTGCAGGATGAGCACAAGATGGTCTTTTAATTAGCAGGTTGGAGGGAATGGAGCTGCTTTGTCATTGGGCCAGTTGAGGCCTGTTTTCTGTTAACAGTAAGTGGAGAATAGTGTTTTTCTTCCAAAAAACCCCAATGCCTTTGCCTTCGACCACCATGATCACACCATACCCTGCATGCCCAGCCCGCTTTAACTCTTAAGACCTAGCTCAAATAATGTTTCTTTTTTGTAGCTTTTCCTAAAGCCTCTTCCCCTCTTCCACCCTCTGAACTCTCACCGAATGAACTGCGCCTCTCTTTCTTCTCATACAATTTCATGTGTGGGGCACCTGGGTGTCTCAGTCAGTTGAGTGTCCCACTCTGGCTCAGGTCATGATCTCATGGTTTGTGAGTTCAAGCCCTGGGTGGGACTCTGTGCTGACAGCTCAGAGCCTAGAGCCTGCTTCAGATTCTGTGTCTCCCTCTCTCTCTGCCCATTCTCTCTCTCTCTCTTTCTCTCTCTCAAAAATAAACATTAGAGAAGTAAAAAAAAAAAATGAATTGCATGTGTAACTCTGATAGAGATTTATTGGTTTGTATCTGTTTCTGTGCTACCTGCTGGTCAATTATTTTATGCACATTTGTACCATTTGGTACCACAGGGCTGACACGTAAGAGATGACCATTTGAATTGCTTGCTGTATCCTTCTGGTCTATACTGCATGAGAGTATACTCTCCTGAATAAATCACCAAAGCACTGATTCAGTTACATTAATGTAATAACAGCTATCATTTATTGTTACTTGTGTCAGCCACTATCATAAGTACTTATCACAACCCTATGTAAACTATGTATAATTACATTTACCTTAAAAATATGGAAACTGAGGCTCAGAAAAGCAAAGTAATATCTGTGAGATCATGAAGTTTAGTCAGTGTATTAGAGTTCTCTACGGAAACAGAACCAATAGGATCTCCCTCCCTATTTATCTATTGAAATAGAGAAAGAAAACGATTGATATAAGAAATTCCATCATCTATTTATTTATCTATCAAGACACAGAGAGAAAAAGACAGACTGATTTAAGGTATTGGCTCATGTGATTGTGGGGGCTGGTGAGTCTGAAATCTGTAGGCAAGCTGACCGGCTGGAAATTCAGGATAAGAATGATGTTGAAGTCTTGAATCTGAATTCCACAAGGGAAGAGGCTGGAAACTCAAGGCAGTATTTCTATGTTGCAGTCTTTTTTTTTTTAATGTTTATTTATTTTTGAGAGAGAGAGAGAGAGAGCGAGAGCTGGGGAGGGACAGAGAGAGAGGGAGACACAGAATCCGAAGCAGGCTCCCGGCTCTGAGCTGTCAGCACAGAGCACAACATGGGGCTCAAACTCACAGACCACAAGATCATGACCTGAGCCAAAGTCAGATGCTTAACCAACAGAATCACCCAGGCACCATCTGTGTTTCAGTCTTGAGGAGAATCCTTCGTTCGTAAATCTCCATCTTTGCTCTTGAGGTCTTCAACTGATCAAATGAAGCCCCCTACACCATGGAGGGTAATTTGCTTTATTCAAAGTCTACTGATTTAAATTTTAGTCACAGTTTTATTTACAGCAATATCTAGGGTGGTATTTGACCAAACGAGTAGACATCTGAAGAATTCTCTATCCACAGTGTCATGACCTTCCAGATATTTGTCTAGTTGTCCCTGGGCTCTGTTCGGCTCTTTTTCTCTCTGTTAAGACATGTGCCATGAGAGCTTGGCTTTTACATTGTGAAATCTGCCACTCTTTAACCTACTGGACCTACTTTATCCATTCTTTGGTTTTCCTCTCAGTTATCTTATTTACTTGACTCCTCTAAAGTTTACCATACCTCACTCTTGACACATTTGTTGGTCATCTCCAATTCTGTACTGTGGGCCACAAAGCAAAGTGTATGACAGTATGTAGATGGCATGCTCAGAGTTATGAGAACTGAAATGCAAGCTATTGTAAATTCTCTCGTGTCATTTTCAGTAGTATTGTGCTCATCTTCCTAGGGAGTATGATGTTAATATGAAGATGCTGATTATGTTATGTAGTGTTGCAGAAGTAAACTATTTTGTGGTAGTGAATAAATCTTAACGTCCTTTAGGAACTTGTGGAACAGATGTTTAAAAATCAAGTAAGGCGGTGTATTTGAAAGCCCTTTGCAAAGGGTAAAATGGCTTTTAAAATATTGGTTATTTAAACTCTTAATTTGTCTCTTCCATGAGTTCTTCTCCTCTCTCCTGCTAGATAGATTATCTAAACTAAAGGGGAATTATTTGTGGACAGAAACTGATTCTTATGTAAGAGGCATGTAATATAATGATTATGTGTTCAGATTTCGAGGGCTAAATTTTCTTGAACTTGAAGCCCAGACAACATCTGTTATTTGCCAGATGTATGACTATGGACGAGCCATATTTATCTTCTCTTTGCTTGGGTGTCCTCATTTTTAAAATGGTCACAAAATAATGTCTATCTCATAGGGCTATTGCAAAGAATAAATGAATTACTCTAAGGACAACACTTAGGAGAGTACCTGACATGCTCCAAGCACCATTATTATTCTACTTGTCCTATTCACAAGGACTTGTTCTATCAATATGAGCACCTCAGTCTAAGTTTTATATTGATTCTGTTGACATGAATTAAACTATTTTGACCTTTGTACCAAAGCATCCAAGTTTTGACCCTGTCACAATCAGCCCTTAGTAGCAAGACTTGGGAAATGTGACTCTTTAAAGGCTACTCAGCAATTAGAGATGTAAATGAAAATAATTAATTATCAAAGTTATTGAGAAGGTTGGATTAAGAAAATATGGATTCAATAGTGCAGGAATGTTTCCCTCCGTTATTGTCTAATGACAGAGCAAACTCAGTCTTGTTCTCTAGGCTTGTTTCTGCATCTGAGGTGATGCGCATTGAAATTATGATGCAGGTGTAACAGATAAAGCTGTTTACGTACATTGCTGAAAACATTATCCTTCAAGTTACTACAATGACAGGTGCTGTTTTTAAGTTTTTTTGAGGGGGTGGTTTGTATGCATTAAAAAGATACATTTATTGAGAAATAATTCACATGTCAAAAATTCACCCATTTGGAGTATGTATTTCAATGGATTTTAGTATTTTAAAAGGCTTGTGCAACCATCACAACTAACTTCAGAACACTTCCGTCACCCCCAAAAGCAACTCCATAGCAGACCCTCCCTACTCTCCTACATCCCTCCCTCCATAAACCCAGTCTTCTTGTCTCTATGGATTTGTCTATTCCCGACATTTCATATAGTGGAATAATATATTTGGTCTTTTAAAAAAATGTTTTTAATGTTTATTTATTTTTGAAAGAGAGAGACAGAGTGCGAGTGGGAGAGGGGCAGAGAGAGAGGGAGACACAGAATCCGAAGCAGGCTCCAGGCTCTGAGCTGTCAGCACAGAGCCTGACACAGGGCTTGAACTCATGGACCATAAGATGGTGACCTTAGCTGAAGTCAGATGCTTAACCAACAGAGTCACCCAGGCATTCCCGATATGTGGTCTTTTAACTGCTTTCTTTAACTTAGCATAATGTTTCTCAGGTCCATCCATGTTATACCATGCATCAGTATTTCATTACTTGTTATTGCTGAATAACAATCCATTATATGGGCATACCGCATTTTGTGGATCTGCTTATCAGTTGGTGGAAATTAGAATTGTTTCCACTATTTGGCTCTTATGAGTACTGCTACTGTGGTCAGTTGTGTACATTTTGGTGTATGTGGACATATGTTTTCATTTATTTTGGAGACATTCACAGCAGTGGAATTTATGTGGATTTTTAAACCAGTGTTAAGATGACTGCTGAATTATTTTTCTGAAGGACTGCATAGAAAGATCAGCATGGGAAGAACGAGTCTTACTCTTAGGTCGCAAGATGTCTTCAAAGAGTTATCTCAGTTGTTCCTACCACTGTGTTCTGAAGAAGCCATGAAATATTCCCATTTTACAGATTAGATAAAAGCACTGTGTTAAGAAATGTGGCTAAAATCGCACGTTAGTCAAATGTGACAGAAAGAAGAACCCTTATTTCTGTGTTCTTTCCCAAAATTCTAGCTGCTGCTTTAGAGAATATTATTGAGTTTCTACAATTATAGAAATTTTAAAAAGATGATGATAAAGATATTTTTATAAGATCAGACTAGTTATACAGCAAGTTCACTTTTTAATGGATGAATGCAGAACTAACTCTCTGTACTCTGACATTTGGGCTACTGGGTGATTCTAGATAAAATTATAACATAATATACCATGGACCACATTTAGTTTTTCAACCTGGGTTGGGTCCTCAGAACCACTCTTCGGTTTTTGTGTTCTTGATCAGTCTCTACTCTGAGGATGTCATAGGCTGTTAGGGACAATGGTCTTATCACATCTGATGTCTCCAGCTGGATCCCTGAAAACACCGCTTCATATATTTTTCACCCTTGGTGTCCACTAGAGTGACTTGCTCACCAAGGGTATTCAGTATGTATTTTCTTTTTTAAAAAATTTTTAAAATGTTTTATTTATTTTTGAGAGAGAGACAGCATGAGCAGGGGAGGGTCAGAGAGAGAGGGAGACACAGAATCTGAAGACAGGCTCTAGGCTCTGACCTAGCTGTCAGCACAGAGCCCGACATGGGGCTCGAACCCACGAACCGTGAGATCATGACCTGAGCCGAAGTCAGCCGTTTAACCGACTGAGCCACCCAGGGGCCCCATTCAGTATGTATTTTCTGTTGAGGATTATTACGGCTTACTA
The DNA here is from genome assembly GCA_028646485.1 of Cryptoprocta ferox. Lineage (NCBI taxonomy): Eukaryota > Metazoa > Chordata > Mammalia > Carnivora > Eupleridae > Cryptoprocta > Cryptoprocta ferox. Next base: position 37,561,795 of record CM053568.1, read on the forward strand.
CTTTCTTACTTACAGTTTAAAGGGACCTGATGAAACTCTTAGCAAGAAGACTTTTGTTTGCTCCTTACCAGGCATTTAATACAGATGGTATTTTGATTACATTATGTCAGTTTGTTGAAAGAATTATCAAAATACTTATATGTTTTATTAATATATGTACCCTAATCAAATCTGAATATTTAAAAAAATGTTTATTTATTTATTTTGAGAGAGTGAGCTAAGTGTGAGTTGGGGGAGGAGCCGAGAGACAGAATCCCAGGCCTGAAGTCACGTTGGTGAGATCATGACCTGAGCGGAGATCAACAGTCAGACGCTCAACTGACTGAGCCACCTAGGCATCCCCAAAGCTGAACATTTCATCCTCATTATTATTGATAATAATTGATAAAGAGAACATTAGTGCATTTTTTTCCCTTTGGGGAGTTAGGTGTACTCACAGCCAACCTAGCACTGGAATCTGATTCTGGTGTTTTCCTCACTGATGTCAAGAAGGATCTGATGGTCCCTGACCCAATTTTAGTTTTCTTACTGATTTCGGTAGGCTAAGTAAAGATATGACTACCTAACTTTGACTTTGAACTTGACTCTGAAAATAGCGTTTGAGTGTTTGGAAATGTGTCCAACACAAGCTAAACATGCCAGGAATTCTTGTGGAGTTGAAAGTGAGAAGAGCAGTTGTACCCATTGCCCTGATTTTTCTATTTCTCAGAGTTACATTTATTCACATCCTTTATCTGCAGGATTTTATCTGTTCTGGAAGATTAGTTGAAGATGAGCTGAGACAATCATGAGGGTGGTTAAGAAGGAAGTGGAATGCAAGTAAAGCCCTCAGCCTAGCCGACCTCCTGTTTTATTTCATAGTACCTTGTTTGACTTATGACTAAACACTTGGATCCTTAAGACAGTGACCAAATTGTAACAGACAGTATTAGACAGTCACCAGTCCCAATTCACCTAGATGTAGCTTTAGTCACATATTTACACATAGCAGTTTATAAGAGATTAATTTTTATATGCCAGGTTCTATGTACTTGGAAGTATTGATGTCAAAGGCCTCTGGGCTGACTTCAACAGAAATGATAGATATGTGCAGTATAGTAAACATGTTGCTTTTGAACCAACTCCTATATTTTGATGAGTCATCATTTGCAATTATCTTGGCAATGCAAGTGACTTGCAGACAAAATTTATACTATAGAAAGTATACTGTAGAATACATAAGCTTCTTGCAAAGTCATTCAGTCTAGATATGTGCATATAATAGTTAATGGGTCCATTCTTAGCTTTATGGTAAGCCTTCACATTTAACTCTTAGACCCAAAGTACTGATTCCATAGTCCTGCAAATCAAAATGGAGCCATTTTCTAAGGGTATCACATAACTTAGTACTTCTTAGGCATCTTCACCCTCTGTGGCCATAAGAACTGGAAAATTTAAAGCATCCATGCATCCAATAAGCAAACAAAAGAAAGGTATTTTAATGGCTGACTTAGGAAAGTGAATTATATTTTTGTCCGAGAGAAAAAGATGGGCAATAATGATGAATTAAAATATGAGTATTTTAATAGTAATCAGTTTAATATACTTCACAAGGAGGACACAATCAGCTTTCCTTTCCAGTTACTTATTTGAAATTCATTATCTCCCCAGAGAACACTCTTTACTATTGTCAGGTTTGTTTTTAGATAGCAAAGCTCCCTGATGACTTGAGGTTGTGACTCTCTTATGAAAGCCCTGATATGCTCACATAAACTGTTTCGGTTCACACAAAAGAGTTCAGTCTGAAAGGATACAACTAGAGTTTTCTCTTCATGGAACCAGATTTTTGCCAGTGTGATATTGCACATTTCATCAGGTACGTTGAGTAACACTGTCTTTGGGGTGTCTTTTCCCCCAAACACTGGCAGGAAAAGAATCTAAGATATAGTTGAGTACTCCTGACTTGGCAGACTGTTTATGTGGAGAAGCTTCTGTTTCTGGTAAAGGTCACAGGGGTGTGCTAGCCAATTACTGGATAAAGAGACAGAGGTTTCTTTTCACAGAGAGAAGGAGCTGTAACACAAAGGCTGTAGCCTCTGCTTTATTAACTCTGTACATGTAAAAGGAACATGAATTAATTAGCCCAGATGGTCTCAGATTTATGATAATGGCTAGGTATAAATAAGCAAGAAAATAAGAGGAAACAAGATGGAACAGAGGCATGGGGTGGGAGGAGGAGAAAGCTTGTATTTTCTGACATGGAAAAAAGAAAGGTGGGGCATGTGATGGCATTATCACGGTTACTGGGAGTTGGCCTATAAGGCCCAAACACTATTCCTTGGGAAGTGAGTATATAGGATATGAGACTTGGAGGAGGGTTTTAGAAGTCAGAATGGAGCATAGATGAGGGTCAAAGCTGCCTGTGAACCACAGAGCCTGGAGCCAAAAGAGGTATAAAAGGCAGAAGCCAAGGATCAAAGCTAAAACCAAGAGCCAACCCCCAAATGCAAAAAAGGCATTACTCCAAAGAGGACATGCTCAGAGGGAAAAAAAAAATCCAAAAACACTGAAGTCACTAAGGCTAAGCATGTAGGTACAGAAGAAAATTTTCAGAGATAGAATATGGAGGGAGTTGCTAAACAGACAGAGTATAGCTTCATGTGTGTACTGTTGGGGCTGGGAGGGAGGGGCTAGAAAGAGCACAAAATACTCAAGTGTGCGAAGGGAAAAATTATCAGTGGCTTCCAAAGAGATTCTGGTCTCTGGAAAGATCTTAGGGAGTTTGATCATTTGCATGTGCATAAAATATCTAGAAGAGACCTAGAAACTATTAGGGTTGGTGTCTCTGCGAAGGGAGACTATGTGACAGTGGCTCCAGGCAAGTGGGAGGGAGACTTTTCATTATATTCTATTATGTATTTTTAAAACAAATTATGACCTATATAAATTTAACAAAGGAAAGTAATACCACTTAAGGTTTTAAGAGAGAATAAACGAAACAAGACAAAAGAAAACAAAAACTCAAAAAGAATTCTTCCTCCAGAGGAAAGGGATGGGAAGGAAACAGAAGAGAAAGGTCAAATATTAAGAGGAGGAAATAAGAAACATAAATTTCCTTCATGGTTTCTTTTCAGTTGGTAGGCTTGTGAATGCTTTTATGTTAAGCAACTTTGCTATTTGCATTATGGGACTCCCAGTACCAAATTGAGAAGACAATGTATCAAAATTTATCAATAATCCTATTCCTCTTTAGAGGAGTACTTTATTTTGAGCATGACACTGGCTCAAAACTTTGATCCCTACTCACCTGAGTATTATATATAAACAGGCTTCTGGTCACTTAGTAATACACTTAGTTATTCATAATAAATACATGGGCTAAGCCCTACAACATGTAATAGAGGCACATACATGAAATAATATTAGCATAATAATGTTGGTCTAAGACAAAGACTGAATATATACTGAGCAGTATTAGGTAGAGGAGGTTTATTTATGGCAAATTGTGAGGAACCCAGCTCTCTTCAGTTACTATGAAGAGGTTCTTTGGAGAGAGGGAATGCCTGGCATTCAGAGCTGGAGTGGGAAGCCTGGGAAAGACCAACTCAGTAGATGTTCTAGGGGAAATGAATTGTCAAGAGCATGAAAAGTAGAAAGAGAGTTAGCAAAGACATGGGCGAAGAGGCTGGAGAAGGGGACTGGATGTAATACACATCATATTCAGAGTGGTAAGCGTCACAGCAAATGAACATGCAAGACTAAAGGAGCACGTTGGCAGCAGCATGAGGATGGGATGGGAAACTAGGGGAAGTATGCATTTCAGTAACAAAGTGGTCAGTAGTGTCAAGGCTGCATAAGATCCAAGAAAAAGAAGGACCTAGTTGAATCTTTTTACTTAGCAACTGCATGGTGATCGGGGTTAAGAAGAATAGCGTCAGGGCAGGGAGGGGCAGGAATAGACTTCCACAATTTGCAAGCTGAACGAGGGTTGAAGTGGAGACATTAAGTGCAGACAAATCTTAAAAGAAGCATGACTGGGAAGGAAATGAGGAAATATGTGTAGCTAGGTGCCCAGAGAGGGATCTCTTTTGTTTTATACATGGCGGGGGGGGGGGGGGGGGGGTGCGCGCTACATGGAAAAGAAGAACAGTAATGAGAGAGAGCTTGATGCTATAGCGAGTTAGCAAGGGCTGATGCAGTAAGGTGGCTGACATTAAGGCCATAAGTACAAGAGAATCAGCATTAGGGAAGAAGTCTTCTTCCAAAGAGAAGGGAGGAAAGACTAAGTTGTTAATTCTTGTCCTTTGGCCTCAACTTCAGCATAAACACCTTAAGTCCTATTAAGGACTTATTATTACTAAGTAGGTAGGTTTTTTTTTTTAATGTTTATTTATTTTGAGAGATGGAAAGAGAAAGCATGAGCATGAGAAGGGAAGGGAGGGAGGGAGACAGAGAGAGAGAGAGAATGAATCCCCAGCAGGCTCCAGGCTGTCAGTGCAGAGCCCATCGTGGGGCTTGATCCCACAACCTGCGAGATGATGACCTAAGCTGAAATCAAGAGTTGGACATGCAATGGACTGAGCCACCCAGGTGCCCCACTAAGTAGGTATTATATTCATGCATGTATAATCCAGTGCACTTATGGATAGCTGGATATCCTGCAAACCCTTGGATACCATTTACATGCTGGCCCTTCACCTTCTGGAGACAGCCAAGCTAAAGGGTATTTGGGGAGCTCTAAAACCAACACTTGACTCAGAGGTACAGCAGGGAATGCTTTTCACTTGAAAAAATTGAAGTCAGAGCAAACTGTCCCCCTTGAGTCCTGTTGTGCTCAAAATCCCCGTGGCCAACTCTAGGCCACAATAAAGAATTATTGACCGACTCCTAGGGCCAGGCCTGTGGAAAACTCCTCTAGATAATGCTATGAGGAGCCTCGTTTGCATACCCAGTGAGGGAGAAGGTGGGCACATTGTATTTTCTGGGGCTCATTTAGTTCTGGATGCTCCAGGGCCAATCAGCTGAAGACCCAGAACAGAGCTGCATCTACTGGAATAAAAGCTCCATGGGGGCAGGTGCTTTGCATGTCCCCTGTAGTGTCTGACACATATTGAAAAATGAATTTAATAAATGGAAGCAAGCATACCTACAATACCAGTACAGAAGCAGTGATATGGCTGTGGTGATCTTATTTAGTTATTTATTTATAATTTTAATTCCAGTGTAGTTCACATATAGAGTCATATTAGTTTCAGGTGTACAATACAGTGATTCAACAACTCTGTTACTTAGTGCTCATTATGGTAAGTGTACTCCTAATCCCCATCACCTATATTACCCATTCCCCCTGCTCCCCTCTGGTAAACATCGTTTTGTTCTCTATAGTTAAGAATCTGTTTCCTGGTTTCTCTCTCTCTCTCTCTCTCTCTCTCTCTCTCTCTCTCTTTCTCTCTCTCTCTCTCTCTCTTCCTTTGCTTGTTTCTTTTGTTTGTTTTCTTCCTTAAATTCCACATATAAGTGGAATCATAGAGTATTTGTCTTTCTTTGACTTATTTCACTTAGCATGATACTCTAGATGCATCCATGTCATTGCAAATGGCAAAATTTTGTTCTTTTTATGGCTAAATTATATTTCATTGTCTATATATATATATCACCTCTACTTTATCCATTCATCTGTTGATAGATACTTAGGTTTCTTCCATAATTTGGATATTATAAATAATGCTGCTATAAATACAGGGGGGCATATCCCTTTGAATTAGTGTTTTATATTTTTTGGGTAAATATCCAATAGTGCAAATACTGGATTTTAGAGTTTTTAAGTTTTTGAGGAACCACCATACTGTGTTCTACAGTGGTTGCACCAGTTTGCATTCCCACCTACAATGCAGGAGGGTTCATTTTTCTCCACATCCTTGCCAACACTTGTTGGTTCTTGTGTTTTTTAAACTATTTTTTAAGTTTATTTACTTATTTTGAGATACGGAAAGCATGAACAGGGGACGGGAAGACAGAGAGCGAGAGAGAGAGTCCCAAGCAGGAATTGATCCTACAAACCATGACATTATGACCTGAGCTGTAATCAAGAGTCTGATGCTTAATGAATTGAGCCACCCAGGTGCCCCATTCTTGTGTTTTTTTTTTAAATTTTTTTAATGTTTTTATTTATTTTTGAGTGACAGAGAAAGAGTCAGAGCATGAGTGGGGGAGGAGCAGAGAGAGAGGGAGACACAGAATCCGAAGCAGGCTCCAGGCTCTGAGCTATCAGCACAGAGCCCGACGCGGGGCTCGAACCCACAAACCGTGAGATCATGACCTGAGCCGATGTCGGACACTTAACTGACTGGCCACCCAGGCGCCCCCTTGTGTTTTTGATTTTAGCTATGCAGACAGGTGTGAGATGATCTTATTGTAGCTTTGATTTGCACTTCTTTGATGATGAGTAATATTGAGCATCTTTTCATGCGTCTGTTGGCTATCTGGATGACAGCTTTGAAGAAATGTCTTTTGCCCATTTTTAATTAGCTTATTTATATTTTGGGTGTTGAGTTATATCAATTTTTTATATGTTTTAGATTCTAACCCTTTATCAGATATGTCATTTGCAAATAAATTCTCCCATTCTGTAGGTTGCTGTTTAGTTGTATTGATTGTTTCCTTTGCTGTGCAGAAGCTTTTTATTTTGATGTAGTACCAGTAGCTTATTTTTGCTTTTAGTTCCCTTGCCTCAGGAGATATATCTAGAAAAATGTTCCTACTGCTGATATCAGAGACATTACTGCCTGTGCTCTCTTCTAGGATTTTTATGGTTTCAGGTCTCACATTTAGGTCTTTAATCCATTGGAGTTTATCTTTGTGTATGGTATAATGAAGTGGCCCAGTTTCATTCTTTGCATGTAGCTGTCCAATTTTCCCACTACCATTTGTTGAAGAGACTGTTTCTTTCCCATTATCTATTCTCTCCTCCTTTGTTGAAGATTAATTGACCATATAATGTGGGCTTTCTATTCTATTAATCTTTGTGTCTATTTTTGTACCAGTACTGTACTGTTCTGATTATTACAGCTTTATAACATTACTTGAAGTCTGGAATTGTGATACTTGCAGTTTTGTTTCTCTTTTTCTTACTTATTTATTTTATTATTTTTTACATGTTTATTTATTTTTGAGAGAGAGAGAGAGACAGACAGAGACAGAGCATGAGCAGGGGAGGAGCAGAGAGAGAGAAGAAGACACAGAATCTGAGGCAGGCTTCAGGCTCTGAGCCATCAGCACAGAGCGCAACAGGGGGCTCAAATCCACGAATTGGGAGATCATGACCTGAGCCAAAGTCGGAGGCTCAACTGACTGAGCCACTCAGGTGTCCTTGTTTTTCTTTTTAAAGGTTGCTTTGACTATTTGGGATGTTTCATGATTCCATACAAATTTTAGGATATTTTTGTTCTAGTTCTGTAAAAAATGTTGTTGGTATTTTGATAGGGATAGTATTGAATGTGTAGATTGCTTTGGGTTTTATAGACATTTTGACAATATTTGTTCTTCCAATCCATCAGTGAGGAATGTCTTTCCATTTCTTTGTGTAATCTTCAATTTATTTCATCAGTGCTTTATAGTTTTCAAAGTACAGGTCTTTCACTTTGGTTAAGTTTACTCCTAGGTATTTTATTATTTGTGGTGCTGTATAAATGGGATTGTTTTCTTAATTTCTCTTTCTGCTGCTTCATTATAAGTGTATAGAAATGTAATGGATTTCCATACATTGATTTTGTATCCTGCAACTTTACTGAATTTATTTATCAGTTCTACTAGTTTTTTGGTGGAATCTTTGTTTTCTACATATAGTGTTGTGTCATTAGCAAATAGTGAAAGTTTTACTCTTCCTCACCAGTTTGGATTTCTTTTATTTCTTTTTGTTGTCTGATTGCTGTGGATAAGACTTCTAGTACTATGTTTAATAAAAATGGTGAGGGTGAACATCCTTGTCTTATTCCTGACTGTAAGGAAAAAGATCTTAGTCTCTCCCTATTGACTATGATGTTTTCTGCAGGGTTTTCATATAAGGCCTTAATTATGTTGAGGTATGTTCCCTCTAGACCTATTTTGTTGAGGTTTTTTTTTTTTTTATCATGAATGGATGTTGTACTTTTTCAAGCACTTTTTCTGCATCTACTGAAATTATCATATGGTTTTTATTGTGGTGAGCTCTTGATGGACGGCTCACAGATAAGAGCAGAGAATCAGGCAAGTCCTGTTTGCACAGCAGTAGCATTTCTGTTTGCACAGCAGTAGCAATGGTGAGTACTGCAAAGATATTAGCAGGTGGAGATGATCAGGAGGAGCCTCCAACTGCAGGGTCAGGTGAGGGCTGAGAACTGGGCATTTCTGTTTGCACAGCAGTAGCAATGGTGAGTACTGCAAAGATATTAGCAGGTGGAGATGATCAGGAGGAGCCTCCAACTGCAGGGTCAGGTGAAGGCTGAGAACTGGGCATGTACGTGGGGTTATTTGTGTCCCCAGCAGAAGCAGTGATGTTCTGCATCAACCATGTAGAGCCTCAATTTCTTATCTATAAAATAAGGCTAACAATATCAACTCCTTCACATTTTTGTTGTGAAAGTTAAATGACATACTGTTTAAGTGTAAAGTACTTAGCACAATGTGTGGAAAACTAGGACTCTAGACAACAGCCTCATTTCTTTCCACCCTCAGCACCTTGGACAGAGCAAGTGTGCCATCACCATGGAGGAAGTTGTACTGTGTTTACACAGAGTCTAGTATACTTCCATAGATAAATGCATTAAGGTGGTTATGACAGTTATTTGACCTAAAGAATATGAGTGACAGTGAATGTAAACTCCCTATGCTGTCAGCCCGAATCAATACATATCAGGAGTAATGATCCATTGACTTCTGGGTAATGAGAGAAAGTTATGATGTGACTATATTATGGCTTCTCAGAATTTTTATTGCTTTCCCCATGCATTAATATAATAACAAGAAGTATGAATCATTTGCTTCTGGACTGTAAGAAGCTGCAGGCTGAGGTGTTGATCATTTTATGTCAGAAAGTCATTTCTGAAAGAAAAACAACCAGGACAGTGCTGTGGCATTTACTGACAAGTACTTTAAATTTGCAGCTGTCTACATTAGGTGATTTGTCTCTGGAATCATTTAGTTCCTGTTTAGGAAAAACACTTGTCATATTAGAAGGGCAGTGTACAAATTCAGTCGAATGTGAGTGCTAAAAACAAATTTTAAGAAAGGAAAAATGTGCATTATTTTCACAGACACTTTTTTTTTTTTGCCTAATATGTGCCAAACTCTGTTCTAGGCATTAAGTATTACATTCATGTCACACATTCCCTGTCATCACGACATTCATGTTTTAGTGGCAGAGAAAGCCAAATAAATGAGTAATTGGAAGGCAATATGGTAAATAGTAAGTTTAATGGCAGATGACTGTTTAGATATGATGGAAGCTCAAAGAAATGAACCTTAACTGAGACTTGTATAACTATGGCAGATGGTGTCCTTTAATGTTAAAGATTGATCAAGAATTATCTCTACATAAAGGAGAGATGGTTTGAGCAAATTCATAGGTGAGAAATAGCATGGTGTTGGGATGGGAAGAGGGGAAGCCAGAAGGAGTTTGCTATTGCATATTTTGCAAGGCTTGGAGTATTAGGGGACAAATATGGAGGAGGAAGAATTTAGGCATCAGTTGGACTTGCATGTTATGTTGGGAAATGTGTCCTTTATCTTTTAAGTGAACTTTATTGAGGTCATGGGTAGCCCTCTGAGAGTTTTCAGCAGAATTAATACATGATCATATTTATTTATATTGCATAATGTAATAGGCTAAAAGGAGGATGATACTGAAATATCACTAAGGTAAAGTTGACTGGGCACTCAACTCAGATTCCTCTGTGATCATCTCTAGCGATTTATGGCCAACATTCTTCTTCGCTTTTGGTTTCTCTTGGAGAGTAACACTGAGTAACACTCTGATTTCCTTTTCATTTTAGAGATTATTAATTATTATATTTTGAATGAGGGATAAGGAATGTTTATACAGTTTACATATCCATAGTCACTTATTGAGGTTTTATGTAGATTTAAGAACATACAAAATTATCTGAAAAGGCTGTTAAAATATTCCTTCCATCTGGAACCACATATATTTCTGAAGCTAGATTTTTATCATCTAGTTTAACGTAAACAATACATCATGACAGATTTAATGTAGAGCATGTTTGACAATTCAGCTGTCTTCTCTCAATTCAGACTAAAGAGATTTGCAAAAGATGTAAAATTATGTCATTTTTCTACTTGAAATCTTGTTTCAGAAGATATATTTCTAATAAAAATTTATCATTTCTGTAAGCATGTAATAGGTCTATTTTTCAAACTAATGAGTAAATAAATATTTTCTAAAAATTCTGTTTTAATTTCCAATACAGAAAACACCAATAGATATAGCTTATGTAAAAACTGCTCTTTGAAGTCCTCAATATTTTTTACGAGTGTGAAGGGTTTCTGAGAACAACAACAAATCAACTGAGGACCATTGTGTTAGAACAACCACATGATTGGAATCTTATATTTGATTTAAATTTCACTTCTGATATAACTTTTTATTTATGTTTTTTGCCAGTTTCCCTAAGGCAGCAGCAACTACTTCTCTAAAGTCGTATCACACTTTATTTGTACAATATCACTTACCCCAATTTATTACGGTATTTATCAACATTTAAAAAATTTTCTATTACAATGTAAGCTTCATGAGGATGGAATCTACGTCTGATTAATCTTTGTGCCTTCCCATATATCTATCACAGTTGTAGAGTTACATAAATCCTAGGTCCGTGAACACAATACATGAAAATGAGCACATGAAAATTTGCCTTGCCAGGGCCACTCATATTCGGTATTCGAGTCGTGCTTCTTCACTATATTTCATCATCACATTTGGATTCAGTATGGCAGATGTATTACCTTTTTTCTGCCCCATGTTTCTTTTCTGAAAAAACAAACAAACAAGCAAACAAACAAAACCCAAAACCAAAACAGATTCTGAGCAGTACCAGTATCAGATATTATTTCTCAAATTAATCAGAAGAAAATGGATCAGTGCCCAAGAGTCTGTGGGAAACCAGCCAATATCTAAGGAATTTATACTTTTAGTCACTGGATACCATGTATGAAAGAGAAATGAAAGAGAAAAGGAGAAACTCTAATTTCATAAATTACCATTACATATAATTTTTCCCTCCCACATGTACATTCTTAATGATAACTTATTAAGTTTTCATTAACCAGGGGTCATTAATGACTTCTTTTTTTTTTAAACATTTTTTAATGTTTATTTATTTTTGAGAGAGAGACACACACAGAGTGTGAGTGGGGGAGGGTCAGAGAGAGAGAGGGAGACACAGAATCAGAAGCAGGCTCCAGGCTCTGAGCTGTCAGCACAGAGCCTGATGCGGGGCTCAAACACACAAACTGTGAGATCATGACCTGAGCTGAAGTCGGTTGCTTAACCGATTAAGCCACCCAGGTGCCCCATTAATGACTTCTTAATAAGGGGTCATGGACATGATTAAATAAAAAATTAGGGGTACCAATGAACACCAAGAGACAGTTTAAAGGTGTTTATGGAACTGCCATCTTACAAAATAAATTTAATTTCCTCTCTCTCTTTATTTAAAGCAGATGTTGATATTCTTTATATGGACCTGAATCTGGTTTTTAGATAGAAAACAAAAAACTGAAAGAAATTTCATTTGAGAATCCTCAGGTAATGAGGTTCATGTTTTCAGTTCAGTGAAAACATGAGCATTCTCATTAACTTCCTCAATCATATGCTTGCATAGCAAGGGGTAGATCTTAGGATCATGGGGACCAGTAGTAGTAGGAAGGTAGATAGAAGGTAGTCATTCACTACAGGAAATCATTTCTTGGAGTTCAACTCTTTGCTGAATTTTTTCCAATAGAATAAAAAAGTTATTTTCTTGGTATAAGTTCAATCTATGAATATATGATTTATATGTTTGCTGCAGTGTTTTATCATGAGAAAGAACAAGCAGGGCCACAAAGCACATTGTCAAAGAGGTCCTTGTTCCCTCAGAGAAACAAACAAAAAGGCTTCTTCTAGGAAACAACTTTTCACAAAGTGGTACTTATGGAATTGCCAAGACCTAGGCATTGTGTTGGGTAGTTGGCTACAGTTGATTCTTCCAGATCATTTCTTGCTATAAAGAATCAGGTACCACACCTAGAGAAAAATCAAATGTTAAAATATGAGGAAAAGTGAAACATTGGCATCAAAAAGCCTCTGAGGAAAAGGCTGTCATGATCACCTGAGGCCTGAGGTACCTATTGAATTGAGAACTTAGATTTGCCTTTTCTCTATTTTTTTCCCCATTCTGCAGTAGCCAGTGTGACTTTTTAAGCCAGTTAACTTGATCATGTCATTTTCTCTATTAAAATCATTGATCATTTTCCACTGCGCTGAGGATAAAATACAAAATGTTAACATGGCTCCCAAGCTTCCTTGATCCAACTCAGCCCATGGCTGTAATTCCATTTCTTATCTCATTCATTGGACTTATATATCCTCGGAACTGCCTCAAAGCCTTCACACAACTCTTTTCTCCTTAAAACAGCTCTTATGTATCTTCCACATCTGGGATAATTGCTGTTTCTTCTTCAAGTCTCAGCTTAAATGTAATTTCTTGAGTGGGGGATTCTCTGATCCTTAATCTAACTTAGGCCCCCCAAGTTTCATCATATCCTTGCATGTTCCTTTATAATTATTTATCAGAATTTCTAATTTTACATTCACTAATGCATTTAAATGTGTTTCCTCCACTGGACTGAAAGCTCCTGCAAGAGGAGTAAGTTTGCTTGGTTTTCCATTGAATGAGAGGGGCATATGGCCCAGGGGTGGAAAGAAAAAGGGGACAGTATATGAATCACATCTTGCTGTGAAAATCTAAGGAGTCCAAGAGTTCTCACTTCAAAACTGGCATTGTAAAGATAGATATCTCAGGATATAAGAATAGAATAGAATATACTTTATTAGTTTGTTAGCTTGATTTAGGACTTTTAAACACTTAGATTTAGGGCACATGGACCTCCATTTATATATGTGCCCTAAGACCCACAAATGGTAAAACCAGGCCTGATGAAGAAACCTATATGCAAATAGGTACATAGTCTCACGAGACCAGGTTTACATTGTAGCTGAAATACTATTTATTTATTTATTTATTTATTTAGTAGAGGAGGGGCAGAGAGAGAATCCCAAGCAGCCTGAAACCGTGCAGAGTCCAACATGGGCTCCAACTCATAAACCGTGAGATCATGACCTGAGCCAAAACCAAGAATCAGGTACTTAACCGACTGAACCACATAGGCACTCCATCTACTACTCGTAATGCCACATAAAGTGAAATCAAGGAACATTATGAGAAATTAAATATACTAAATATTAGCATGGTCTTTGCCTGACCTGGATCCTGCTATTTACGTAGATGAGAATCGAAATTCTCCATATTATAATCTGGTAATTGAAATAACCATTAAAATCAGAAAACTTTCCACTTGAATAAATACCATCATTTTATGCTGTAAACTTAGCATTGTCTGTAGAAGGCCCCTGACAGTAAATTAATTAAATCTCTGTTCCATTATGGTGTCAGCTAATTTGGAAACTCATTATTTATTTGGCACTAATTTAGCCTAGCAAATTAATTAGAAAAAGCATGGGAAAATAGATGATTCAACATGAAAGTCCAAATCAAGACAAAGAGGCAAGATCAAAGAATGTATTTAGTAAAGAGGGACAGTTACATCATTTTCAGAAGGGCCTTCTCTCTTCCTGTAAACACACATCAGTGCAGAGAAGCTGCTCAAAAGTGGAATTAGGAAACCAGAATCAGGAATTGTCTGTAAGAAAAATAGTTCCTCCTGTGCAAGGATTGTCTACAAAAGGCTGCACTGCACAGTATGTTCACAGAACTCTTGCTGATTTCAGCCCTCTTTACAAGGCAGGATGGGGTGCCTGGGTGGCTCATTCGGTTGAGCATCCGGCTTCGGCTCAGGTCATGATCTCGTGTTTGTGGGTTTGAGCCCTGTGTCAGGCTCTGTGCTGTCCGATAGCTCAGAGCCTGGAGGCTGTCTTCAGATTCTGTGTCTCCCTCTCTCTCTGACCCTCCCTCCTGTGCTCACGCTGTGTCTCTCTCAAAAATAAATAAAACATTAAAAAAATTTTTACAAGACAGGATAGAACTCATGGTACAATTAGGCATTGATCGGCAATCTCTAACGCTGGCCATACTGGTGTATTAGTAATGTGGTTTCTGCAAGGATTTGAAAAGAAAGAACCTGTTTATAGCTGGAGAGACATTATTTTTGTGAGTACCAAAAAAAAATGGTCTGGTGGTACATGGTGGCCACCCATACTTCTAGATAGTGTCAGCTGAATGAAAGAATACTCGAGGCAAAGAATCTTCCTGCTTTCCTCAAGGGTGCAGGGTAGTCCAGGAAAATAAAAAAGAAAAAGGCTTTTAGTTCATCCCCTAGGTGAATGTGGTTGGTAACAATTCACTGGAGTTTGTTATGTTTTCTTCTCTAATCTAAAAGTTTGTCAGATATTAACTTTTTATGGATCTGCACGAGAAAAGTGAGTGAAATACTGCTAATACGCAGCATGATCATTAGAAAGTCTGTTAACTAAAGTTTTATTCAGTCACAAAAGACAGATTCAATATTTACTAGATAAGAGCCACTGGGCTCTGTCTTGCACCTTGAGGAGTTTTGTGCATAACTGTGTAGGCACTCTGGCCCCCATAGCCACACTCCATCCACCCTCTCCCCACCAACAACTGCCTTATGGACTCCTTTCGGCCTGGAGGTACATACCTGTATATAACAATCCACCTCAAAAAAGAGGCTCACACAGTCGAAGTGGGCTCAGAACAGTCTGGGTGGGAATTCCAGTTTCCCAGGTATCCAAAGTCTGGTCTAGAAGAAGTAGGCTTGTGGATGTGCACTTGTATAGATGTCTATTTGGTCCTGTGGGTTGCTTATTCTGTGAGGAAGGGGCACAATCAGAGAAGGGCCAAGCAGAGTCAGAGACCCCTGTTGTTTGGGTATCAGGGTGATACTGCTTACACTTGTACTTTCTAGTGGCACGGAGAAGAATGGATTCCATACTTTTGAAATAACCAATCATTACCTGCTCATAGGTCAATACCCTCTTCATTCATAACAGAAAGCAGGAGTTGAGGGTCGTTCTGACCCTCTTTCTGATCCCTTGCCTACTATTCCACTATACCTTGCAATCTGTATTTGAGGTAGAGATAAACAGTCGGTCCAAAAAAGTACCCATTTAAGCCACTAGCCATGTTCTCTAATTTAAAAAAAAAAAATTCTGGGCTATCTTAGCTACAAGGCAGGTGTGAAATCCTCTTAGCAGATGCTTTAAAATGAGCCAGGAAAGAACAAAACCATTCTATTGTAAGCCAGCCTGCCAATGTACTCCGTTGAATCTGAGCCAATAATTCATGCAGAGTGATGCTACTTACCAAATTGTTTCATGATCTTCCCCCCACATTCATCATGAGAAATAGCTCAGGCTTCAAGAGGCTTCAAAATTAAAGAATTAAGACTCTAAGACTTCACTGGCTGAACACTCATCATCTCATGCCTTTTGTCTATGTAACTTACAAAATGTTTTATTCTTTAAATCAGCATAGATTGTATGAAAGAAAAAATTTCTTCCTGATATTTTTTATGTTGAAACATACCTAACATTGCCTCTTCCAGGAAGAATGTGCAGACCCTATAGTCAGTACTCACAGTCTGAAGAGACTCTAAGTGGAAAATGCAAATATGAAAGATTGGTCAGAGACTTACCTCTAGTTTCCATGGAAATTAGCATATCTACCTAAAGAGTGATACAGGATAAAATTTCAGGCTAAATTTCATCTAATGCAATTGCTTTGCTTTTAGGAACATAATATAGATGTTGGAGCTAAAGACTAAAGAGAAATTAATGTCTAAAATTTCAAAAAAGATGCCCATAAAATCATCATAGTAATAATTATTTTAATGAATGACTCTATCATAAGTTAAAGGAAACTCCTATGCATAAATGGCAGAGATTGGTTGGTGAAAATATTAATGTAATATCCCTTCTTCTTTTTCCTAAACACAGTGGAAGATTAAATCAATTATTCTGAGCAGGCATTCGCTAAGGACTGTAATGAAAACAGAATGAAACCATTTAAACGAACGCACATTTAGGACTTAAAAACAAATGAAAGCAAGATCTTCCTTAATGAATGTACCTAATTCTCTAATATGGGCATTAATGGTTGTTGGTGTTTAGTTTTCACATAAAATTATAATGTTGGTAGCTGGATAAGGATGTAGAGAAAGTCTACATTGATGGTTCCCATACCTGGCTCATCATGGAATCATCTACAGCAGTGTCTCCTAAACTTCAATGCTCATTCAGATAACATAGGGGACCTTGTTTAAAGTACATATTCTGATTCAGGAAGTCTGGGGTGAGGCCTACTATTCTGCATCTCTAACACACTCCCAAGGGATCCTAATATTGCTGGCCTGTGCACCATTCTTTGGATAGCAAATACCTAAAGACCCATGTAAAAATACAGATTCTGAGGTCTCCTACCAAAAGATTTCAACTTCTTGTAATAGAGCTTGAAAAGTTTCTTATTGGGGCACCTGGGTGGCTCAGTCAGTTAAGTGGCCGACTTCAGTTCAGGTCACGATCTCATGGTTCGTGGGCTCGATCGAGCCCTGCATCAGGCTCTGTGCTGACAGTTCAGAGCCTGAAGCCTCCATCAGATTCTGTGTCTCCCTCTCTCTCTGACCCTCCCCCGCTCATGCTCTGTTTCTCTCTGTCTCAATAAAAAAAATAAATAAAAAAAATTAAAAAATTAAAAAAAGTTTCTTATTATATAGATGAGGAAACTGAGGCATAGTGACATCTCAGATAACAGGATAGTGATCAAGTCAACAGTATTCCAAAGGCCTCCTAGCCCCATCCATTGCTATTTCACTGACACAGAAATGCCTCCCATGGTTATGGCTAAGGGAACCTTCCCTGTTTTACACTCAGGATGTCCCACCTGCACAGTTGCATAGAGATCTAGGCTAAGAAGGGCCCTATGCCTGGAGTTTAATGCTCTATGGTTGAAATCTCTAAATTCATAATAATTTTCTCTTTGAATTTATGTTTTATAATTGAAGTTCAGTGGGACAATGGAGCACGTGTAGAGGGAGGGCTTGGTGTCACCGCTCGTGTGTGGTCTTGCCTCCTGTAGCTTCCTCACCTCCCTAACAGAGATTATTGGCCCCCTGCTACCCAAGTCCTGGTGCCCCAGGCTCTACTTGGCCTCCTTCTCCCCACTTCTGGCCGGACTGCTGCTGGTCTCCATCAGGAGCAGTGGTCAGGTTGGATTGGTGAAGGGAGAGGTCATGTCCCTCCAGCATCCTCCTTCTGTGTGGAAACCTGGGGGGTGCATTTGGGGAGAATTAGGGTTGAGTGTCTCCTGTGGTGCCCCAGGGAAGGGAATAATGGCAGTGTTCCAGCACTAGGCTAACAGTGCAATGATATATTAGGAAGGTGGCTTGACAGGGGCCTCTCATCTATCTCATCCAAGTACCACACGTGTCTTTGAGAAGAGGCTTCGATTCCTTGGGGTTGCCTACTTGTTGTGAATTGGGGAAGTGGCTGATTGGAAGGGGAGATTGAATTCTCCATCTTTGGTGGGGGCCCTGGATTTTCTTTTTGAATTGGGCCTCACCAATTATATTAGCTGGCCTTGTTTGCAAGATTGTGTGGTGCACCAATTCTCTCAAAGGACTTCAGCCAGAGGATAGCCTGGGAATAACCTCAAGACTATGATTTGAATTCAGCTTTTATAGACTACTTTCAGGTGGTCACCAGATTATTGATTTACACTATAGAAGCCTTTCAACTTACTACTGTAAATAGTCTCTTTACAGTGATATAAGTATTGGTTTACATTTTGAATTTGTGCTTAATTGGAATGAAGTAGAGAGGGAGCCAGTTGGGTGGTTGGTTGCATGAAGAAAAGAAGCATTGCTCTTCCTATTAGGAATATCTTGCAACCTCTTCCCTTGTCGAAAATGATGAGATGTACTTCAGGGGACCCACCAGCTGCCGTGACACATTTCTCCTATCTTTTGCCCTTGTCAGGTAGGAAGAAATTTTTCCTTCGTGCAAGCTTCTTCTAGCTGGACTGAGAATTAAATTTACATGAGACAGATTAACAGGAGAGAATCAAATTTAATTTTGTACTTATAGGGAATCCACACAGACATCAAATTCCCAAGTCAGGCAAAATGCAGCTTATATAAAATCCTGAGCTAAGGAGATGGTTGAGGATCTAAGGACACAAAAGGGAGGAAGGTCATTGGCAGGAAGGCAAGAGATGGTGGGAAAACAAAGTTTGTCTTGTTATACTGATAAGTTTCTTAGGTAAAAAGGAGTCGGTTAAATGATCTGGTACAGGTTCCCCTTTGCAATGTAAATTTAGGCAGTTGCGGGGAGGCAGAGGTGAGGGGTGGCAGGGGTGGTAGAGAGCTTTCTTGCTGGGTTTTGGTTACTTTCGACTCAAAACAATCTACATGCCATTGTGGCCTGTCTTGGGCTGCCTGACCTTGGCCCCTGCACCCTCATTTGTGTGCCTCCAAATCCATCATATGGGCAAGGTTACAAGACATGGCCTCTGATAGAGATGTCCCTTCAACTCTGCCTTTCTGGTCAAATAATACTGAAAGAGGTGATCTTGATTACACTTGCATGCTTCTCTTTAAAGCCAGAGTGTGCAGCGTGCCCTGCCATGAGGCACTGCCAGAGGTAAGAACGCCAGAAACAGCTTTGGAATCTGAGCAACAATCAGAAGGAAAACAAAGGTCTAAGGACCAAGCTCTTCAACAGGATACATCCTCAGAAATGAGGCTTTTTTTTTTCTTCACCCAAATGCGTAATGGTATCCATGTTTCTGCCTAAGGAAAAATTGTCAGTTGATTTCTGAATGCAATCAAATAATGTGCATCACTTCAGTACACATAGAACAGAGAGAAGAATGAAGAAAACAGAAAATAGGAGCTGGCCAGCAGCAAAGAGAAACTACTGGAGTAAATAATGATTAGAAGGTGACATTTACACAGCATTTTTGGTGGTGGGAGATTCTCCTTAAGAATATTATTAGTAGGGTTACCTGGCTGACTCAGCCAGAAGAGTATGTGAGTCTTGCCTTTGGGGTTAGAAGTTCAAGCCCCGTGCTGGTTGTAAAGATTAAAAAGATAATAATAAACTTAAAAAAAAGAGTAGTGTTAGTAAAGCCTTTGTATCTAAAGTGAAGTGAGAGTAATTATAAATTATTGAGACCGAAAAAATTTCAAACCATGATAAAAAAAAATGACCTTCAGGCACAGACCAGTGTGCAGCAAGAGCAGTGAGGGGCCCACGAGAGAGTCAGCTGAACCAGGACACACAAGCCAGAAGTTCACACTAAACTGAAGATGAACATTCTCGAAACCACACCTGACTCTAAGTCCTTGCAGCTCATTTAGAGGGAGGTAATTTGTATTTCATATGAGAAATGCTGTAAGTCATTTGCAATTTGTTTTTAATTATCTTATTAACTACATAATAAGCGCTATGTGATTCGCATTCTACACTGTGTGCTTATATTTAAAAACTTCCTCCATGAAGCCTTGTCAAAGACAAATGCACTGGAAAGATCACACTTGGCTACTGTCTGCAAAAATTTTGTGCCCAGAGAGGTAAGCAGATTCTCAGGGAATGTTGAATTGTGCCTTAACCAGACTTACTCTGTGATATTGTGTTAAGCACTGTACAGTGTCAGTCTATCAGCCTATCTTTTAATTTATTTATTGAAATGGGCACCATAGCGTTACTCTATGTGAGCACAGTTATAGAACTGAGTTATTGAAAATTCTGTCTCTGGATCCATTGGTTTCCGAAAGTAAATCAAAGAGGGGTGGATGCAGAGAAAGGGGAACCGTTTGCACTATTGGTGGGAGTACAAATTGGTACAGCCACTCTGGAAAACAGTATGGAGGTTCTCAAAAAATTAAAAATAGAACTGCCCTATAACCCAGCAATTGCATTACTAGAAATTTATCCGAAGAGTACAAAAATGCTGATTTGAAGGGGCACACACACCCCAATGTTGATAGCAGCACTATCGACAATAGCCAAAGTATGGAAAGAGCCCAAATATCCATTGACTGATGAATGGATAAAGAAGATGTGGTGTGTATATATGCATACACAATGGTGGAATACTAAGCAGTCAAAAAGAATGAAATCTTGCCATTTGCAACAACATGGATGGAGAACTTGGTTGTACTATGCTAAGTGAAATAAGTCAAAAGACAGATATCATATGTCACTCATGTGGAATTTGAGAAACTCAACAGATGAACATAGAGGAAGGGAAGGAAAAATAAGATGAAAACAGAGAGGGAGGCAAACCATAAGAGACTCTTAAATACAGAGAACAAACTGGGGGTTGCTAGAGGAAATGTTGGTGGGGAGATGGGTTAAATGGGTGACGGGCATTAAGCACTGGGTGTTATTTGTAAGAGATGATTCACTGGGTTCTACTCCTGAAACCAAGACTACACTGTATGTTAATTAATTTGAATTTAAGTTAAAAAGGGGGGTGGTGGAGCAGTTGCTGAAAATGGTCAGTGAGGAAAATGAGGACTTTCAAGCCCCTTGCTCCCATGCAAAACACTGCAAATCTGTGCACCCTGGTACTTGGTAGTTTTCACATCACTCTTCAAAGGCCAATGAGGAAGAAGTTTCATTTACATAGAAGTACAGTAGGCTCCAGAATTGTGGTGAGGAAGTGTCTTTAATAAAGATGAGCTAAAGACTTATTTGTAGTTTCTTACCCCTACTGCTATGCGAAAACCCTCGTAGTAAACTGAAACTATAAAGAAAAAGAATACGGCGAAATTTTGAAACGTATTCTTGATTTGCTCCAGGGGTAGTGTTGTGCCATTTGTTTTGGTGAAAATAATAGATATGACATTTAAATAACTTTCTTGCAAGACTATTTTTTTATTGGGAATATCTGCTACAAAGATGTTTAGATGTGTAGATATATATAATCATAAACTTTTTTATTTAATCTATTTACTTGATTTATTATATGAAAATGAACCATCCTTATATTTCTTTAATAAACCTTATGTGTTTTCCATCAATATATTACTATTTATATTATACTATAGTTGTATATTACACTATTTATATTATTAATATTTAGAAACATTATTACTGGGATTTTTGTATCTTTTTTAGTCACTTAAAAAACAAAAACAAATTCTGGCATTAGAATTATGCTGTCTTCATGAATGAAATAAGGGTTTTTTATTCTCTCTAACCAGGAATAAATTAAACATTATGAAATTATCAGTTCTGTATCTGTGAACACATTGGCTATTTAATTTTATTTTTTTAATTTTTTTTAATGTTTACTTATTTTTGAGAGAGAGAGACAGACAGACAGACAGACAGACCAGGAGCAGAGGAGGGGCAGAGAGAGAGAGGGAGACACAGAATCCGAAGCAGGTTCCAGGCTCTGAGCTGTCAACAGAGAGCTGGTTATAGGATTTGAACTCACGAATCGTGAGATCATGACCTGAGCCAGAGTCGGTTGCTCAACTGACTGAGCCACCCATGTGCCCCAGCTTATTGGCTATTTTAAAGGGTAGTTCTAAAAAATCTCATTTCTCATAATTGTTGAAACATCTCTTTAAATTTTCCATAGGTCAATTTTTATTTAATTCTTTTTATTGAGGTATAATTGACATATTGTATTATATTAGTTTTAGGTGTACAACCTAATAATTGGATATTTGTACATCTTGCAAAAGTCTGGTTATCATCCATGACCATACAGAGCTAAAATTTTTTTCTTTTTGTTTTCTTTTTTTCTTTTCTGTGTGTGTGTGTGTGTGTGTGTGTGTGTGTGTGTGATGAGGACTTTTCTTTAATGTTTATTTTTGAGGGAGAGAAAGAGAGAGAGAGACAGAGACAGAGAGAGACAGAGAGAAAACACAAGTGGGGGAGGGGCAGAGAGTGAGAGAGGGAGGCACAGAATCTGAAGCAGGGTCCCAAGCTCTGAGCTCTAAGCACAGAGAGCTCTAAGCAGGGCTCGAATCCACAAACTGGGAGATCGTGACCTGAGCCACCCAGGCACCCCTGTGTTGGGGACGTAAGTGATCAATTTTAGTAAATTGTTTTTCTCTAAAATTTTTCAAATTTGTTATCTAATACTGTACAGGATATGTTTGTATTAGCTTTAATTTTCTTATATTCTTAGTTTTGTTTCCTTTTTCCTTCTTAGTCGTGTATATTTTCTACTTCTTTTCTTAATCAGTCACACAGCAATTTTTTTTTTGTCTTTTCAAAAAGTTTTGTAATCTATTATTTCTACTATGCTTTTGTTTTCCTTTCCACTACTTTTGTGTTTTACCATTATCTATTCTCGCTTTCAGGATTGTCTTCGTTTATCTTATTGTTCTTTCCATTAATATCTGGTTAATTTCCTTACACTTTTGTCTTTATTTGTTAGCATTTAAAGCTATACATTTCTGGGGCACCTGGGTGCCCAGTCAAGTGTCTGACTCTGGATTTCAGCTCAGGTCATGATCTCGCAGTTGGTGAACTTGAGACCATGTCAGGCTCCACACTGACAGCACAGAGCTGCTGTCAGTGGCTCTCCCTCCCTGTTTCTCTCTGACCCTCCCTGGCTTGCTCTCTCTCTTTCTACCTCTTCTCTCTCTCTCAAAAAATAAATCAGTAAAAATTTTAAAAAATTTAAAAACGTCTTTACAAAATAATAAAGCTATACATTTCCTCTGAATATAGCTTTTGCTGTATTTGTAACTATCTATTTTGTAATTTCCTCTTTGATCCATGAATATTGAAGGCTGTTAATATTTGTGGTAATATATTTGTAATGTGCTTTTTATTTGATTCAATTTTTACCAGGGAATATGATCTATAATATCTTTTTTGAAATATAAAGCTTTTTTTTTTTATTAAAAAAAAAAAGGAGGGCGCCTGGGTGGCTCAGTTGGTTAAACGTCTGACTTTGGCTCAGGTCATGATCTCATGGTTTGTGGGTTTGAGCCCCGCATGGGGCTCTGTGCTGACAGCTCAGAGCCTGGAGCCTGCTTCGGATTCAGCATCTCCCTCTCTCTCTGTCCCTCCCCTGCTCGTGCTCTGTCTTTCTCTCTCTCAAAAAAAAAAAAACCATTAAAAGATAATAAAATAAAATAAAATAAATACAAAGCTTTATTTTGAATCAAATGCATGATATATATTCATAAGTAGATATAAGAAAAATGGATAGTATATGTTCATATTTATGTATACACATACACACACATATTATATTTAATCGCTCTTACGTAGTTTCTCATTTTCCTTGCCTGATTTTGACCTTGGACCCTCAAATGAAATAATTTTATTAACTTCACACTATAATTTGATTTTTATCACTATCTCCTTACATTTCTAATGCATTTATCATATACACAAACCTCTTTGCTATTAGGTAGTACATCCTGGGTTATGATTGGTAACATTTATATGAATTATACCTATTATAATTTTAAAACATCCCTCTTTACTATTTAAATTTTATATCTAAGCTTTTCTGATGATATATTGCCATTATTACTTTTCTTATGTTTGCATTTGTCTAGTATCTCTCTTCTTTTTTAAGTAATCCTTTTTTTAAGTTTATTTATTTTTGAGAGAAAGAGATAGAGAGAGAGAGAGAGAGAGAGAGAGAGAGCAAGCAGGGGAAGGGCAGAGAGAGACAGAGAGAGAGAATCCCAAACAGTCCCATGACCACAAGATCACAATCTGAGCTGATATCAAGAGTTGATGCTTAACCAACTGAGCCGCCCAGTTACCCCTTGCCTGCTATCTTTTGATTTATCCCATTATTTTCAACTGTTCTCTATCACTTGGTCTGAAGCAAGTTTCTTGTGAACAGCATATTGCTCGATTTTGGTTTTTAACCTAATTTGACAGCCTTTGTCTTTTTATGGAAGAATTCAATCAGAGAATTCAGTTCTTAAGATGAACCAGAGCATAGAGGAGAGAGACTGCCTCTGCATACTTAAGTAGATTGTGTTCCAGAGATGTAGAAATTGTTGAGGCTGGAGAACTAACTAGCTTATTGTATAGACGGGTTTCTAGGGGGAATGTCCTAAGAATTCCAGTTAATTGTTTCATGATTAAGAGAGTTGCCAAGGTTCCCCTGTAACATTTCTCATCAGAATGTTCTGTGGGGAAGAAATAAAAAGCGAAACAGGCCAGGAAGCTGCAACAAGATTCAAAAGAGAAAAGAGTGAGTGACCAGGAAATGTAAGTCACTACTGAGCCAATTAAGGATTAGGAGATGCAGCAGGATGTCCCAGACAGAACCTATTTGAGGTCAAGTGTAGACAAGTAGTGTGAGTTCTTGCACAGCTAATGTATCCCTGGGTGCCAACTGAGTAACACACAGGGAAGCATTCTCCTACTACTCAACCCCCTATTAGCAGGCAGGAACATGGCAGGCTGCAAAAATAATAGGTAATGCCAAAAGCAGGGGTGAATCCAGGTTTTGTGAAGCCTGAAGCTTAAGCTATTCGGCAGGGGGTACTCTTCAAGAAAAAGAACACAAAATTAGGTACAAACACGAATGTTTTTGAGATAAGAAAAGAAATCACAAGAAACAACCATGCCCTTAGAAATTCAGGTCTTCTTAGATCATTTTGGATATGTGACTAGAAACCCTCCCATAGTAGTGTCGCTTGATTGTATGTGAGTGTTCCTTCTCCACGCCGAACACCGGACAACTCAGCCCTGGAAGGACTATGTAAGTGAGAAGCCCTGAACGTTTAGCTCAATTAGCCTGAAGGTAAATCTGCCCCTGCTCAAAGAGTTGGCTTCTATAAAAGTAGGAAGTATAGGATATATTTGTTCAACTCAGGCTAACCTTGGAAGCCAGGCCTAGGAATATAGAAGGAAGTCCTAGGAAAAAAGGCTGTTAGCAGGATGCAGTCCAAAATCAGTAAACTGAGATTTACCCATACAAAGTTCAGGTGATTTGAGAACTCAGGTGGCAATGCATAATTTCCAAATCTTTACAGTTGCTGAAACTATACTGTATTGATTATCAGAGAAACAGAGAAACTGGGAAAAATACGTTGGGTGGCAAGATATTGTGAATGCCAAGCATTTGGTGACATCACTCACTTTTCAAAAAAAGAAAAAAGATGAGACTGGATTCCATAACGAGAGAGGGGTTGACTTAAGGGACAATTTGGTCAACTTACACTAGAGCAATCCTAAACTTAAGCAGCTGTATTTTTTTATTTTGTAATTCACTAATTAGAAATCCTTTATCAAAGCTCTGAGAGTACAGTAGAAGATTGCTGACCCTTGAAGAATGGACTAGTCACCAAGCCCCTGCAGTCAGTGAGATTGGTGACAGAAGCGTGGGAAATCAGGTCATATTCTCTGAAGTTCAATGTCCCAGCATACGATAATAAGAAGTCATTTTAAGGAAGTTGATTGATTGAAATTGTTCACTTCAGAAGAGGTGGGGGAGTCAAAAACTTGTGATATGTTTACCCTGGATTTAAAGCCATGGAATCAAACTCAGAATTGTCTGGTAGGGCATCTTACCAAATATTCAGACTTTGTCAGGCTTTGCTTCTAAGTGCCTATTACTGTCAACACCTGTCTCTTACTAGCTGGAGAGATTAGAGAGCCTTCACCTATAGATGTGGCCTGGATTTGCCGAGGAATTGATTGAGTTTGGATGTGGTAATATGTAAAGAGCTGAATTTCATTTGGAGTGGTGGTAAAAATGATGTTGAGATGGATGCCTGGTTGGCTCCATCGGTTAAGTGTCTGACTTCAGCTCAGGATATGATCTCATGGTTGGTGAGTTTGAGCCCCACATCAGATTTGCTGCTGTCAGCCTGGAGCCCCTCCTTGGATCCTCTGTCTCCCTTTCCTTGTGCCCCTCCAGCCCCCACCAAAGATAAATAAACATAAAAAATTAAAACAAAATGATGTCAGGTGTATTGACAATACCCGGAATTAGGTTTAGTCACCTTAGTCTAAATCTTGTGTATCTTGCATGAATCTTTGGAGATTTATGTGTGTACATAGTATCTTTCATGCATTCTTAGTCTGTATAAATAAGGGGTCTCCCTCTATTCCTGATTTGTACTTAATTCTCTGCTAGGGACTTGAATCCTATGTGGGCCAGGTATTGAAAACCCACTGAACCTGCCAGAACCTTCTTCTTAGAGAATGGACCTCATGTCTCAAGCTTTATCTGTGTCCTACTTTGTACTTAATGGATCCCATTCTGCAGAGAAACCCCTAGACCTTTAACTACTTGAAGGAAGAGTTCTGAAATTTGCAAATCCCTGTTGACCCCTGTTATTGTGTCAGCCATATTGTCTCTCATTGGCAGCCCCAAATCAAAACTCCTTATAACCTTGGTTATAGCTACCTGTAGAGAACCATGGGCTGGTGCAGGTAAATTAAGACAGTTGAAAGAAGGATATCCTGTTGTGTTTCAGGTTTAATATAATATTCCCAGATAAAATTCTCAACAGAGCCTTTAATGGTTCCCACAGAAATGAGAGGGCCAATGAGAAATGGCCTAATGGTTAAGAGAATCTGAAATAATGGAGATTGTGATGCCCTTGTTTTATTGTATCCTAAATTCAATCCGACCTTGGTTTTAGGGATTTATTCTCCACTAATCTCATTACTTATGACATGTGTAAGAACTAAGTCTGAGGAATATGAACTGTAGGGACTGAGGGCAGGCTGCCTTAGCATGGGCCTCACTGGCATGAAGATTATTCTGAGCTGAAGGCATTCTAGACCCTATGGCCTCAAGGGAAACTTTTGCCCCTCCCTTAACTACATGAGAGAATCTAAATTGGGGATATTTCCCGGAATAAGGGTTATTAGCTGAGATGAATTTTATCTGAGTGACCCATCTGTATGGCAGGGCAAACATCTAATTACCAAACATCTGCTCTTCTGCTTATTGCCCTGTGAACTACATTCCTTTCCTCTGAAGTCCCAGACCCCTCCCCCCTTCTCCATGCTTCACAATGACATATGTTCCTCATTTTGACTGAATGTCTGGAACTGCCATGTCTATGTGGATTCCCCATAAATATGAAATTAAATCTGATATTCTACTGTTAATGTGTCTCATATCAATTTGGTTTAATCCAGCAAGAAGGATCTTTGAGGGAATAGAAATCTTGCTCCCTAACAGAATCTTTCTACTTTTGTTATTTGTGGGTTTGGGCAGGGGATAATGCATCTAACAAATCTTTGAATTAGTTTTTGTTGATATTTATCATAAACTTTCTGTGTGATAATTTTGCATGAACAGAATGTGCCTTGGATTTAATGTTTAGTTAGTAGAAAATGTGAAAAGAACATGCTAAGGCAAAATTGTAGTATAAAACACTGTTTTTCTTGAAATAATGTGTCTACTCTTGTGATATAGTTGTGGTGTGTTTGGTGATTTTCTGTAAGTTTTGATTTTTATTTATGGAGTTCAGCTACCAGATTGTAGTTACACAGACTGTTTGGAATTGGTAAAACATTCACCACATTTGTAAAGGTGAAGGAAGTATTTACTGGGATAAAAGATGTCATCCCAGACTTTTAAGTGAAGATTAAAAGCTTAATTTAAGTGTAGGAAACTTGAACAAGTGCCAAAACAATTCAAAGGTAGAGTATAAAACCATATTCAACTTAACTGTAACTGTTAGGCTAACTGTAAATTATATTGTTAATAATATAATGAGTATAATTTATTGAGTGTGTATTCAGCATTTTGTATGGACTAATTCATTAAAATGTTGTAGCAATCCTATATAAAGTAGGTGCTATCATTGACATTTTCCATCTTTAATTTTTAAATATAAAATTGATAGACATATTGCAAAGCCAGTTTAGCTTCAATTATATTTTGAATCTCAGCTGGAAATATTATTTTTTGAGCATTGTATCTGTCACTATTATTTAGGATAAAATAAATTCTCACTGTGAACAGATTATGTTTTATAATCATTGCCATAAAATGACATCAGACCTCTACAGAAGTGACATACAGAACTGGAGATATTTTTCTGTGGTTGTTTATCTAATTATAAAATTAGATAAAGGGTATAGACACTTGCAAAATAAAATAAATTCACAACTCTGTAAGTTTGCCATCATGTTTTGAATTGTGTCACTTTTGCTTAGAAATTTATCTTAACAGTGTTAAGTAATGTCTGGAATATAATGTGCATACAAATGTGATAATCAAAATTCATAAATGCTCAGGCACCACTGATGTCATACACATAGTACTGTTCTAAAATAACAAGGTGGGTACAGAGTCTAATACTCATTTATGCCCAGTGAATGCACAAGAGAGAAAAAATATCTCCAAGTCAAATTTAAAAACCAATATTCACGCATTTCAAAGAATGCTATATCCAAGCTCTGATTGTAGAAACATTTTTTAAAGAGCATTTTCTCCTCCATTAATTATGTCAATTGCTTCCCCAGCAATTTACATTCATGAACCTTGGTTTCTAAGGCATTTTATAATGACAACATAAATGAATGAACAGAGCCTTTTCAGCCTTCCCTTTATATGAAAATGGTTAAGGGCACCTTTTAAGTGTTCCCATTGTTCTATCACTGTGTACTTCCTCTGAGAATAATTGCATTACCTTTGCCTACTCTAGGATATCCTTGAAAATAAAAACCAAGGTTTTATCTCAGAGGTAAATGTTCTGCAGACCTGAGACAGTCATCACTGTACTTCCTAATTCTCTTGCTGAAGCCCATGACCTTCATTGTTATCAATCTTAGAGAATAGCTTTCAAGCAGTTCCATTTTAGTGACTGAAAGTGAAATGTTTTGTTCAAAGCACCACACACAAGTCACACAACGACTCTATTTACATGTTAATGGAATAGCTGAACAGAGATGCTTAAGGCAACCAGAGGTTACCATCAAGATCCCTCATAGTGTTTGCATTGCTTCGGGTGGTATGTTGCAGATGGTTCCTAAAACAACCAAATGCATTAATGATGCTCTGTTTGAACCTTACCTAATTCACTTTCAAGTGGCTACTAGAGTATTAAACATCAGCCCTGCTCCCTGGTACTAAGCCAGAATTCTCTGATGGTCAGAGCATTCTTCCCTTGGAATGAGGTAGACGATGATAGATGTGATATAAATTACTACTCTCAGACCATAAATTACTTGTGCTGGGTCCCTGCCAAGGCTCTCATCTAAGGAAACTCCAATGGGTCAAGTTGAGTACCAAGATACCCTTCAAAAAGAAAGGATATGCAAATTTTAGCAATCTTATCTGTAACCATAATTCATTTCTTTCATGGATTCATTCTCACATAATTTTTCAGTTAGAACAGAGCCACTTCCTCACCGGACCGTCTCACCCAAAATAATGCATCAGATGTATGGACTTATCTCTCATTGACTGATTCATTCCTTGGTCCTCCTTAGAGAACTAGAGGAGGGTGGTTTCATCATTTTTCTTTCATTTGTGTTATCTAGCTTGGAAAGATAAAGTTTAATACTAAGGATAAAGGCATTTGGGGGGCTTTTATCAGTTCTAATTTATTTATTTAAATAAAACAATATATTAGACTTGTGGTTAAACATAGTCTTCTCTCCTAAGAGCACACTAACTGATAGCAACAGAATGAAAACAAGGTTTTAAGTCCATATAGATAAATACGGAAGAAAATAAGACAGTAGCTTAAAAGACTTTCATTTAGGGAGAACATGAAAAGATATAACTGATTTATCAAGGCAGGGAGAACCCAACCTATACCACTTCAGACAGGAATACTAATGATGAGTAAGAATACTCATCCCTGGGCATTGTGTCAAGGGCTTGGAGGCCCGAGCTTCTCCAGTGGGGAAGTATTAAACAAGGGCATTGATTGAAAATAACATGGGGAGTTAGAACCCTTGATCCTCTTACTTCTGAAAGTCTTGTCATTACTGTTCGTCATTCATAACTGCTCCTTGGCAGGGGGGTCAAATATTTACTCCCTGGGAAAATTGACCTAGACAAGTTCTGGACAACCAACATCAAAAAGGCAGGAATAAAGGTCCACATCCAAAAAATAGAGGGAATATGTCAAAGTTTGTAGGGTCACATTGCATAGTGCATCATGGAATTCCTCACTGAAGAATATCCTTGCTGAGTGGTGTCTTAAGTTTTTCTCATCCACCCAGCTTCCAGAAGATTAGCATACTTTATTACCATTCCACTGCCATGCTTGTAAAGAAGACTGCAGGGTTTAAAAGATTTTCACATATTTATATTTAAAAGTTCACCCAATGAACCAGCCATTGTCGTCCCTAATTACCCTGTAATTAAACAGTGTGAGGTAGGGCTCCCATTTCATTCCCTCACATTTGAATATACAGTTGCCCAGCCCCACTTACTGAAAAGACTCCTACTGCTTTTTTGTTTCTATCTTCCGACTGCTTGGTTCTAGATGCATATTTGGCTGTGGAAGTGCATGTCAAAAAGGGAAACTAAAGCCCTAGGTTTTTAGCCATCAGAACTAGAAGAGGGATCCAGGGAAAAGGAAGAGTGTCAGAGATATTGAGGAAAGCACTCATTCTCAAGCTGCTTAGATCTGACCATAAACAAATACTAAAATTTTCATAACAGAAATACAAAGTAGAATACTGCACATGTCCCAGACTTGGGCAATCAGGACAGATCTGAATAACCCTGCAAAGACCATAAAAAATTAACAGACATGGAACCACAGTCCACAAGATATAAGTTAGAACTTGTGGTCTGAATTTAATTTATTGATTGCCCGCTAAAACAAATGAAAATATTAACATTTTCCATGTTTCCATAAACAAGATGCAAGAATCTAATAATGTGATATTCAAAATATACAAAATATAATGCAAACTTACTTGATATATGAAGAATGAAGAAAATCTCAACAACTCACAAGGCAAAAGACAAGCAATGGACACCAATCCCCTGATGACCCAAATATTGGAAGTATGACAAAGACTTTTAAAGCAGTCATTATGACCATGTTCCAACAGCTTAGAGCCAGCACTTTGGAAACAAATGGAAAGCTAGGACAGCTCAGTAGGGAAAGAAAAGATACAAATCAGAACAAAATGGAAATTTTCAAACTGAAAAACACAAGAACCAACATTTAAAATATATCTAATGGACTCAACAGCAGGATGGAGGTCACTAAAGGAAGAATCAGTGAACTTGAACCTAGATCAACAGAACCTATCCAATTTGACCAACAGAGAAAAAATATTGGGGGGAAAAACAGCCCTTCTTCTCATAGAATTATATAAAATGCAGAGAGGTCTAATTTTCATGCCATCAGAATCCAGAAGGAGAGAACAAGGAAGGCAGCTTAGGAAAAAATAATTTAAAGAAGTAATATCTGAAAATTTTGCATATTACATAAACTTATAGGTTTATAAAACTCAGTAAAAACCCTAGCAAAATAAACTCAAAGTAGTTTGTGCTCAGACATATTATAATCAAAGTGCAGAAAACCACATTTTACCACACACCCCCATTCACAAACGCAGTCAAAGAAAAACAGCATATTATGTATAGAGAATCAATGATTCGAATGACAGGGACTTCTCATCAGAAACCAAGAGGACCAGAAAGACAGAAAAGTGTTGTAGTAAGACAACAGTTTTAAGAGCTTGAAGAAAAGAACTGCCAACCCAGAATGTTGTATCCAGTGAAAATGTTTTTTTAGGAATGAAGGTGAAATAAACACATGTTTAGATAAAGCAAGATTAAGAGAATTCATCACTGGCACACCTGCTCTAAAACAAATGCAAAAGGAAGTTGTTGACAAAGAAGGAAATCATATCAGAGGAAAACTGAACTTCAGAAATGAAGGGCAACAGAATTGGTAAATATATGGCTAAATATATTTTTTGCTCTTTAAAAATTTTTTTAAAATGTTTACTTATTTTTGAAAGAGAGGGAGAGAGACAGTGCAAGCAGGGAAGGGGCAGAGAGAAAGGGAGACACAGAATCTGAAGTAGGCTCCAGGCTCTGAGCTGTCAGCACAGAGCCTGACGTGGGGCTCGAACCCAAGAGCCATGAGATCATGACCTGAGCTGAAGACGGATACCCAACTTGACTGAGCCACCCAGGTGCCCCTAGTTTTTACTCTTAAATTCTTTGAAATCTACATAGTGGTTGAAAGAATAAATTAAAACATTGCTTGGTGGGCTATTTAATGTACATGAGTTGTAATACACATGACTAAATAAAGGGAGGAAATTCAGGCACCTATATTGTGGTTTATTTCTACATTCCATTTGAAGCACTAAAATATTAATTTTAAATTTATTTTTAAAAGGTAAGTAAATAGATTGTAATATTTTAGAAAAATTGCTAAAAATCAACTGAAATACAAAGATGAAAGAAAAATTAAAAAGAAAAAAGAATACTAGAAATCTCAAATAATCTAAAAACATCATCAAGGACAAACAGATGATTTTAAAACAAGAGACAATCCAATAACAAATAGTCAAATGGAAAATATATCAATGATTATATTAAATGAAAGATGTATAAGCTTAGAAATTAAGAGACTGCCAGCAATGATTAAAAATAAAACATGAGTCAATTATGTGCTATCCCTAAGAAATCATTTCAAATATAATGCATAAGTATATTAAAAGTAAAAAGGTGGAAAAACATATATCATGCAACCACCAATGAAAAGAAAGGTAAAGATATAGTAATATCAGAAAAAAGTAGATTTCAAAGCAAAGAAAATTAATGAAGAGAGTAAAATTACATTAAAGTAAAATTACATAAAGATAAAAGGATTAGTTTGCCAAGACAAAAAACAACTCTAAATGTCTATATGTGTAGCAAGAAGTATTCCAACTGCATGAAGAAAAAGCTGACAAAAATAAAAAGAGAAATAAATTTTAAATTATAGTTTGAGGAATTCTGGTCCAAGATGGCAATGTAGGGAGACCCTGAACTCACCTCCTCCATGGAGGTGTATTTATAAAGCAAGTGTATTTATAAAGCAGTTCCTTCTGAAGAACTGAGGGCTAAATGAGCCACTCTGTACAAGAGGATACATCACATAGAGAACAGCAAGAGAGATGGAGACATGTTCAATTAAAAAGACTTTACATTTTTAAAAGATTATAGCTTGATATCTCAATATTCCTCTTTCAGAAACAGATGAAACTAGTAGATAGAAAACCAGTAAGAATATGAAAGAATCAACACCAGTTGTCAACTGATTCTAAAAGAGTGAGATAGGGGCATCTGGGTGGCTCAGTCAGTTAAGCCTCTGATGCTGGCTTAGATTATGATCTCATGGCTTGTGAGTCAGAACCCTGCGTGGGACTCTGAGCTGGGAGTCTGCTTCAGATTTCTGTCTCCCTCTTTCTCTGCCCCTCCTTGCTCGTACTCTGTCTCTGTCTCTGTCTCTCTCTCAAAAATAAATAAACATTTAAAAAAAGAGTGAGATAAACAGCCAGTTTCAGGGGAAATTAGAGAGTATTTTGAACTGAACAAAAATAAAAATACAACATATCAAAATTTGTGGAATGCAGCTAAAGAAGTTCTTAGAGTGAAACATATAGCATTAAATGCTTATATTAGAAAGGAAGAAAGATCTCAAATCAGTAGTCTAAGCTTCCACTTAAAGAAATTGAGAAAAAGAGGGGCACCTGGGTGGCTCAGTTGGTTAAGTGTCTGACTTCGGCTCAGGCTATGATCTCACAGTTTGTGAGTTCGAACCCCACATCGGGCTCTGTGCTGACAGCTCAGAGCCTGGAGCCTGCTTCGGATTCTGTGTCTCCCTCTCTCTCTGCCCCTTCCCTGCTCACACTCTGTCTCTCTCTTTCCCTCTCAAAAATGAATAAATGTTAAAAGAAAAATAAAAAAAAGAAATTGAGAAAAAAAGAGCAAAATAATCCTAAAACAAGGAGAAGGAAGGAGATAATAAAAGAGAAGATCAATAATATTGGACACAGAAAAAAAATAGAAAAAATCAATGAACAGAAAAGTGCTTTGTTTTGAAAAGATCGATTATATTGACAAATTTCTAGTAAAACTGACAGGCAAAAAGAAATACAAATTATCAATATGAGAAACAATACAGAATACATCACTACAAACCACATTAAAAAGATAGAAAAGGAACAGTACAAACAACTCTATACACATCTGCAACAACATGGATGGACCTAGAGAGGGTATATATAATGCTAAATGAGATAAGTCAATCAGAGAAAGATAAATACCATATGATTTCATTCATATGTAGAATTTAAGAAATAAGTGAACAGAAAAAAAGGACAAACAAAATACAGAGAACTTAAATACAGAGAACAGACTGGTGGTGCTAGAGGGGAAGTGAGTGGGGGAATGGGTGAAGTAGATAGGGGGGTTAAGAGCACGCTTGATGAGCACTGAGAAATATATAGAATTGTTGAATCCTTATATTATACACCTGAAACTAATATAACACCGTATGTCAATTATACTTGAATAAAAAAATAGAGTAAGGGGAACGTTTTCTTTTATCATGGTTTTCTCAAATGTTATTCTCTGGTTTCCTTTTATTTAGCTCTGGTAACTTCATAGCTGGAGATTTTCACTCAACTCTAGTCTTTAACTGATACCAAGATATGAAAAATGAAGCCCTAACAACTCATATTCAAGTTATTCATAGTACTTGGATTTGCAAGTGAAAGCTGAAAGCTGAGCAAACTTGGAGGGCCCCTGGCTGAATGGTAATCAGTCTGAAGTCAAGAGATGAAAATGTAACCAATTATGTTGAGGTAAGGTTGATTAACTTTCCTGTCAATCGTGTCATGATTCTGAGATTATTAGGATTCTCGACACTGGGTAAATAGACTCATCTGTTTAAGCATTTTTCAACCCCTAAGCTTAGGGAAGACGTACATGCACATATACACGGTACATTTGTTTATATGTGCTCAGTAAATAAACACGTAGGGAAACAACATTTCATTCAAGAGAGGTCCTCATTCTCAAGTAACCAGTAGAGGAAGTGGAATAATATTCTTTGAGTAAAATGGGGCTAGTAGCGAGATAAATATGGGTTTGAAAGTTTACCCTGCCATCTTACAAACTGTGAGACCCTGGATCACTATTTAATCTCTTGAAACTTCTGTTTTATGATTTATAAAATCTCAAAGGTTATTATGAAGATGAACAGCTTTCATGGAGAAAGTCCAGGTAAAGCACATGTTGATACCATTTTCTCAGGCTCCTCTGTGTGGTAGGAAATATGGCTACCAGTGGTTCTGATTTCCCACATTCAGGGCTCCTTGGTCTGACATGGAAGTGTCTTATCCACTTTGTTAACTTCTCATAGTTACTTGAGAGAACTTTAATTTGATCTCCCGATTTAGTGGGGAAGTGGGGTCCAGATCCACCATTCCTAATTCCATGAGGTTTTATTTCTGACACTTTCATTGATACTTTAACCAATCCCAAAGCATTTGTTACTTGAGCATGAATTCCATCTATGAATAGAAATAATAAGGGTGCAGTGTGTAGGGAGATTCTATGTTGTTTTAACTGATCTTTCTTGTATTTTACATTTTGCTCATGTAGACCACATGTGTACAATCATTAGCTCTCAGCTCAGGAGTGAGCACCTACTAGTGGATTTGATTGAAGTGACTGTACACAGGCATTTTGTGAATTTTTCAGAATTTCCAGTATCACTCTGTGAATATCCCTTATTGAACTAGCAGATCCATCAGATGGTCCTGCAGCCTGGGTTTTTTGAATGCCAGTTCTACATTTCTCAGATCTTGCAGGAACTCTGTGGACAGTGAATATTTTCATGAATATTAAGATGGAAAGTCAGCACAAGGCTCTGCTCCTCTTGGAAATAGCAGGGGAAGACAAACAAACATTTATTGAGGGTGTAGTAGGCAGAATTCTAAACTATTCCCCTAAGATTTCTCAATTTACTCCCTGGGACTGTGAATATGATGTGAAATCACAATTGTTATTATGTTACCGTACATGGCAAAGGGATTTTGCGAAGAGAATTAAAGTTATGAATCAGCTGATGTTGAGTTAATCAAAAGGTAGATTATCAGGGCAGGGCTCTACTAATCACACAAGCTGTTTAATAGCACACTTTCTCTGGCTGTTCTAGAAAGGAAAGTCAGGACCAATGTACTGAAGAGGGGGCCTCATGCAAGGACTTCTCGGAGCTGAGAGAGACGTCCAGCCAAGGGTGAGTGGGACAACCACGAGGAACTGCATTTTGTCAGTAACAGGAAGGAAATCAAAAGAGGACTCAGAACTCCAGCGGACCCTTTGAGTTTAGTCTTGTGAGACCCTAAGCAGAGAACCCAGCTAGGTCCACCAGGACTTCTGATCTATAGAACTGTGTGCCGATAAATGAGTGTTTTCTTAAGCCACCTGATTTTCACAAAACAATAGAAAACTAATACAGATGCCTATCTAGTAACCAGGTATCATTCTCTTTTTTATGTGGCATTTAATTTGATTATTACAGTAGTCAATAAAAGACGATCCTGTAACTATTTTACAGATGGAAAACACGCTCAGGTAATTTATATGATGTATCTAAGGTCATATATTGTAAGTGGCAGAAGCCAGATTGGGAGTCACTGCTGTTTATGTAAGTACAAGCAGTTTTCATTACACAACTCTCAAAAGTCTGGTGGACTAACTGGCAGGGATTCCATCCATCCAGTGAAGTCCACAGGAGTGACTTCAAAGGAACACATCTTCCCCTTGAACTACCCTGTAATAGTAGACTGAAGACAGATCAGCCCCAAAGCCTAAGATTGTTAATTTTTGGTGATTTCTCTCTGTCTTCTTTAGTTTAACATGACCTCTTAATCATAACATTCCATTTCTGAACCATGAGTACAGTGCTGCCTTTTACGTGTCATGTTAGCTTTTGACTTTCTGCAAGGACTCGTCGTGAAGTGTTTTAGATTTTGCTTTACTCTTATGGAACAGAACTGATTCCAGCTGACAGCTTAACTCTTAATTGTTAAACGCACCTCCCCCCACATCTCTAACTAAAGGGAAGCAAGTTCCAGCTTCTTATACCACATCAAATTCACTTAATTTTTAATATGTAACTTGTCAGACTAAAGCCTCGCCTAGTTTACTTAAGACTAATCAGATTCATTTGCTGAATCTTCCCTTGGATCACCTGGACCATAGACATAATTAACTGATGGGGTTATAACAATTCTCAGAAACAGAAAATATATTCCAAAGTTATCATCTAAGTCCAAGTAAGATTCAACAGTTATTTTTATAGATTTGCACATAGTAATATTATTTTATTTTACAGTATTCTATTTCAGTTATAAATAAAATCCAACATTTGCTCTGTGAATCCTACATTGACTTCAAATATGTCTAGAATGAATTCCTATGCTGTTTTTTTTTAAGAATTTAAGAATCTACTTTTTCAAAGAATTAAACATTTAGTATAAATAATTTGATATGATTCATAGGGTATTTGTGTGAGCCACATGGCCTGAGTTAATCTTTCTTTGTAAATGGAGTATTTTCTGAGTGCAATTATTTTTTTCACAGCAAAAGAGCTTTAGTTGATGTGATAGAAAGAAGTATTTAATTGAATTCCACAGGGCAAGACATTTCCCACTGCATCAAAGAGAGTACAGAAAATCCATTCAGAATTATCAACTATAAAGAATAAATCAAGTAGCATGTGCTTATGAAAAATATACAATATAGGGGCACCTATATTGTAGGCTCAGTAGGGTAAGTGTCTGACTCAGTTTCGGCTCAGGTCATGATCTCATGGTTTCGTGAGTTTGAACCCCACATCGGGCTCTGTGCTGATAACACAGCCTGCTTGGGATTCTCTGCTTCCTCTCTCTGTCTCTCCCCAACTTGCGCTGTCTTCTGTCTCTCTCAAAATAAATAAATAAACTTGAAAAATATATATATACAATATAAATAATTAAAAGGAAATATTCTTAGTCCTGAGTGAAAGAAAATAAGTAATATATTAACCTATCTCTTTTTATTTCTTGGATATGTACTGTTTATTTATAGAGTTATAATCATAGCATCTATAAAATTATCATTTTCCCCTAATATTTAAACACAGGTACTTTCTCATAATATCTTAGTCTCTGTAAAGATCACTCTGTGGCCAATTTCCAGGATGTGCCTATAACTGAATTTGTTAATCATTTCATTATTTTATAGATACTTGGATGTGATCAGTTTTCCTCTAGTACGAGATACTTTGATCAGTATTTATTTTTGCATAAATCTTTTTTGCATTTCCTCTATTTTGAGAAAATGCCACTTTACATCAGTTGTGACGGATACTTTTCAGCTTAAATTCTCCACTTATGCAAATAAACACGATGCATTACACATTTCACCCTCTAGGATCTGACTCATGTAGTCCCTTAATTTTCACTTTCTTCTAAGCCAAATTTCTCATCCGCTGATATAGACACCTCAGCATCCAGTGATTAAACCCTGGCACTGCCTTCACTGTCCCTCTCCATGACACCGTTTCCTGCTCTGCAGTATAACTAGTGATTAACTTTAATTACAGTCATGACCACCTCATATAGCAGAGGCCAAAGGATGATCACAAATCATGTTTCATAATATTATTCAGTAGGATGAAGCTTCAACACAGCTACCAGCCTCAAATAACTAATTTGCATATCATTACATAGAATTTAAATGGGCTTATTTCATCCACTCTTACCCATTAGTAGTCTTACTACAGTTTAGAAAATTTATTGAGTCTGTTCCGTGACTGCAGATGAAAGTAAAGGGTGGCATTGTATCACGGACACAGTTATAATGATGAGAAAAAAATTTCCCCAGGTTATTTTGTATTCTGCCTGATTTAATTGATTATATCACTCATAGGTGTTTGATACACCGTTAGAAAGTTTTATAAGATTTAATTAGGTGGAGACAGTAACAATTACTATACTTTACTGATGGTGTGCTATAAAACTATTACTATGCTGAGTTTCACACATTATCTCATTTAATCCTACAAAAACACTCAGGTGTCTATTGTAAATATGTGGGCATTGAGTCCATTCGGGTGTCTATTGTAAATATGTGGGCATTGAGTCTTAGAGAAGGTAGGCAACTAAGGTCATTTTGTTGGTAACTAGCAGAGCCCAGATTCAATCTCACATCACTCCTTGAGCCCAAGGTTTAAACCTGTTGTGTTATGTAGAAATTTCCTTGGGCAGGGGGCAGTTCCTGTGCAGAGACAGTTGTATCTTGTACACCGTGTGTAAAGGTAATGGTTTTGTGTCACTAATTTTTAAAACAATATTTATGGAGGAGCCACTGTGTGACAAGTACTAATCATCACTTATAACTCCATTCAGTGTCGACATTTTTGCTTCTTATGTAAGGAAGAGTTAAAATCACCCAAAAAGGAATATGCATACTCTCTTTTGGACATGATCTGTGAGTCTTCTGAGTAAAGATTTCAAAATTAAAGGGTGTTTTAACTGGGGGAGAAGTTGAACAGATAGATGGGTTTAGACTAAGACTTTTATTAAAAGTCTGGAATATGCTAAAGCCTGAGCCTTATTAACAGAAAGTTCTATTCCCAGAAGGCAGGAGCTTTCCTGTTTCTGGTAACTCAGGAAAAAGCAACGTGCAGACATGAATATGGCAGTTCTGTGGTGGTGCTACAATAATTCACAGAAACGTGGCCGTGGCAGCTAACAGCATTGCGGAAATATCGGCTCTTCCCTCCCCTCTTGGGTCAAATGCTACCTGCACTGAATCAGGGAAGGTGATAAACTTGGTAAGAGAGAAGGTGAAACAAAAATCTGAGACCAGACTGCCTGGCCAGATTCACAGATCTGTAGTCATGTCCTTCACAGAAAGGAGAACGTTCATATGTTTACTACGTCACAATTAGAAGAAGAAAAACAGAAAAGGTTATAAATTACCTTTCTCCTTTTCTTCTTTTGGAAAACTCAACCTCCCCATAGAGTTTACAGACTCTCTATGAAGGCTTTAGCCATGTGATTATCCAAGAACTCTAAGGAAATAAAAATGAAAAGGTAAAAGAAAGCAGTAAAATTAGAGAGAAAATGATGGAGTTGAGAAGAAGGTACACAGGCATGTTCTAGAACTGTATGATCCTAGCTAATACTTCACTGATACTGTTTATGCCTATAAACTCTTAAATCAAAACTTAATGGACAGATCCAAATATTTGTAACTTTGTAAAGGCTCAATAGCAGTATCACTTAAAGTAATCTCAAAAATAACTTCATCCGTATGAAAAGATTATATATGTCCATTGTGGGAGAATTAAGATCAGGGACAAATTAAAAAAAACACACAAGAGATTTTTCCACGTTCTACCTAACACTTCTCCAAAAAAAAAAAAAAAAAAACAACCATATAGTTTTCCAATTATGGGGAGGAGAATTAAATTTGTCATCTGCTTTTGAGGTTGAGTCTTTTATTTATTTATAGTCCTTTTGTATTTCTTATATTTAGGTACACAACCGTATCAAGTGTCTCAGGACCTGTATTAGAGATGAATGAAGTATGAAAGCAAAACCGTATCTAGAAAGTACTTGGTTAAGTCCTGAACTTATGCTATTCAACTTTTTCTTGACCCCAGAATATAGCAGTTTCATATGACTCAGACGAATAATAATACAAACACAGGGATTGCATACACAGTCTATAATAGGATTCTAAATTTGTTTCAAGTCAGGTACTTGCCTTCCCAAGTAAGATGAGATATTTTCTCCATCTGGGGAATGCAGTGACTTGATCAGTACCCTATCTTGGAGATATATTCATATTTCATCTAAGAATGAAAACATGAGGAACCTCACCTTCCCAGAATGGCAAGAGATTAGGTCACTTAAAAATACCATTAGATATTGAACCATTAGATATTGGATACACACACACACACACACACACACACACACTGAATACTTTCATAGTATTTATATACTTAGAATATAGTAGTAAAACAAGTGAGTTGTCTTTGAACAAAGACTATATTCAAGACATGACAGAAGCAGATAAAATATCAGTGCATTTACATTTTGACCTAAGTAACCATATGCTGTTCAAAGTTTTTCTTTTGAAGCTTCCAATTGGGTGAAACTAGTTTTATCTGAGTCATCAACTTGGGAAACAAATATTAGGATGCCACTTATACTTTACAAATATTTTAAACTAATAGCTATATTTACTACTACTTGCTAAAGAATATTGCTTGCCATTTTACAACGTGTGCTAAATCGTTGCCCTCTGCCCTAATTTTCAGGAGAGTCAGAGTCTCCTTCTTAAGATTATATCAATCTCCATGCTTAATCCCATCAAGAATCATCTGAGAATTGGCGGCTGCCTCATTTGAAACAGAATTAGTCCTGTTTGCAGTGACAGTTTGTCGGAGAACTGGGAAGTCTGGTTAATACCCCAACGCCAGGCTTTCCGTAACATCTGTCGGTTAAACACTGCTAAATGCTGTCGAAGGACAAGACAGGACAGAATGTGCATGTCCCCTGATGCGGCGACGTCCACCCCATGCCAGCACTCCAGCAGAACCACAGACATGAGCTCCATGCTTCTAGCTCTTTCAGTTCAAATACATATGATCAGTCGTTGTCCCCAAAGTGTGATCCAGTGCCTGGACAACTTGTTCCAGAGGCCCTTCACACTTAGCCAGGCGACACTAGGTCATTGTGTGGAACATAACATTTTTAGCCATAAGACCATGAAAGCATGAGAAGAGTGTTCAGAAGGCTAAGTAGATAATACGACAAATGTCTACTAAGATGAATACTTAATATCTCACATTTAACCTGGTCAAAACTCAACCATCAGCTTTCTCTTAAAAATCTCCTCACTACCATCTTTCTTTTCCATGCATTCTTCCATTCATTCTATTATATTAGTAAGTCCTCTTTGGTTGTTGGAACAAAATCTATCCCAAACCTGACCAGGTGTCCGATATCCACTACTAAAAGCAGAGCTCAAAGCACCATCATCTTTTACTTAAACTATTACTAGAGACTCCCAACAGATCCTTCTGCCCCACTTTTGTCCATTTGGTGATGGACCAATCATCCAAAAGTGTGATAATAAATCTCACAAGAGAAATGATCCCAATCTTTATCCCAGTGTGTGTGTGTGTGTGTGTGTGTGTGTTTTCTTTTTGGTCCCTATGCAGATGTACTCACTTTTAAAAGTCTTGCTTATCCAGTAAAGTAGAGAGAAGGTGGAGGTGCTATAAAAGATCCTACCACGTCCTTTCTGCGGGTTAACACATCTCTGTGAGCTTTACATTTATATGAAAAGGCCTGGTCCAGTGACTTCTCCCCAGAAAATTCTGTCCCAGAGTGAAGGACTCCATTAACTCGTACAGGGGAGTGCTGGCCAAGTTTCTCACAAAAACCTTCTTCCTCTTTCGGCTACACTAGAAAACATGTTTACTAGTAATAGTCATTTACAAGGAGACCACAGAATTACAGATGTTCCCATCAATGATATGTAGCTCTCATTATAAAACTTTTCTTCTTCCACATAAGATATACTGATTTATATCTCAATAAAACAAGAATGCTCATTTTCCAGGGACCATTACAGTGAGGCTATTTCAAAACTCTTTCATACCTAACCCCCTTGTTCTATGCACTAGTCTTTCAGACTTGCTTATGTTTCCAGTTTATTCATAGAAGTTTATACCCAAAGAAGTTTTCATCTCAAAGAACCTACTTTGTTTTTTTCAAACTCACCACAGTGTTTTTCTGGGGTTTGCTTTTTTGAATCCGGTAGAGTCAGAATGACTGCTGTGTTAAAACTTACTGTATTTGAGGGTCACTTGGGTGGCTCAGTCGGTTAAGCATCCGACTTTAGCTCAGGTCATGATCTCACAGTTCATGAGTTCAAGCCCCACATCAGGCTCTGTGCTGACAGCTGGGAGCCTGGAGCCTGCTTCAGATTCTGTGTCTCCCTCTCTCTCTGCCCCTCCCCTGTTCATGCTCTCTCTCTCTCTCTCTCAAAAATAGACAAAGCTTAAAAAAAAATAAAAAAACTTATTGTATTCAAGGGGCATCTGAGTGGGCTCAGTTAGTTAAGCATCCGACATTGGCTCAAGTCATGATCTCATGGTTCATGGGTTTGAGCCCCACGTCAGACTCTGCTGGCAGCTGGGAGCCTGGAGCCTGCTTCAGGTTGTGTCTCTCTCTGCCCCTCCCCCACTCACACACAGACTCTCTCTCTCTCTCTCTCTCAAAAATAAATAAACATTAAAAAAATTTTAAATTATTATATTCAAACATAACTATGATGCAACAATTCACATATAAATAGAAGGTAGCCGGTACCTATTGTGAAGATCACTAGGGCAGCCTTCCCACCTTCCTCAAACATTCTTTTTCTGAATACAGGTGATTACAGATAATTACATATATTCTACTCATTCTTACTTCCTATTCTAAAGTTGCCTTTCCCCAAGGGCCACACTTTTAGATGTTGCATTTTTTATACTAGAGTATCTTAAATAGCAAATACCTTCCTTTTCGGTGTCTGCACAAGTCTCTAATAGTCTTCTTAACTAAGAATTCAAAAGGTCTTGCCTTCTAGGAGGTTAAGTAAAATTCAAATGAAGTAAAATTTGTAGTCTGGTACTTAAAATAAAATGGTATATATCTCTCCGCTTTTCACAGTATAGTCCACTGAGACAGAATCTCTTCATTTGATGTTGCAAAATTCATACTTGCTAGAAATGAAGCAGCTCCCAGGAGTTGTTACAAAGACTCAGACAGTTTGTCTGTGCTTATTAGCATGTGCATTTGTTGAAAAGAGGGTGGCTAGGCTCGAAGAGACAGGGTTAAACCAAGTTGAATACAAATAATGTTCTAAGACTCCTTGCATTTGCTCTTTAGCATGAGGAAAAATTTATAAATTGGGTATATCTTAGGCAGCCAAATAAATCT
Organism: Cryptoprocta ferox; assembly: GCA_028646485.1. Lineage (NCBI taxonomy): Eukaryota > Metazoa > Chordata > Mammalia > Carnivora > Eupleridae > Cryptoprocta > Cryptoprocta ferox. The sequence continues at coordinate 37,606,004 of CM053568.1, forward strand.
AAACTAATCATCATCATCGTACTATATTTGTATTATCACTGGAGACTTCAAGTTTAGTTTCCCAAATTTGGAGGGCTGAGATCTTTTTACAGAAGTCCATGAGTGTAACGATGCTTCTTTGACAGCAAGTCATCAGAGATCTACTGGTCATTTTAAAAGCAAAGTTATTTTTCGTTTGCATAGCTGCCCAGGTGTGCTGCTCCAGTGACACACTGCCTGGCTGATGGCATTTGCAAATGTGTTAGCGTGTTGAGGTAATGTATGCTGTCCCCAGCACGGATGAGAGAAAAAGCCCAGGCTGTTTTTAAACCTAATAGACTTTGGGAACCTGGAATGTAATTTGAAGCTCAGACTCCTAGGGATGGGAGTTCTGCTGCGGCCGTTTGCAAAAAATTTCCTACAGCAGAAATCTTTCATGAGATAGCTGCAAGCCCATGTGTTGGCTTGTTAGAAAGGCCAAGACAGTGGCAAGAAGTGGTTTCGAGGCAGCAAGGTGTAAGGGTGAAATGCGAGGCTTGGAATCGGGACCGAGTTGAGTTTCAATCTGGGATCTGTCACGCAACAGTGGGGCATATTTTTTAAATTTGTTGAGTCTCAGTGTTCTTATATGTAAAATGGGAACTGATGGTGCGGAACTCATAAGGTTGTCTGCAAGATTAAGGAAGATAATACAAGTACAGCACAGAGTGTTTTCTTTTTTTTGTTTTAATCTTTTTTATGTCTTTATTTTGAGAGACAGAGACAGAGAGCGAGTGGGGGAGGAGCAGAGAGAGAGGGAGACACAGAATCTGAAGCAGGCTCCACACTCTGAGCTGTCAGCACAGAGCCCGACACGGGGCTCAAACCCACAGACTGTGAGATCATGACCTGAGCCGAAGTCGGACACTACCGACTGAGCCACCCAGGCGCCCCCAGAGTGTTGTTTTCATTAGATGTTTCTGCAGCAGTTATTGCTGTGCTTGAAGTTACCTGGGTTCTCTTGAAAGTTACACATCAACAAATTATCTCCTGAGGTCTCTGAGGGGAAATTTTCTCCAGGTTGAAAATGTGTTGTCTGCGATTATGATTCTATCTGTGTGGCAGCATTTTACCTACCAGGAGGAAGCACTGTCCCTAGGATTAAGGTCATTCTCAAAGCCATAGACTAGGAAGTGAGCTCCAGTCTTTCACCTTCACAAGGACTAGTGCCCATTGTGGTCCTGACACAGAGCTCTGTCACAGGACAGTCCATTCCTCAGCAGAGAAATTCTCTGCCATGATGGCTGGGTCTCTGGAGTTAAAGCTAAACTCACTTATACAGCTACTCACAGGGTGAGTCTGTCCCAGGAAAGCTGGATTGGGTGGCTTTCCCTTTTCTCTCTCCTTCCAATACCCCCCACCCCCCACCCCTCAGATTTAGCCAGAGTGAGTCTGCAGCCTTTCTCTCTTGATGCCAATGTCATTTTAGTTCAGGGCCTCCCTTACCCTTACCTGCCACGGAGTATCGGTCAGCAGCCTCCTGGCCTATGCCAACACACTTTCCTAACTCTGAATCATAGTATCTTAGTTTCTTCCCTTCCAGGAGGCCCCTGGGCTCCAAAGGCAAATATGCACACCTCCTGCCGAGAGCTCTGCATGTCAGGAGGTGATGGGAGAGCTGTTTTACGAAGCACAGAAAATTGGCTCCAAGGTGACATTCTGATTTGACCTCTGTGCACATAAACTTATAGCATCCTTTTCATGCTCCAATTCATCAGTCACCCTTTTACATTATTTCACCTAATTTCCAAATAAATATTATGTGAGGGAAATACTATTATCTCTATTTTATAGTTGAGGGAGTTGAAGCACAGTTCAGTCACATGCCCAAGGTCATCCAACTAATAACTGAGAGAGTTGGGACTGAACTCAGTTGTAATAAATCCAGCAATTATGCTTCAGAAATACGGAAGCCCATTTTCCTTCAGTCGTACTGAAAGTAATATTTTATATATAAGAAATATAGTTGCCTGCTTTTCTATTTTTATTACATCATTTTAAGATGAACAATTTTTTTTTAAAAAAGCAGACTCCCTGGCTGAAACAGATAAACATCAACATTAATTGAGTATAAAATATAGTCATTTGTATTACCAGACAGAAGTTAAAGAAATAACAGCAGAACACTTTGGTTAAGCACTACTTTTTTTAAAAATTTGTTGATGTTTATTTATTTTTGACAGAGAGACAGAGTATGAGCAGGGGAAGGTCAGAGAGAAAGGGAAACGCAGAATCCCAGGCAGGCTCCAGGCTCTGAGCTGTCAGCACAAAGCCTGACAGAGGGCTCCAACTCACGAGCCGTGAGATCATGACCTAAGCCGAAGTCAGACGTTCAACTGACTGAGCCAACCAGGTCCCCCTGGTTAAGCACTACTTAACGTAACCCTAGTATTCTCTCCTCTGCTTGGTTAAGAATTACTTGCTCTAAATCCCCTCCTGGAGCTTCTTACTCCAAAGTGTAAGACTTCCTTTACTTAGATGTCAGATAGTCTTCTAAATGCTTGCTCTGTCTGGCCGCAGACTCCTCCATCTCAGTTATAAACTTGTACATGGCAGATTTATGCCTTTAGAACTAATAAGAAAATGTCATTTTTAGCTTTCCTATTTTTCTGGTTAGTATAACAAATGGGAAAGAATATGGATTTGAAGCCCATCAGATAGGGATTCATAATTTACTCTTTGCAAATTTTGACAAGATTATTTAAATTCTCTGAGTCTTGTTTTCTCATTTAGAAAAAAAAAAATGATTCAGATAAGTTACTCAGCTCATACATTACTCTTCTAGAAACTGAGTCCTTGTCTGTTGGACACCTAAGCCGGTGCTTGGTTTACAAGACCATGTTGATTCTTGGGGTCTCTCTCGGGCCCATGTGAGCAAATTGTCACACATCAAGTTAGAAGGTGGCAACTTAAAGTCTGCCACACTATTGTCCTTGGAATCATGCCCTTCTTAATATCTTTGATGAGGAATTCTTTTATTTGGGCATATAGAATAAAATTTTGAATATTATACTTTCTTTATTAAAGGATTCATAAATATCCTCAGATTTTGAAAGGAGTCCTTGTCTCAAAATGTTAAAATGAATTTCTTATCATCTAAAATATCTTCATACCTCAAATGGTCAATGACTAATGGCAAAGCATGACGAACAGTTCTCATAAGTTTTTGTAGTACCTGGTTCTGGTTCTAGTACCTGAGGATTCGGATATTCTGAGAACCTGCCTTAAAGCAACACATATACACAGGGGTCTGGATGCTGTCCTCAAATACTCAGCCCAACACTCCTGGCCAGATCAGTGTCATTCTAGAGACATCCTTTTTCAAAGGCACACATATGTGAATGAACTATTAAGGATTTATAAAGAATGGAGAGGAAAGATGTCATAAGGGGAATGCTCTACAAAGGTTAGGAATATAATAAAGGCATTGAGAGAGTAGAATAGATCCTCTCCTGTTTTGTTTTTCTGATGTAGGGTGATTGACTTTGGAAGAGCAAGGTAGTTGTGGGGGAGGGGTAGAAGTGGTGATTGTTCCTATTGCCCAAGGAAGGTAAACCACTGGCAGGGCCCCTGCCCTGTCCAGGACTGGGATATTTATATGTTTTTCCTTTTATAGTATCTGCCAATTTATAAATCTAGACACTGAGATGCTGAACAGAGCTTTGGGAAGTCTCACAGAACAGGGGAGGCAAAAACTGGAGTTTTGGGAAGGCCAAGTAGAAGGGACCATGGAAAATAGTATAGACTTTCATTTGGGCCAATATAAAGCTATGTAGGAGTGCAGTTAAACTAGAAATAGACTAGCCCTCACCAAGAATGAAACCAATTTTGATTCAGTTCAATCTCAGACAAGATTATCTGCAACTAGCCAAAACCCTGCTTGAAACAAAGTCAATTCTCAATAGGCAAAGATGATATCACGTAGAACTTTAAGTTATCTCCATAATTTTTAATGCATAAAGTCCAGCATTTACAGGAAAATTGTCTGGCATGCCAGGAGAAGAGAACAATTGGCCCAAACAATGAGAAAACAAAAGACAATAGGAATATATCCACTGAAGATCCTGACTGATTTTTAAATAGCTTTGATTAACATCTCTAAGAAATTACATGGCATAGTTTAGAATTTCAGCAGAGAACTGAATCATCTGAAAAAGAATCTAACTGAAGTTCTAAAAGTGAAAGATGTAATGAAAACTTGAGTTCAGTGTATATCTTTTGAGATGGAATGGCCCAAACCTGCCAGGACTGTGGTCTCTGCATATCCAACTTTTCCATGATTAAGAAAGGATTATCATAAAGAAGAGTCTGAGAATCCCGAGGGAAGACCTTGGGAGCCTGCCTGCCCCACATATTCTTCCCCACACTCTTACTTCACTCAGTTTCACTGCCCTCGACTCATCAGGACTGAATTTGTCTATGAAATTGCTTCTGCCATCACAAATCTGAGCCACACGTCCCTCATCTACATTCCCTTTGCACTGGAAATTTCCTCTACCTTCTCATTTTCCACATAGACTTCATTTAGTAGTTATTTATGTTTCCCACTAGACTCTTAAGCACAATGAGAAAAGAGAGCCACCATGATGAAGGTTTTATATTTAGAATCTACCCCAATGTCTGGCATAAATTCTCTCCTTGGCTAAAATAAAGCATTTCTGCTCACAGACTGATGCTTCATGATTTAGTCTTGGTGGTCCATGTTATTACAAAGAAATACACATCCATTTCTAAAAGAAATCCTGGAACAATGTCTTCACTGTTCCCAAATCATTTTTCTCATAAATATAAGGATGATGTAATGATTTGAGAATGCATGTTGGGTAGTGACACAGATATATGAGGAGGAAATCCAGCAAATCATGTTAACATTCTCCAATTAGCAGAGGGCTAAAAAGCAAGATGATTCGTGAGTCACTTAAGCCAGTGGAAAACTTTTTTTTATAGTTTATTTATTTATTTGTTTTGAGAGAGCAGATAGGAGGGACAGAGAGAGAGAGGAAGAAAGAGAATCCCAAGGAGGCTCCATGCTGTCAGCACATAGCTGGACGGGGGCTCAAACTCACTAACCGTGAGATCATGACCTGAACCGAAATCAAGAGTAGGAAGCTTAACTGACTGAGCCCCCCAGGTGTCCTTGGAATACTTTTACTGAAGAGTTCTTTCACTACTCCAATACATCTCTATTTGCTCTCCCATGGCAAGAATTGTCATGTCAAGAAAATGCACGTAGGCATCTGAAGTCCAGCCTGACACAGACAATTAGTGGTAGGAAGGAGGGCAAACTTAGCCCCAACTTGTCCCTCTAGCTGTGATTGGACTGTGGAAAAGGTGAAAACCCTTTCTTGGACTGCAGCTTCCTCACAACCAGAGCGGAAAGTCTAAAACAACTAAGTTCTGTTATTGACCCAACCTCACATACCCTCAGCTTCCTCGGGGCGCTTGATCCATCATGTGGTTAGTTTACCTTATAGTAGTAAATTCTCACACATAAGATCCAGGAAAATCTAGAAGGAGAGTGAGCGTGGCTGAGGAGAATCCCCCGGCATAGTTTTCCCATAAATACAAAGCCTGGCCAGGCTTCTCCTTGCTCAAGAATGAGTGAAAGAAGTATGTATAACATGTGGTTTATTGCCTCTCAAAATTGCTGTAATTGAAAATGAAGGAGAAAGCTGCACTTCACATAAATGTTCTTCTGGAAAAGTTCTACAGTAAACAAACAAACAAAACCCCCCCCACCTAAAGTGAATAGATTCTTCTCTGTGCAATTAATACAATTATAAAATTAAATATGTTTTATTAACTCAAAGAAGACTGAAAAAGAATTCATAGCAATGGAGATGGAATAAAGAGGAGTCTGAGGTTCAGAAGGTAGAGAAATTAATAACTAACTTAATAATGGAATGGGTACATGAAATAGAAGACAATAAAGAAAAAGCTATGCCCAAATTCAAAAGTGATGTGGAATTTATATTTGAGACATTTCCCAAAATATAGCAAAATAGACCAGGGAAGAAGAAGTAATCAGCGAAAAGATAATACTAGGGAGCAGCAAGATATCTAACATTAGGAGTTGTGAAAGAAGAAACAATAACAAAAGGAAAATAATAAAATGGTCTAAGATGTATTAGGAGACAAATTTTCTGATATGAAGATAAAAATCACAGAATCACAAAGGCTTATAGTGGGCCCAGTAAAATTAAAGAAACATGGCCAATTCCTACATATATTCTCAGAAAAATTATAGTAATTATTTTATTTAAAAAACTCAACTTATGAGTATGTGGGGGCTGAATACTCCCCACTGCTAATGGCTTTGTTTCAAGGAAATACCAGACTATCTTCAGTCAATTTATTATGCTAACTTCATAAAAACCTGTATTTTTAAATAAGTTTAAATTTTTTTTAAATTTAAGTAATATTTTTAAAATCTTTTTGTTTGTTTATTTGAGAGCGAATGAGAGAGAGAGAGCACAAGTAGTGAAGAAACAGAGAGGGAGAGAGAGAGAGAATGTGAAGCCCAATGTGGGGCTCAAACTCACAAACTACGAGATCATGACCTGAGCTGAAATGAAGTGTCAGATGCTGACTGAGCCACCCAAACTCCCCTATAAGTAAATATTATTCAAAGGTGCACAAAACTGGAAAAATCATGGCAGGCTATATGATGGACTAAAAGCTGGTGTTCTACATTAGTAATTTTTACAAAGCATTGAGGAAAAAACAAATGTCTTAATAAAAAACTTTGTAGTAAAAAGTTAGAAATCACAACAGGAAAAATACAAATGGCAGTTATTTAGCAATTCCTCAGTAAGTGTTTTTAAATAAATGGATGACAATGGCAAAAAGATAGCCTCTTTAATAGGTGGTGCTGGGAGAACTGGACAGCAACATGCAGAAGAATGAAACTAGACCACTTTCTTACACCATACACAAAAATAAAGTCAAAATGGATGAAGGACCTGAACGTGAGACAGG
>CM053568.1:37613499-37628804 GCA_028646485.1 Cryptoprocta ferox
GGGAAGGAGGAAAAAGAGTTAGGGAGAGGGAGGGAGACAAAACACGAGAGACTCTTGAATCCTGAAAACAAACTGAGGGGGGAAGGGGAAGGGGGAAAGGTAATGGGGGGTGATGGTCTTGGTGGAGGTCACTTGTGGGGAAGAGCACTGGGTGTTATATGGAAACCAACCTGACAATAAACTATAAAGTTTAAAAAAAATAAAAAATAAAAATAAATAAATAAATAAATAAATGGATGAATAAATAAAATATTGGCAATAAATTTGGCACGAAATAGGCACTCATTGTATACTTTATGTGAAAAATACATAACTGAAATATATACCTGTAAGTGATCTAAAAACTGCAAAATAAAGCAGCAAATAGTTTTGTCTTTTTAATATGTTGAGACAAAAAATGTTTACATGTTAACATTCAATGCTAGTGGAAGTGAGAAAAAAAAGTGACATCCTCATACTTTACTGTTGAGACTACAATCCATTAACACTACATATAAAAAATATACATGGAGATAAATTTGTATGTTTTTATGAAAATCTTACACTTCCTTAAAAACCATTAATTCCATTTATTTCTTAGAGATGTGTATGAAAGCACATTCAATGGAAGGTAATTTATAACAGATTGAAATTATGAAGAATTTACTTTTTTTAAAAATTTTTAAACATTTATTTATTATTGAGAAACAGAGAGAGACAGAGCATGAGCATGGGAGGGGCAGAGAGAGGGGAGACACAGAATCCAAAGCAGGCTCCAGGCTCTGAGCTGTCAGCACAGAGCCCGGTGCGGGGCTCGAACCCACGAGCGGTGAGATCATGACCTGAGCTGAAGTCAGATGCTCAACTGACAGCCACCCCGGCGCCCCAAATTATGAAGAATTTAAATGTCAAACAATGGGAGACAGTTCAAACAAACTCTTGGTGTAGTCTGAGTTTTAGAAGGACATTTAAAGATATTGAAAAATCTTCACAGGGTAATATTAAATGAAAAAAGCAGAAAGACAAATACCCTCATGTTATCTGTGTTTACATCTGGATCATAGGATTATTGTTGGTTGTGTTAAGGTTCTTTGTGTCTTCCAAATTTTTATAATGAACATATTTTACTTGGGTAATAAAAAGAGATACCTCTATAAGTGTTACAAATGCATAGTAAAACCAAGAATGGTGAGGTGAAGAGAATTTGAATGCACATTTGTTTGTATTCTCCCAGGATGGCCTGGGGCTCTGCTGGGAGGTAGACACCTTGTGTTTTATGCCCAAGCGGTGATGGCTTTGCGTGGGAAGTGACTTCCTCAAATGACCACAGAGGTTATGAGTCCCAGTTGCCACAAGGGAAAGCAGTCTCCTTTGGAATAGTCAGAGTCAACAGTACTGAACCTGAATTGGGACCAGGCAACATCCTAGGAAATTTGCATGGGTTTTCTTGTTTCAAACCACACAACAGATCTAATAGGTAGATATTATTATCATGCCCATTTTCCCCAGGAACACCCTTGGACTTGAAGAGCTGCATTTAAGTGCAGTTTAAGTTCAGTGGCTAGCACCTGGAAAAGGTTGGATTTGGATTCAAGTCATCTGCTCCCATGAGGCATGCTTATGAAAATCCTTTTTCTTTTTGAAATTTAGTAAAGTCACTTCCTTTGCTTTTTAAAACTCGAGGCTAATCGGACAGCATGTCTGCAGAGGGCTGACAGAGAACCCATGCGGTCTTTGGGGGCTGTTGGAGAATAATCTAAACTGACGTGGTTGCCTCAAATCACTCTGACTTGGAATTCCATTAAGGGAGATTCTGAAGCCAATTTGCTCAGGAACTGCATGTATGAGACGCTGTCCTGTCAAAATGCTGTCAAATCATGCCAGGCCTCTCGACAGTTCATTCCAAGAGACACCTGCCAAAATAATGGACCAGCAATCTGGCATTCTCACAACCACATGAGGAAGAAAAGTGTTTATCTCTCATACACAGCTACTGTATTTTTATTTTTAACCTTTCATGTGATGACTAATTCTACCCTGTAAGTCAGAAGGGCTGGGGATGTGAGTTTCAATCCCATATACATTTCTCATAAATGGGTGCTTGTTTGGGGAAAACATTATCTTCCTTTGGTATAAATGTTAAAGTGTATGTAACATCTTTGTTTCTCTTTTCTGACTGAGTTAGACAATTAGCAGTTGTTCAGTTACTATGAGAGCATACTATAGTATTGAGGGCATCCAAGGTTAGAGCCTTGAAGCAATATGATTCTTTTCTTTTCTTTTTTGAAATTAACACACTCAAGTCTATTAGAGTCTCTGAAAACTTCAGAAGAAAAAGAAAAAGGAAAAAAATGACATAATAGCTGAAAACAAACAAACAAAAGGAGTCATTTATTTCTCCCTGAATTCATTTAACTAACATTTACTGAAAATTTACTGTATTCGGTGCTGGGGATACAAAGATAGTACTCCAGGGACCTTGCCAGGCAGGAGCTCAGAGTTCAGATAAAGACACAAAAAAGAAGTAAGCACACCATGTGGTCCCAGACCTTGCTCAGAAGGAGGGGGATTATAAACACGGTATGAAAAAACCTCTGATGCAGAAAAGTGGAAGCAGTCGCCTAACCATTTTGGGAATATAAAGAAGATGTCTAAGAAGAGGCACAGCTGGAGCTGTGTGGCAATTAGGTGGAAAGTGGAAGAAGGAAAGGAAGGAGGAGGAAAAAGAGGAGGAAGAGGAGGATGATAGGACATGGCATTTCTGTAGGGTTCTTAGGTCTGAAGCTGTCAAAGCTTTTACAAGGATATGCATACCCTTTGACCCACAAACTCTGCCTTTAGGAATTTATACAGGATATTCACAAAGATTTAGCTACATTTCACAGCTTATTTAAAGTAGCATAAAATTATAAACAACCAATATGACCAAAATAATATTTTTAATATGGCATAACCAGTAAATGAGCATTATTCTATTATTAAAAATGAAAAGAGTAGAGAATAGTATGAAACAACACTCCCACTAAACAGCCTTAAAATGTTAAAGCATACCCTATTATAATATCACTTTTGTAAAAAAAAGTATAAAGTGCAAATACATGCTATTTCTGGATGTTCTCCATCCAAGGATGCCTGTTTTTTCCAATTTCATGTTGGGTCTTAGTATTAAGAGATTTTTGGCAGCCACTGAGCAGGGGAGTGGATTGAGACATGGTTGTGACGATCTGCCCACGTGGTAACCTCATGATATCCAAGAGGAAATTGTTGATTGATTTTTTCATTTATGCTTTTCGGTAGAGCATCAATTACTTGAAAGTTAAAAATGGATTCTTCATTGTTGCTAAAAATAGCTTCCAAAATCTGACAGTGAATGAAACACTGAAATTAAAAGTTATTGTTCATGCAGCAGACATCTGGTGACACACGCAGTATTATAATTAAAGATAGTAAAAACCATCACCTCAGAAGGCATCCTTGAAATTTGCTGAGTAGATCTTAAGTGTTTTCCCCACAAGCACACATGACACACCAACAGACAACTGTGTGAAGTGATGGATGTGCTAATTAGCCTGACTGAGGTAATCATTTCACAAAGTATATGTATACCCAATTGTCACTTTAGAGACTTAAATATATACAATTGTATTTGTCAGTCATACCTCAGTAAAGTTAAGGGGAAAGAAAGGATTTTCAAAGATGCCACTCAGGTGCCAAACATAATCTGTTAAAATTTTTCATCAGACTTGCAAGGAAAGCTTTTTAATATTTGGCACTGTTAAGTAACTAAGATTAAAAAAAAAACAAACCTGGGTCTTTAATGAATTTGGGAATGGAGTTGAAACTCCAATATTGTTTATTCTCTTTGAAATTAAGTTAGTAATCATAAAAAGGGCTCAAAATGTCAAGCCACCTGATCAGGAATTTGGAAACACTGCATACTTTTTGGGGTGCTTCTACCATGGTCTATGGCCAAAGTGATTCACAAGATTTTTAGTCTCTGAGTGTGAAGGAGGTTTCAGTTCAGACTTTGTGACACAAAAGAAGAATATGTCACAGATATATATTAACATATTCAGTGATTTTCTCAGTAAAATTTTTTTCTAACTTAAATTTTTTCCCTCAAAAACCTGTTAAATGAATCATTAAATGGTTTTATGTAAAATGGAATATTAGAATATATAAGTGAGAATCATGAAAATATATTTTTATATTCATTATATATACAGTCATACCTTCTTCACAGTTACATAGCAAAAATATTGTAACATCATATATCAAAAACGATTACATCTCATAAATGAAATTTAAATTAATTCTTCATTTCTCCTTTTTCTTCAGTGTTCTAAATTATTTTTACAATTTAAAATTATTTACATTAATAGTTACTAATCTAATCTTTTAAAAATTTATATTCTCCTGTAACTCAGTCTTCATTTTTATCCCACTCTTTTACCTTATAATATCACTTTTGATCCTTTATTTCATAGAGTTCATATTTTTTGAAATTATAAAACTATGTTTTTCCTCTGTCACTTGATTGCTGCATTTATCTCACAGAGTATAGTGTTTTGCATTTTGTTGTTTATTCATTCTTAAAAAGATAAGTTAGATATGGTATTTATCTAAATATATTCTCCTTGAGTTTCCTCTCTGTTCTAACTGTTTTATAAATGTCAATCTTATCAGCTCTGGAGTCCAGCAGTTACAGAGGAAGTGGAGAGGAGATGGGCCAAGAGCAACCTCCCAGCATGAAACTCGGTCTTAGCGAGTTTTCTGGCCTTTTCTTTATGCCTCTGGGACAGGGGCTGGCTTCCTGTTGATCATTCTATAGTCCTGGTTTAGACTCTGAGTGTAGCAGACCTGGCCTCTCTTCTCAGTCTCTTTGTTTGCCCATTTGATTCAATGGTGTTGCAAAACATATTTAGAAATGTCCTAATTTTAAGCCATCCTCACATCGCTGAGGTTAACTCTCCTTGAGCATGGTAGATTGGTCTTTCAATGTGCCGTTTAAATGGTTTCCGGTATTTCAATTACAGATTTTTCTTCTCCATTCCAAAATGAGTGTTGCCTCTGTTTACTTCTGCTGATTGTCATATTTTGACCTCTAGTTTTTTCAAGTTTCAGAAAATGAATTGAAATGTCTTTCGTCTTTTCCCGTGCTCTAAAGAAAATTTTACAGAATTGAAACTACCTGTTCTTTGAGAATACAAAACTGTTCTTAAAACTGTCAGAAGATCTTCTGTGCCAGTTATCAGAATCACTGTTTTTATATGATTTTAAGATATAAATATATCAGAGACAGAGATATGTGGCTGTATGTAAAACCAAGAAAGAAATTTAGTTCATAATAATGGTAACACACAATTGTTAATTTTGTTAAAGTCATTTTGGGTGATGTTTGATTTGTTATTTCTCTATGGTTTCCAAATTAAATGTGATAAGCATGTCATAACAAAAGTTAACATATATTAATGAAGTTTACAGATTCCTACATGACTTAACATTTAACTCAAATGTGCTTTCTAAGCTTTCAAAATAACTGTTTCCATCAAGTCTCAATTTCATGTAATATTGAAATACACATCCATCCATCCGTCAGGCGACTTAATTTATTCTGCAGAGGTTGGCACATAAACAGTTTCTTCCAAATTCAGCAATCAAGAAAACTCCACTAAAAGCCTTATTAGATAAAAATAATTCTAAACATGTTAAAGTGCCAATGTTAGAATAGCTGTGTAAAATCCCATCTGTTTGTTTTATGGATCATGAGTCTAAGAAACACAGGCTTGCAATATATCAAGAAGAAAATTGGCACACCTTTTTGATGGAGAGTCTTTAAAGTATAAGATTAAATAGCAATTTTTTTTCTCCACAAAATAATTCCTCAGAGAAGAGGTACACTTTTGATGCTAGTTAATTAAGTGTCTCATTTCACAAATTTATTTATAAATTTATTACTATCCTTATCAAAATCTCAATTTATATGTAAGTTAGTTAAGCTTCAAAAAAGCCTAGACAGGGTAAGAGGACTTTCCCTATCAATTTTCAAGATTTATTATAATGTTACACTAATTAAGATGGTATTAGTGCAGAGCTAGACACATCAGAATCAAAGAAAAGGAAATAGATCCATGCATGATATTCATATATGCATATATGGATTCATGCATACTTCGCAAATACAAGAGTCTTTCAATAAATGATGCCGGGGCAATTAGATATCTATATGGAAAAATTGGTACTGGACATCACGCCAGACACAAAATCAATGGATGTGTGTAGATCTAAAAGGAAAATACAAAGTATACGCTTTGGAAGACTATAGAAGAAGATAATACGGCAGATAATATCTTTACTAACTTGGAGATGTAGAAAGTTATCTTATAAAACTGTTTTTTTTTCATTTTTTAATGTTTATTTTTGAGAGACAGAGCGCAAATGGCAGAGAGACAGGGAGATGCACAGTCTGAAGCAGGCTCCAGGTTTTGACCTGTCAGCACAGAGCCTGACATGGGGCTCGAACCTACAGACCGCGAGGTCATGACTTGAGCTGAAGTCAGCTGCTCAACCGACTGAGCCACCCAGGCACCCCGAAAGTTATCTTAGATAAGACAAAAATGTCTATATATTAAAGAAAATGATAAGTCCAACTACAGTAAAATTCAGTGTCTCCAATCATCAGAAGATACCCTAAAGAGATATGAACCAAAGAGTGGAAGAGAATATTTATAATACATATGACCAGTAAAAGACTTGTATACAGAATATTTACAAATCAATATTTTTTAAAAAGAAATACCAATAGAAATATGGACCAAATATTTGAATGAGTACTTCATAAAAGAGTAAATCTAAATGATCAATAAACATAGATTAAAGAATTCAACTCCAATAGTAAATCAAATTTAAAACCATGGCCACCAGATTGTCAAAAAAATTAAACATTTTAAATGAGGATATACAGCAATAGGAATTTTCATATACTGCTAGGTAAAATGCAAATTGGAATAACAACTTTGGGAAACAGTTTAGCATTTTGTAGTATTTAATGACATACATACTTTACAATTTAGCAATTTTATTCCTGGGAGTGCATCCTACAGAAATATATGTCCATATGTCAGGAAACATGCAAAAATGATTCTAACAGCATTGTTTGCAATGGATTAAAAGCGCAAAACAACTCATATCCATAAATAGTAAACTAGATAACTGACTTGAAGACTTTTTATGCAATGGCATTTATACAGTGGGGTAATCCATAAAAGTAATACACTAGATGAGGTACCTGGGTGGCTTAGTTGGTTAAGCATCAGACTTCAGCTCAGGTCAGGTTACTCAAGCTGGTGAGTTTCAGCCTTGCATCAGGCTCTCTGCTTTCTCCCTCTCTCTCTGCCCCTCCTCCTGCCCCTGCACACGCCTGCACTCTCTCTCCCCAGAATAAATAAACATTAAAAAAAAAGTTAATGCACTAGAGCAACGTGCAACAACATAAATGAATTTTACAAACTGATATGGAATAAAAGAATCCAGACACTAAAGAATACATGCATTCATATAGTTTAGGAACATGAGAAATTAAACTGTCTCATTTGGGGATGCTTCTATAGTTTAAACCCAAAAAGAAAAGCAAGGAAATTATTAAGGAAAGCTGTAATATCATTTACCTTGCTTGCAATGATTTTTACCTTGCAAAGGAATCAAAGCAAAGGAACCACGATGGGAAGATGAATGCGGAGGGCATCAGGAATCCAGGAAATGTTCCTTCTGTGACCAAATGGTGGTTACTCAGGTGCTCATTTAATAAGTATTCATCATTGAGGCATCATGTACTATTCTGAATGTGTGTATTTTTCTCACACACACACACACACACACACCCAAAGAAAAAAATGGGAAAAATCTCATTGTTTACTAACTCCTGAAACAGTTTAAATCCCAGGGGAAATATCTATTTCCCTGAAGATTTGATAAATTCATCCATGCAAGTCTCTGGATTTAGGTATTTTTTTTGAAAGTGATTATTTGATAATGTCATTTTTTTCCCTCCTTATTTATTCCTGTGCTCAGATACCTACTTTTTAAGGTGATTATGTTCATTTTCCAAGAAAGTTATGTTTGGGGGCAGATTTCAATTATATTACCATAAAGTTGTTCAGTAGCCTTCCCAGTTTAGATTTTATATGTGTCCATAATTGCTGTCTTTTGGCCCCTCCTCAGTGTTACTACTGACATATCTAACATTCCCTCTATTGTTAGGAATTGCCAGTGTTTTGCCACTATAGACATTGCTGTGACAAACATCCTTGCACATATATCTTCACTTGTGTTTCAATCTCTCTCTGTTTTGCTAGATACTCCAATTCACACTGTGACTAGAAATGTATGAGGGTATCCATTTCCCTATATCCACACTGAATGTTAATATTACCACACATTTTTATTTTGCCAATTTGATGAGTAAAAATTGAATTCTCATTTTATAATTTACATTTTCTTAATTATCAGCAAATCTAAATATATTTTTTACATTCTCATTGTCCGTTTTCACCATTTACATTTTCCCTCCCATCAATTTGCTTTCTATATTCTTTGTCTTTTTTTTAAATAATTTTTTTTACCGTTTGTTTATTTTTGAGAGAGAAAGCATGAACGGGGAAGGGGCAGAGAGAGAGGGAGACACAGAATCTGAAGCAGCCTCCAGGCTCTGAGCTGTCAGCACAGAGCCCAATGTGGGGCTTGAACTCACAATTGCGAGATCATGACCTGAGCTGAAGTTGGACGCTTAACCAACTGAGCCACCCAGGTGCCCTTGTCCATTTTTTTCTTGATGTTTTTCTTTTTACTATGAATTTGCAGTTTGGTAAACAGGAATATTAAGTTTTTATGTATATACATGTTACATAAATCCCCTCCCCTCCCACCAGCATTTCAGCTTTTTTTAACTGTCATGTTCCATATCTTTTGCCATGGAAGAATTTCATTTTTATATAGTAACATATTTTTGTTTTTTCATTTAAGACTTTGGGATTTTCTTCCTTTCTTAAGAAAGTTTCATTCATTTCAATGCATGCAAATTTTATTTTCTACTGTATCTATATCTATATATCTATATCTACATCTATATCTGTGAAATTTATTTCTGTTTATGTGTGATGGAAGTTATCTCTCTTTTAAATTCACAAAATAGTTTTCTTTATTAAACTTTTTCAAGAGTGTTTTTGTAGGGGCGCCTGGGTGGCTCAGTCTGTTAAGCATCTGACTCTTGGTTTCAGCTCAGGTCATGATCTCATGGTCGAGGGCCTGAGCATCGTGTTGACCTCCATGTTACAGCTTGGGGTTCTCTCTCTCTCTTAAAATAAATAAATAAACATTTTTTTAAAGAGTGGTTTTGTATGGGTGCTGCCTTTATTTGCTGTTTGTGCTGATGTGTAATAGAGCATTTAAAAGGATGATTTGTTAGCAAAGAGAATGGGAGAAAATCAACTATAATAATTCTGTTCTCTAATTCATCAGCCCTATGTTATCTTTTTTATGTTATTTTTATTCATGCTTTATTTCCACTCAAAACTTTCTTTAACTGAACACCTAGATAATTTTTCTTCCTTGTCAATAATTAATGTATTTAATGATCTGTTTTTTTCCACTAATTTTTGCTTTTATTGGAGTTTTGCCTTTATTGGTGTTTGATATGTAGTATTACCCTTATCCTATTTCTAAGAATTTTATGATTGCCTTTTGATTTCTTTTAACAAAGAGTTATTATATAAGAAAGTATTGTTATACAAATGGTTGAGTATTTTTTTTTTAATTATAAATAAGTGTTTACTCATTGCATTGACCTCAAGAGTTTTATACTTGCTTTGGAGAAATCAGTGAACAGTTGCCTCCTGTTTAATATGTGATTGATCTTTATAAATGCTCTATATGCATTAGAAAATAAGTTGCTTTCCAAATCTTGTGATTTATAATATTTAATAAGAGTTTATCGGCTAGAGTTGTATTTGTCATCTATATCCTCCAAAGCTTTTTTGTTAATCATATTTTATCCCTCAAAGCATTAGAGAGGTATTTTATATTATCAGACTACTATTACTGAAAACTAAACATATGTATAAGTATATAATTTATACTGTCCTTGTCATTATAGCATATAGACATGTTAAAGCCAAGAGAACATTTTCTTCTGGTTAGAAGAATTCTAAGCCCTGGGCTTCCAAATACTGTTGTAATTTTACTGTTTACCACCGTGGTAGGACAACAATAAAGTGGTTAAACTTTTAAAAAATTTCAATCTTTGGCCCTGTAAAGAGGTTGACTATTACAAATTACAAACTACACAAGATTGCACTTTCAAGAAAGGCATCAGTCCGTGAAATTAAATTATGCATTTAGAAGGTGGTCTGTCTAATACTGACAGATATTAATTAAAGAAATAATTGTCCGGATTTAAAAAAAGACTCTTTATCTCTTTTGTTCAACAGGCTGGTTCAAATTTCCTAAACTGGCTTCTACAATGACCAAAAATACCTTTATTTTCTCTCTCAAATGAAGACTAGCATGCAAGCAACTAGAACCATGTCCATTTCAATTAAACTTGGAATTCTGTAAAGATTCAATTACATATTTCGAAGATACAGTTGAATTAGGGAACCGTCTTTTTGAAATTAAATTAGAGCTGTATTTCTCAAATTATGATTTTCATTCCCTAGGGAATCATGATACTATACTAGGGGGTAGGTGAAGCCACAGTATAGTTGTGGAATATCTTCTTGAAACATTATATTCAGAAATACAGTGGAAATGAATGGAGGGTGGGAGGCAATGGTGGGAATTAAGTAATTCTTATATAATATAATAATATAGCCAATAATATAAAGTATTTTTATGTTAAATACATTTCTGTGAATAGAAAACCAAAGTTGAATGGAAGTGTTCTCAGTCTTTATACATTCAAATAATAGAAAGGTGTATGTGAAATGTAAATATCCTTCCTGCCACTAAATTCTTGTTTTCTAGTTCTTTTTGTCATTGCAATGGGTTTAACTACTGCTCACTCCTACCTAAGCGTTTGCTATAATTCCCAGTGCAGGACCGCCTGGCAAAGCTGGAATGGAAATAGTGGGTGTCATACAGAAGAGAGTTTTTGTATCATTCTTTTGGACCAGGTATGTATGAAAGAGTCTCTTCAGTTCTAATAGTTTTCTTTATTTTTAGTGGTTTATTTTGGATTTTATAAGAAAGGAGATCATCTGCAAAGAAGTATAATATCTCATTTTCTTTCGAGATTTTTTTTCTTTCTTTTCATTTTTTTGTTTGTTTAGGCTAATATTATCAGAACTATATTTACTAATAATTTTGGTTATCTTTTTGTTTTGTTTTGTTTTCCTAAATTTAGTTAAAATGCTTTAAGAATTTCTTCATTAAGATGATAATAGATAGCCTTTATTATGTTAAAGAAATATTCTTTGATTTCCATTCCAGAATGAGAGTTAAATTTTATGGAATAATCTTGGCATTGCCTTACATAAAGTAACTTTCTTTTTTTGACTATTTTAAACTTAATCGTTCTGTTTTGTGTGAAAGCATTTATCTCCCAACCTTCTTTTTTTTAAATTTTTTCTAATATCTATTTATTTTTGAGAGACAGAGAGAGACAGAGCATGAGCAGGGAAGAGGCAGAGAGAGAGGGAGACACAGAATTCCAAGCAGGCTCTAGGCTCTGAGCTGTCAGCACAGAGCCCAATGCAGGGCCCGAACCCACAGACCATGAGATCATAACCTGAGCTGAAGTCGGACGCTTATAACAACTGAGCCACCCAGGCGCCCCATATCTCTCAATCTTCTGATGTATCTGTCACGGAATGTGATCATTCTGAACAAGTAGATACTTTCCCTCATTTTAATATTCCTTTGTTCATTTCAGTCCTTTGTAAGGGAGGAGCTGAAAATTACAGTCTTCTTCTCCTAATGCCATTTTTCCATAAATTAACATATATGTATTTTAATGATACAAGCAAAGCTCGGTGAACAATGTATATTTCAGTGGTTTTTATAATTAGGAGATAGATGAAGCAGGACTTTGTTTTCTGATACATTCTTCTAGGATCTCACAAAGTTCACTAAAATGCAGGACTTTTTGGTGAAATGTTCAAGTATCAAGGTTAAATATTTGTTTATGAAAATGGAACTTATAGGACAAACAACTCTTTCCATCCCTAGAGACAAGGCTGTGTCTTCTAAGGCTGTGACAAAGCTTTTCTCCCAATTTTAAACATTTTCTTACTGTTGGTATTAGCAACACAGTAAAATGCTACCTTGATTTCTTATGCATTTTTAAAGGAAAAAATAGCAATCTTTAAGTCCATTTTATAATTCCTTCTTGATGTTCACTTCAACATCAACAATGTTATAACCTGTCTGTAGACTTTAAGTAGCTGTCTCTAAAGAAACAGAACTCCAGGGGTGCCTGGGTGGCTCAGTCAGTTAAGTAACCAAATCTTGATTTTGGCTCAGGTCATGATCTCATGGTTCAGGAAATCAAGCCCTGCATCGGGCTCTGTGCTGAGCGTGGAGCCTGCTTGGGATTCTCTCTCTTCCTCTCTCTGCTCCTTCCCCACTCACACTCACTCACACATGCTCTCTCTCTTTCTCTCTCTCAAAATAAATAAATAAACTTAAAAAAAAAAACCAAACAGAACTCCACTAAGTTCCATTCCCTTGTAAATCAATAAAATTAGCTTTCAAGCTATTTTTCCATTCTCGTCTCACTCAGTTTTTACATAGTATCCTTCCAAAGAGATTCTTATCTCCTTTCAAGACCAAGTATGTCTTTTCTTAAGGGTGGCTTTGGGGGAGATCTAATTATTAATTGATTAATATTAATTATTAATTATATGTTTAAATATTCATGTGCCAAAGGGGTTAGGCTTTACTGTCTTGAATCTCATAGTAATATTTTAAAAGGAAATTACCTTATGCAGAGAATGTTCAGGATCCATTTGAGTATGCTATAGTAAACTGCCGGTTATCGTGGGCCCTCTTGTCTCGAGGCCCTCCTGGCTGTGGGACAAGCCATCTGTGGTTAGACCTAAAATAGAAGTGAATGACAGCAGCAGACGATTTGGCAAGAGTTCATAAAATATCTGCTGGTCCCTTTCGACCCACTGCCAAATGAAGGGACTTCAGCTGAGTAAGAAGAAACCCTCAGTTTGCCACATGCAAACTGAAAAAGGCAACTCATCCTAGGGAAAGGATGCTAGGAGCACATTATTTGAGTGAATTTTTATGAAAACCAGTGCACATTAAAGCAATCTAGAAAATATTCTTGGCTAAGCTATCAGTGAACCCAACAAAGACTGAAACATCAAATTCTGGAAGTAAAGAACTGACCCTTTACAAAAGAAGTTGGCCAGAAATAGCACCCTCTGTGGAATCATATAATTGACATACAACACTCATAATTAACACATTGTACTTTTCCCCACTTAGCCAGAGGGTCACACAGATTTCTGCCGAGCCAACTGAGCTCTTCCATACAATGAACATTCAGTGATTATATAGCATACCAGGATTTTTTACCTTAATATTTTAAAAAATTAATTCTCTTTACATTGAAAAAGAAACCGTTACTGTGAAGAAGATCTAATGACTCGAAATGGATAAGCTCCAGAGTGCGACATGGTGATTTTAATTCTTGGAATATATACAGCTTGGTGAAGTAGAAGGAGGGACCCCTGGGTGGCTCAGGCGATTAAACGTCTGATTTTGACTCAGGTCATGATCTCATGGTTCATGAATTCGAGCCCCGCACGGGGCTCTCTGCTGACAGCTCAGAGACGCTTTGGATCCTCTGTCCCCCCCTGTCCCTCTGCCCCTCTCCCTCTGTTTCTCTCTCTCTCTCTCTCTCTCTCTCCCAAAATAAATGCATAAACTTAAAAAAGAGAAATAGAAGAAAATCATTCACCACAAATATTCATGAGTGTCCCTCATCACCCCCACCACTCGTTTTCTGGACTGTTGATTAGATCACTTGGTGTCAAGTCAGCGTTATGCTATGTGTTGCTTGTGTGACTTACCTGGGTGCTTCTGTCCTGTCCCGTTTCCTTTATATCTAAAAGAAGGACATTCAGATTGCACAGAGGTTACAAAATAAAAGGTGTCTGACAGAAATAGTCTCACTCACTGCCACCAACCCCCCAAAAAACAAACAAAAACAAAAGAAAAAAGGAAGAAAAACAGGGTTTCACTCACTCTTTCCACGCTCGTGGCAGAAGGTAATGTTCAAATATGACCTCTTATACTGAGCCCAGATGAGGCTTCCCAGAAGTCTTCAGGCTTCTATAACCTCCATCAGTAGGCTGCAGTGTGAAAGCAAAATCGACGCCTTGGCAGATCTCCATTATAGGTAAAATTTACATCACATCCCCTAATTAGGAAAACAAACAAAACCAAATCAACATCACACCCTGACACAAACCAGTCACTAAGTTTAGTTTTAGTTTCAAAATAAATGGAATCATGGGTGTCCTCCTAAGTTACTGACTTTCTAACAAAAGCTTCTTTATCCCTGATTTTTATAATGCTGATACCTGAGATTTTGTCAGAATCTTCTTGGATACAAGTGTGAGAACACTGCTCTTTTATCTACCATGAACAAATTACTGCAAATTTGATAAACTGGTAATTTTGAAGATTCTTTTTTTAAGTATCTGTCATGTTTTTAATTGATGAGCGTTTTTTCCCCCTGAAGTCTGGCTCTCTTGCAAACTGTCTTTGTGAGCAAATTGACTTTTCTTCACTAAATGTTTTTACCTCTGCATCTTTCTTCCATAGGAGTTAAAACATAAAATGATATCTAGCTGTTATATTTGGATGAGAAGGATCTGGAAGATCCTTTTCTGTTCAAAAAGCCTAGGATCAGTGCTCTCATTTTGTAGCAAATAGTACAATCCAGATTTCCCTCCCTTCGTTTCCCATTCATCTGTCTCATTACTAATAGGTGCAGTGTCAAGGACAGACAAAGTTTTCTTCATAGAATCTTGAATATTTGGGTTTTCATAAATTATATAGTTTTATTAGTAATCAATACTTATAATAGAAACCTGGTCTTCAAAATCTAATTGCAAGCAATACAGTCACAACTGGAGCTAATGGCTAAAATATTTTAGAATAATACCCTGTATTCAGAATTCTACCAGACATTTAAAGCAGAGTTAATACCCATTCTTCTCAAACTATTCCAAAAAATAGAAATAGAAGGAAAACTTCCAAACTCATTCTACGGAGCCAGCATCACTTTGATTCCCAAACCAGACAGAGACCCA
>CM053568.1:37629304-37681563 GCA_028646485.1 Cryptoprocta ferox
AGAGCACTGGGTGTTATATGGAAACCAACCTGATAATAAACTATAAAATTAAAAAAAAAGAATACACTGTATTCAGAACCAATATATCCTCCTATATTCCGAAGTGATATATTGGTTCTGAATACAGGGTATTATTCTGTATGCTCATATAACTAATGCAAATTGTATGGTATTCTTCCCCTCTTTTCATTATTTGAAACCAAAAATAGGCAACCTATTTCTTGAAACACAATGGAACACTGCTTCTTCCTCAAAGCTCAGCTCAAATTAAATATTATGTTCATGAAAACTTGTTGAATCATTAATTGCATGCCCATATGAGAAATTCCTTATGATGCATAAATATTTCATTGTTGAATATGGTACTAAAATAGTTAGACTTTTGGGGTGCCTGGGTGGCTCAGTCAATTACGTGACTGATTTGATTTCAGCTCAAGTCACGATCTCAAGGTCATGAGATTGAGCCCCTGTCAGGCTTTGCCCTGAGTGTGGAGTTTGCTTGGGATTCTTTCTCTCCCTCTCTCTCTGCCCCTCCCTTGCTCATTAGTGTGCGCGTGCACTCTCTCTTTTTTCTTTCTCTCAAAATAAATAAATAAACATTAAAAAATATTTATACTTTTGTTTGCTCTATATATTTAAAAAGGATCATGGTCCCTGGCATGTAGGGGGACAGATAAGGAATCCCAGCGCTTGAGTTCTATTAGGAGTTACGATTTAAATTGTTTTAAGGTTTTTAGCCTGGCAGAGCCGTTCTGAAGAGGAAGAGCTGGAGAAATCTATTTTGGAATAGAATTGGAAAAGAAAATTGGAAAAGAAAAACTCAGTGTATTCTGGTATGGATGTATTTAATTCCTTTACCCATCCTGAGAAGTCAGAGTAAGTAAAGATGCCAAGGCAAGAATGGCTAAAGTTTAATGGAGTTTCTCACATGAACTCTAGTAGAATGAGGGAGTTCTAGAAGAGAAAAAACAACAGTAGTGGAATGCCTATGCCTATTATTCTTAATATTGGAATTGAGAATGGGAGAAATTTTATAGAAACCATTTGTTCCCAGTTGCTATAGACAAAAAATAGTTTTTTACAACAAGGGTTGGGGTATGTATGGGTCTCAATTATCACTCAGTGATGGACCTCAGGAAAGAAAGCCCATGAATCTCTCCAGTGAGGATATGGAAAAAGGCTTCTGGTGTGGGTCAAAAAAGGGGAGAATATCTGATGGAAATAGAAGTCATGATAGTAAGCCAGATTTAGAATTCAATCTTAGGGTGGAAGAAAAGAAAATTCCCCATGGAATCTGTCTGAGGCAATGAAAGTACTGAGTACCAACTCTGGTATATCAAAGATTTTTCCAAAATCAAGTTCTTGGTTTCCTCCCCACAGAACATCCCATACCATGATGATCCAGGGTTCTAGCTTCTTTGGGGGAAGATTCACAGGTAGTGTAACAGAATGTAGGGTGGAAGTGAGGTGAGTAAAGCAGAGGTGAGTAAAGCCCAGAGGGTTGTTGGGCTCCACACTGGGGGTACATACATTGTGTGTACATTTCAGAGCCTCAGATACCTTACTTTACATAATATATATTGGTGGGATTCAATGTTGCCTCTTGCTCTTGGCCACATCAGTCTCAGATCTGAGGGTTCTAGAAATTGAAGGAAATGCAAGTTTAAGGCATTCTACAGAGTTTGATACCTCAACTCACTAACCAAAGTCACAAACTCAAATCTTTTTGATGCAAGCTGGCCAGTGACACTTTGTGCCCTTTGAATGTCTAGGAGAGCAGATCAGTTACTTAAGTTAGACATCTATGTGGAAGGCTGCTCCTCCAAGTTGTCACCAGGTTTTATGGGTGTGGTGGGCACTTCCAGATTCAGTTTGCTTGTGATTTGGGGTGGGAGGTGAGGAGGGTGATGGTTGGGTATCAAGTTGAATAGCTAGTGTGCAGGATGAGTGAAACAAGTTGTAGGCTGACTGGGGCCTTGTGCACAATCAGCTTAATCAAATTTTGGAAGCAGGCAATGCTTAAATTGGCCTCTTCAACCTCTCCCTGACAATCATGCCCCTCCTGAACTGGCCAGTCCTTTATTACTCTCCTGCTCCTGATCCGGTCTATTGTGTAGCTATCACTACCAACTCGAAAATAAAGACAGCGTTAGATAACGGCGTAAGCTGCATGTCTTTGTAGAAATGTCAGTAAGGCACATTTGGCAATCCTTCTTAGATTTCCAGACTGAAAGAGGTGAGTATTGAAAGTGAATGACCCACAATGGGTGCACTGGAGAATCAATCTGTACTCAGTTCTCCTGGCCTATCTATCTACTCCTTATGGATGCCTGAACTTGTGACTGATGAGCGAGAATCCTGGTTCATGTTATTACCTATCTGTCAATCAAACCTTTCCCTAATTTCCTCAGGTGACCCACTCTTCATGGGAGTATGTAGTCTGGCTGTGCGCTTTTCCTGTTATGCTAATGGAGGATTCTCAGAAAACAGAGGAACCAACAGTGATGTGTTACTTTGGAAAATTATAGCTTTGAGAGCAAGTTTTTTTTTTTTAAATAACCGCTTTGCATATGTGATGAGAGAAAATCAAGAAACAGAAGAAGTTTTCTGAGAGGTTTATACTTAGCTTGAAACTCTGAAAGAAAATTGGAAGGGAGAAACGGTCACATAATCCTAGATCTCCTTGAAGTCATCAGGCTTTCTACTCAGATGTGAGTGTTCACAGGGCTGCTGAGTCCCTGATTTCTAGAGGATGCTCCTAGCATCCCATTGCCCCCAAAGAAGCCCGGAACATGGGGCTCCTTCCTGGCTATGTGCCTGAAGAGGTGGCTGATGTCCAGAGTGATCATAACATTACCCACAGTCCACAGTGGGAGACTCTTGAAAGCGAAGGTGAGTGCTATTCATCATTGCACTGGAAGAGTGGGAATAAACCAAGACTGTGTCCAGACAAATTGAGAGGTATGATCTCCTTACATTGACACCTTTTCCAGGTGGACAGCCTGATGTGTTAGTGCTACCTAGGTCTGCTGGCTCCAGCAGTGGGAAGATTAGATGGCCCCAAAGAGCGGTATATAGGAAATGCCTATCCTGCTGAACACAGGGTCTGGCAGAATCAGACACCTCTGCTAGAATATGTTCCGATCTTACTTGTGATGAAATAGGCTGGGGCAATTTATGAGTGCATCCAAAAGTAGGCATGGTCTGAGTGGTAAAGAGAAGTGGAGCCCGGCCTCAAGTCTTTTGGAATTAATGGCTTTGCTCAGAAGTCTTCTAGTTGCTTCTGGGGAAGCAAATCATCTTTTTTTTTTTTTTTCAAACAATTCATCTTTTCATGGCCTTCCACCAGCTGCTACCAAGTACGTAGGACAGCAGTTGGGAAATTTGCTATTGGCAAGAGATTTATACAGCACTTGCTGCTAGCATCATAGGTGGGCACGTTCTGCCATAACAATTTGGGAGAAGCTAGGAGTCCCAAGCATGGCCTCTGGAGTCAGACTACCCAAGTGTTAATCCCGGCTGGACCACTTGCTGCCTCGTGAGGGCAAAGCACTAAATTGCCCTGCACTTTAGTTTTCTTAACTGTGAGATGACTATAATAATGTTTCTAGCATAAGCTTGTTTCAAGGATTTTAGATTTATAACAGCACGTGGAAATGAATGTTTGCTATAACCAATAAATGATCCCCATGGTCCTGAACCCCCAGATCATTACCAGGAGCAGAGATGGAACAGCTGCAGCCCATTAGACAACACTCATCTTTGAATATTTGTGTTTTTACCATCTCCTGGTGCAATTTCTCTTAACCATTTTTCTACCCCATTACCAGAGGTTTTGTAAGGCACCCATTCCCAGCTGGGATTTGAGGGTAGAGGACATACACCCCTAGTAGACTAATTAGGAGATTGCTGAAGCTACGGGTAGATCCCTTGTCTTGACTAGGCTTAATTTTTGTTCTGTTGAGATCAGCAGTGGGAGAGAAATTTTAAGACATCAAAGAGTCTAGAAACCATTCAAAGAATCATTCCGAGCCTTTTCATTCTTTATTCAAAATAGAATTACACAGGGCACCTGGATGGCTCAGTCAGTTAAGCGTCTGACTTTGGCTCATGTCATGATCTTGTGGTTTGTGATTTTGAGCCCTGCTTTGGGCTCTGTGCTGACAGCTCAGAGCCTGGAGCCTGCTTCAGATTCTGTGTCTCCCTTTCTCTCTGCCCTCTCCTACTTATGCTTTGTCTGTCTGTCTGTCTCTCAAAAATAATCATTAAAAATTTTTTAAAAATAGAATTACACGACTCTCAGATATCATCACATTGGTTTTAGTCTACTGCCTGGGAGGTGAATTCTTCAAAATTCACCTAGCAGGTTTTTCTCGCCATATTTGTGGAGGTATACCCACTGACCAACTTGTCTATCTTAAGGTTAAGTCTAAGTAAACTGCTTCCTGGCTCCTTTTATTATCCCTGAAGATGGAAATAAGTTGAGTTCAATAAGCAGCTCCAGGTTTTGAGACTGACATTAAAAAATAAGCTGGCAGGATTTTTGAGCTAAGACTCTCTGAGGAACTTAGCAAACATATATTCCATATGCTACAACAATGGAAAATTTGTCTTTCTGAGAACAGGTATCTACAAATCTTGGTGTGATTTTCTTGAGAACTAAAGCTAACTATCACAATTGATTGTTTCCTTAAATAAAGAAAAGTAACTTTAAATATATTGTGAAAGTTAAGAGGACTTTTAAGCCTATTAAATGGAATTTAACTATGATTTCAGTGAAACTTTGCAATACCAGAGTATGTAGATATGCATGAGATGGAGGCAATTTAAAAATAGTTTTTCCTTCTTCTTTGTCATAATATTGATATACCAGGGATCAGCAGTAGTAATAGCCCCATTTGATAAATCCTCAAAGCGAAATACATTTTAGCTCCAGCCCTAGGTACCTTCTACCAGCATTCTCTGACTTCAGAATGAGGGTCTCAGTGAGATCCATGTGCACCCAGAGGCTGCCTTGGGGGTGTGGGGTCCTGGAAAGGCTGACCAAGGAAGATGACATGACTGTATTTAGTCATCTGGGAAGTCTCTCACCTAACTGCACTGTGTGTCATGACACCACCCTGCCTTTTTCCTAAAGAGAAGATGGAGCCACTGATGAGCCCTCAAATTCCTGGAGGCTTAGTCTTAGCTCTGTCCGTGACCACATCTCTGCCCTCAAGTCCCTCTCTTGGACACTCAGGTCTTCGTACCAAGGTATATCCTTTCTTCCTTGCCTTCATCTTTGCTGTTGGCTTCTTGTTGGCATTCCTGCTCCCTTCTACCATCTCTCTAGTACTGCACAGCCTAGAAGCCTGGAAACTACTTTTCTTATGCTTCCTTGCCAGTAGGGGTATGGTTTATGTTCTATTCCATGAGAGGGTCTCGCATGGCATTTGGAAGATGGAAGAAGAAAAGCCATCACTTCTTCAGCAGTGGGGAGCAGGCACGTGGGCTTAAGCAGACAGCAGCTATGGCGTTTTGACAATAGTTTTGGGGTGTCCACCTGTGATTCAGCGATGGTGGTTCCTTGCAACTCTTAGATGTTCATCTAGTTGAAATTCTAATCCTCTGTTTCCATTTTATTTTGACTTTAGTTATTCATTGTTGTCACATTTAAAAATGTGCCTTCTAGAATACTTTCTAACTATGAAAGAAAAACGACTGGAATGGTAGTAGTAATATTAAAAAGTATCACTCGTTAAGCAGCTACAAGTGTCAGACACTGTGCTAAGAAGTTAAGTGCTCATTTAATCATTAAAAGAATCCAGGTAGTCTTTCATTTTTATTATGGCTGTTTTACAACAATAAAAACTGAGACTCACAGAGGTGAAACCCAAGGTCATATAGTTGGTTTAGAGTAAAGCAGATGGAAATTCAAGTCTCTCCAACCCAATGTTTCTGCTGATTCATTTAATAAATATTTTTTGAGCACTCACTTTGTCCCAGGCACACTTTTAGGCGCATGAGAGGGTAAAAAAAACCTAGTTCCCCACAAAAATCAATGTGCCACAAGAAACGAGGAGGTAAGTGATGGAGTCCAACTTGAAAAATTTGTGGGGAGTAACAGGCACACATACCCCATCAATAAGCTGTTATGGTTATTTAAGAATGAAATAAAAATACTTTTCTTTGAATCTATGCATACTAGTTTTTCAAAAAGCGACAAATTTGCCAGGATATACAAACCTATTAAGCAGTTTGAAACTATTTAATAAATAGAACTTTTGCCCTAGAAATGCCATGAAAAAAAAATTACTTGATACAAAGAATGCCATGAACTGAGAAAGTTTGGGAAGTTCTGGGCTAGAGGATAGAAGTGAGATAAATTTCAACTTTAGATTTCCTGATGTGGTCTTAAAATTTTATCAGTTGCTCTAAATTTCAGGTTGTATCTTTTCCTCAAAGCACATCTCGATTCTCAGTAAATGTATGTGCCCTGTGCTTTGCTTTAAAATTTTCCTCAAAGCAAAGAAATACAGAGAAACACCGGCAGGGTTTCATTGTTAATAAAATGATGCAACTTCCAATTGCTGTAACTAGTCTTACACAGCTTTTTCATTTTTCAAACCTTTATTAAAATGCCACTTTTGTAGGGAAATTAATTATGAAAAAAGGAATTGAGTGTTCAGAGCCGTAATTTGGAAGCGGACAAGGAATTGCTTCCTTAGAGAACGCTCTGAATCTGAAACCATCATTCTGTGCTGATGAGCATCCAGCCCCGCCACCCCCCCCCCACCGGCCCTCTGCCCCCCCCCCCCCACCGCCGTTGTCCCCTGCGGCTGCCCAATCATCAGGAACTTATTCTTCAGTCTCTTCCCACTGAGCTCCTAGTTGAACAGAGGCCTCAAATCCAGTGCCACCAGTGATTTTTCTAAAATTGGCTCCCTAAAAATTCAGAGCCCGTTTATTTCTCTAAGGAGCTTGTATGTTATAGTATTAGACATTATTTTTTTCTAAAAGGTAACTTAACTTGTGTTTACTGGAATTTATTCTCTTGCTGGTCAATTATTTCTGTGTTCAGGTCCATTGTGAGTTTTCTGATCTTATTCTCACAGAGATTCCTCAGAGTTTATGAACCAGTGAAATCTTGTTATAAGCAAGTTCCTGACACACAGTTTGAATTAAATATATGTTTGCTGTTTATAAAAACAAAAACAAAATAAAAACAAAAATATTGTTAATGGTATCCTTTCCAAACCCTTGAATCCCCCCTTAGTCATAAAGTATTCTAACAAGCACATAAGATGATAAAGGGTATAAGCTTTTTTTTTTTTTCAAAAGGGAGAAATGGAGGTGCCAAGAGACTTAGCGTAATCTGGGAACAGCTTTCGCCCTGACTCAAATCACGTATAAGTATGGCACATTTATTTTTTAGGTCTCAATTTAAATGTCATTTTGCCTTTTTTAAAAGATAAAACTTTTTTTTTAAAGTTTATTTATTTTGAGAGAGAGAAAAAGCACGAGCAGGGGAGGGGCAGAAAGAGAGGGAGAGAGAAGATTCCAAGCAGGCTCTGTACTGTCAGCCTGGAGCCCAGTGTGGGGTTCGAACTCATGAACTGTGAGATCATGACCTGAGCCAAAACCGAGTCGGACACTGCACAGACTGAGCTGCCCAGGTGCCCCCATATCATTTCTCTAATAAAGGCTCTTGTTTATCCACAGACCTGTTTAGCAACCTCTATTTCACACTCTAATCTACTCATCCTTCTGAGACACTCAGCTCTGAACAGTGAATCACAAGTGTCATGGCTTCGTCCTCAGCTGACTTCCAGTACCCTAAGTATAAGTCACAACATTTTCTTGCTATCCCTGTATCTACAGCACCCTAAACAAATAATAAAAGGTAAACATTTGTTGAAGAAAGAGAGGAAGGATAGGTGGAAGGAAAGAAAGAAGGGCAGAAAGAACAAAAGAGAAAGAAAGTATGGGGAAGAATGGGTCCAAAAGTTATTTACTGAAACCTGTAATGACCACAGCAATTAGAAACAACTAGGAACCTGCTTTTATTTATTTTTCATTTTTTTATCTTTAATTGAAGTATGGTTGGCAGACAATATTATATGAGTTTTAGGCATACAACATAGTAATTTGACATTTATATACATTATGAAATGTCACCACGATAAGCTCAGTCACCATCTGTCACCACACAACTATTCTAATATCATTGATTCTATTTCCTGCACTGTACTGTTCATCTTCCTGACTTATTTATTTTAAAGTTTACTTGTTTATTTTGAGAGACAGAGAGAAGGGGAGGGACAGAGAGAAAGGGAGAAAGAGAATCCCAAGCAGGCTCTTCGCTGTCCGTGCAGATCCCAACTTGGGGGTCAGACACAACGGACCGTGAGATCATGACCTGGGCCGGAATCAAGAGTTGGACGCTTAACCAACTAAGCCATTCAGGTGTCCCCTGACTTATTTATAGAAGTTTGTACCTCTCAATCCCCTTCATCTATTTTGCCCATCCCCTCACCCCTCCCCTCTGGCAACTACCAGTTTGTTCTCTTATTTATTCCGGACACTGCTTTTAAAGTGTTTTCTAGTAATGGTAACAATAGACTTTGAATGGCAAAGGAATAACTGATAATGGTGTCTGTCTGCTTGCCAAGCTCTGCAGATTAAGAAGAAAATAAGGGAAATAACATAATCAGCAATTAAGTAAATCCAGCAGCTTTTATATAAAAGCTATCACTATACAATAAAACAAGTATAGGAGGAATAGAATTGAGTGCAAGGGTGGGTCTCCAAGAAATAGCAGACAGATGGCTCAGATAACCACAGAAATCACTCCCAATAGCACTGAAAAGGAAGAGCAAAGCACAGACATCATGATTCAAAGATTCTTCAATGACACTGAATCATTCTTTTCCACACTTGCTGTCAACTGATCAGGATTAGCCTCACGGCTTTCTTCCTTAGAATGTAAGCCCCAGGAAACCAGGGAGCTGGTTTTTAACCTTGCATGACTTTTACTCCCCTCCATTAAATACTCTCCACAGTTCTTTTCCACAACAGCTGTTTGAATCAGAGGAGCTATCATGTGTGCTCCTTTTTCTCTTATGTGTGAGTTGGAACAGTATTTTGCATTTAACAACCTGACCATCCACAGAGTCTCCTGAATGAATATCTACCTGAGTGTGTACTTCCAATAGGCCAGTGGCATCCCTTTGATTTATTGACCCACGTCTAGCAATCACCCTATCATCACTTAAGTGCAAATCATTGATTGGAGGAGTCCTGGGGGAGAGTGGGATTGGCCCTTGTGAAATCATTGCTGCTTCTCTGAAAAGCAAATAAGCCTCATGCCAGACTGTCACATCACCTCACCTGAATTGGCAGGGTCATTAAATTCGCTTTCACCACAGTTTAAATAATTCAGACCAGGGAGATTAATCGGCTGAGTTTTTAAAGAAGGAAAAACCATAGATTTATAGTCATTGCTTGTTAATTTAAGGTGTCATAACAACCCAGGATGTCCAAAACACCGGACAAGTGTTTGCTTTGCCCGAGCCATAGCAATTAGTTAAAGAGCTGGGATAGAAGTTCTGCAAGCACAGGCAGAGTGAGTTAGAAACCTCTAGAGAGAATCTTGAAGATGGTGTCATAAGTGTATTCCATATTAGGGATGGGGAGGAGTGGGGGGCCTTAAAATCTGAGGCCTCTAAGGAGGCCTCTGTATAATAGACAGTGCCTACTGGGGACAGTTTCCAAGAGATTTAGCAGACTTGAAACTCCTTGAGGACAAGAGTTGGATTTCCTTTACTTTTTTCACTACCCTCTTCCTACCCAGAGTAGGTTCCCCCTACATGTTTGTTGGTCACATTCCTCACTGTCAGGGACTTAGGAGTATAGTTTATGTCTGATAACCCTTACTCTTTACCACTCACTGACTTACACCATAGCCCATTGTGAAATTGCCCTCAATTAAAATTGTCCTGAAAATTGACAATCTCTTTACAACTAAATTTCTTAGTTACTGTTTTATTTAATAACTAAATTTAGTGGTCTGGATTGAGTCTTCATCCTTTTTGGCCCCATTTTAGTGTTTAGCATTTGACCACCATGATTTCTCCAATCTTTCTCCTCCGTTGACTTCCAGTGCATTGCATTATCTGAGGTCCTCTATCCTACCCTCTTTTGGTTCCTCTTTCCTCTTGTGCACCCCACCACTGTACGTCCTACAAACTTCTCTCTTTTGTCTTCTCCTTATACTCTCTCAGATATGGGGGCCTTAAATCTTCATCCATGTATCTATTTCTTAGGAATGATTCATAGAAGGCAAGTCACTGGGTCCAAGAGTGTGTCTATCTTAAAATCTTTGGATTCATGTTGCAAATTGTTTTTTCAGAAGATTGTAACAGTTTACATTCCCACTTGCCGTACATTAGAATGCCTACCTTGCTGTATCCACATCAGTGTAGAATGCTGGCTTTAAAATATTTGATAATTTATTAGGTGAAATTAATAATATAATGCTTTTTTAAAAATGTAGTTAAGCATCTTAAAATGCTATGTGCTTGGGGAGCTGGGTGGCTCAGTTGGTTAAGTGTCCAACTCTTGATTTTGGCTTAGGTCATGATCTCACAAACAATAAGATCAAACCCCCACATCACGCTCTGTGCTGACAGTGTGGAGCCTGCTTGAAATTCTCTCTCTCTTTCTCTCTCTCTCTCTCTGCCCGACCCCTGCTGGTGCCCTCTCTGTCTCTCTCAAAATAGATAAATAAACTAAAAAAATGTCACATGCTCTAGGTCCTTTTTATGCTGGGTATCTCTGAGTGAATGTGAAGAGAGAGAAAGCATCAGAGGACCAAGAGGTCAGGGGGCCAAAAAAGGACAATTGTCAGATTTGGTTTAGTTAACCAGATAGTTTTATGCTGCTGGGGACTATGAGCCCCTTTTATGATCCATATAGACCTATGAATCCTGAAAGTAGGTGCAGAGAGTGGGGGGGGGGCATCAGTGTTTCCCCCACTTCTGTAGTGGCTTCTGGCATACTGTAGTCCAGAGAGAGTTTAGGAAGGTGTTGTTCACTATGTCCTCACTAATAACGCAGTGGGGAGAAATTCTGCCCAGGTTTTGGCAGATCTTCCCTGTATTTAATACACGGAGCTACTGTCGTTATTGGTAATTGTATAAAACTTCATAAAAGCTGGGACTAGGCATACCAAACACAGATGTCTCCTGCCGTCCAAACCTACAAAGAGTCCTTAAAGCCTTTCAATTTACTTCAGAAGTATCACTAGCACATTTATTTTTATGAAAGATACAATCTTCTTGCAGAAGAATTTACAAAGATAAATAAGACCCATACTCTGCTTTCAAGTAGCCCATGTAACCAAGTAAAGAGATAAAACAGATGTTAAAGTGACTAAAGCACATCCATGACAATAAACCAACTGCCATTAGGTTAAGTACAAATGAAAACTGTGATTGAAAAATGGAAGAATCGTCAGGAAGAAACATTTATAATCTGATGGAAATGGGCCAAGTTTCACAAATAACACAGCCTTTGCTACAAATGTAAAAGGCCGGACAAGATTTTCATGCGTAGAATGAAGGTTTGATTTCGGGGGAGGAGGCAGCATTACAAATGGAAGAAATGGCACATGGGCAGAGGTTATGGACGGAGGACAGCAGCTTCTCCGAGACTGGCAGGTTCATCTTCAAATTGTGGTTGTTAGATGTCAAGATGATGAGAGTGTATTGCACTCACTAGCCGTTGGGAATCATGGAGAGCCTCTGAATACGGAAAAGATTTGGTGCTGAGTTTTATTGAGAAGTGATATTGTGACAGCAGGGTGAAGTCTAGATTAGAATAAAGAAGGACTATGGTGCCCAATTAGAAGGCTATTATTCCATTAGTCCAGGAAGAAGGTAAAGTACACTTGAATTAGGGAGGCAGGAATGAGAAGAAAAATGAGGAAGGAGATATAGAAAGGACTGGTGGAAACAAAAGCTAATGAACTAGTTCCTAATTAAATTTGAGACAAGGGGACAGATTTCAAATCCAGGTGCCCAGGAGACTATAGAAGTTATGGCATTATTAATAGATAATGAGTGCAGAAGAAGGAAATAATGGAGGGAGAGAAATGAGTTTGAATTTGAACATGCTGCTTTTAATCTATTAGTTTTTATTCATTTACTTGTAAAGCAGGCAATTGGAAATGAAGGTCTGGGAATTAGAAGAGAAAAAAAATTAGGAATATTTAGGGCAAATTAGCATGATTAATCATAAGATGAACACATGACCCAAAATGGGTGACTCAGATTCCTTTCTTAGGAACAAAAGAAAGTGGGGAATGGTAGGCCCGTTTTGCTGACAGCCAGGTGCTCTGCAGGGTGAGCAAGCTAGTCTGAGAGAATGAAGTCAACAAGAGGGAGGAATGCGGATAGATGAGGGGGAGTTGTGGTGGCACTGGGGCCCTAAGAAATGACTGCATTCCTTTCCGTGGTTCCTTGAG
This sequence comes from Cryptoprocta ferox, assembly GCA_028646485.1. NCBI lineage: Eukaryota > Metazoa > Chordata > Mammalia > Carnivora > Eupleridae > Cryptoprocta > Cryptoprocta ferox. Next base: position 37,641,810 of record CM053568.1, read on the forward strand.
CCTCATAATAAATGTATTCCTTTGCCTAAACTAGTTTGAAGAGAATCGCTATAATTTGTAGCCAAAGGAATCCTGACTATAATGTTATTAAAAAGTCAGACCTAGTCTTCAGATATTTCATTTCAATTTTAAATGTGCTACAGGATTTATTCTCTCATTCATTTGACATTTATTAAGTGTCTGCTCTGCTCTGGGCATTGTGATCGTCTCTGAAGATAAATTGGATATTGAATTGGAGAGAGGACTGAATGCAGCAGAAAGGTTTGGTAGTAAGTCTAGTCCCTTAGTAAAGACAAACCCCAATTAATGAATGGGCAGAAGTCCAAATACCCTCTTGCAAACTGGCTGTTTGACAGCTGGAAGAGAGAACTCCACAGAAACCTCATTGTGAATGGCGGTGATGTGCCTGAGAGAGCGTGGGAGAAAGCCCATTGCATATTTAATGCAACAAAATTAGACCTGTAAAACCATAGTGTGACCACGTGTAGCATGTTTTTCTAAAAAGCTCGTCTCAGGACAGCTTCTCAGGGCGGCACCCCAGGACATCAGGAGTAGGTCGGACTTGGGTGGATTCTCCTGGGTGGGAAGAAGTCCTTGTTCCCACCTCTTGAAATGACTGTGGCAGCTGTAGCATGTGGAACGGGATTTTCAAAATTCTTAAAATGCGTGAGGAAGGACAGGGGCGTCTTGGTGGCGGCAGAGCGCTTCCTGGATACTGCAAGTATGGTGGGGAATCTCCCAGCCTCGCAGTCACCTTCCCCAGTTAAAGTTCTGGACGGGATATTTGCAAGTCAGGCATGTCAGAGTGAGGCGTATGCATTAAACAGGCGAATTTAAATTTCTACTGGCTGTGCAGTGGGGACAAACTCATGATAATGTAATTGCAAGGTTTTATATTCTCAAATGTAAATGACAAAGAGATAAAGATTACACATGCTCACTCAGATATTTATTTTATGCATGCATTCATCTATACATTTAACAAGTGTTTATTAAGCACCTCCCATACCTTTCATGTGTTCAGCAAAGTGGTGTGCCCTCGGATATGGCAGTAAGTAAACGTGGGAACTCGTAGTCCAATAATAGAACAAAGTAATTAGTCAAAGAAAAAAAAAACCCAATGAACATAGCATTATTGGAGCACAGAAGCCCTTAACAGAGTTGTGATTCCTCCTAGAAGTCCTTATTTTTCTCCATAGTGCTTATTACCCCCAGGCATAAAGTATATACTTATGTCTTGTTTATTTATCTTTCATCACTTGAATATAAGTCCTATGGGGAGCAGGGAAAAAATGAATTCAGGCCTTCCCAGACATGTACAGGAAAAAGAAGGAAGAATGAGTGCTGATTACAAGTCTGTCAAGGAGAAGAGCATGGGAAAGGCAGGGATGGAAAAAGAATATCTCAAGAAGTGTGACTCACAGAATCTTTATGGACTGTGATAAAATAATAAAGGCAATTAGTAACAGCAAACCTTACTCTAAGGACAATGATGTGCAAGGTACCGCTCTGAGGATTTTGGGTGCATCAATTCATGCAACCTTCAGAAGCCTGTGGGTTGGTGCTATTATGGTTCCTGGTTACAGGGGAGGACACTGAGGCACAGAGAGACTCTAAGCAACTTGCCAAAGACCTCCTGGCTGGTAGGGACAGGAGCTAGGACGTGAACTCAGCTCTAGTGAGAGAAGGCAGAAAAGGCCAGACAGTGGCCAGATCAAAAAGTCTTTGAATATCGTGCTAAGGAATCTTGCTTTTGCTGGGAGACAGTGGGGGACCTCTGAGCAGATTTCTGCAGGGGATCTACCTGATCGGATCTGGGTTTGAGAAAGAGCACTCTGGGGTGGAGTACAGGATAGACTTGAGGAAGAAGAGGGCTGCAAGAGGGAAAGTAGAGAAGAAACGATGGCAGCAATTCACGGAAGTGCTAATGACTGAATTAGAATGCTGGCAAAGGAGGCAGAAAGCAAAAAGAAGAGTCAAAATGACTGAGGAGATAGACGCCACGAGGAAGATGAACTATTTTGTCAATTTACCCCGCTGGTAGCAAAGTTTGACGCTGTCCATTTCACTGCCACCTTGCCCATATATAATTTTAAATTATTCTATAATTTTAAATTCTTTCAAGTTCAGTAGACAAGTAAATAATCAATGTTGCTCCTATTTTCATTTCTTTGCTTGTTGAGATGCCATTTTTTTCATGTGTGGAGACCATTTGTATGTCTCTATATGTAAAATGTTCTTGGCCTACTTTTTCTAGCATCATGTATTTTCTTCTCAATCCCTAAAATTGTTGGTATTCTTTATACAAATCTCCACACTACTCAGGTAGAGGCATTCTGCCCCCTTCTGTGGTCTCTGAACCCTGTGAGGACAATGAATTTGATCAGCACTGAATCTGATTAGTACCCCTCCTGATACCAGACCTTTCTTAACCGAGGTATGAGGTTGGGTGTGCCTAGAAGATAACTCCTGCAGCTACCACGTTTTATCAAATACTAGTGAAATCTGATTCTGGTTTGAATGGCACCCGAGTAGTCTGATTTGGAGATGAGTTAAATCCTATTTAGCTACCAGATTTCTAACATAAAATTAAGGAAACAAAGAGACTTTTTGAAATATTTTACCTGAAACATATTGGCTTTGATTTAAAAGGAATCTTAACACAGGTGTGGATTATTAAAAAACAAAACAAAACAAATAACTTTTTAAAAAAGCAGATGGAAGGCAAACACCTGGGATATTTTTGGCTCAACACACTTGCAGCCCTAAAACAGCCAACATTCTTCACTGTGAGAGTCCTCAAAGGATTAGCCTATTTCTATTCTCCTCATTCCACGCATAAATATTAACTACCCTTAAATACGACTCATTTACTACTATCATTAATGAAAAATTTTAAATGCCAAGATACTGTGAGACAAACTTGGATCTAAATAATTGTTATATTGTGCTCTTTGTTCTCTGCAGCATGGTTCTCTAGCCAGTCTCAAAAAATAGAGGGGAAACTGAGCGTGCTTGCCTTGTATGATAATTACAAAATGCCAGAAGGAGAGTCTTGCATTTTTCAAGAGGTGTTAATGACTCCCAGGACATTGGGGTGTAGCAGCATGGATCTTGTTGAGAGAATATAAACTCAGAGTTACAGAAAAATGATTGTCTAGTTAGAATGTGAAGAGGGGATAGATACCAAACATGGCATCTGAGTTGTTTGGACAGTCCAAGTGGAATTAAATTTTATAAAATGTATTTTTTCATCTTTTCAGCCTGATAGAATGGTAACTAAAAGGGTGGAGGTGCAGAATTATATGATTGAAATTATATTGGTAAAACCACTGACTTCATCCTTCTTTCTCTGAGGAAAAAAAAAAAAAAAGCACAGAAATAATGCCCTAAAGGCATATGAGATCAGCTGGAATAAACTTAGCACTGAAGATAATAAGAATATAACAGAAAAATATAATCTGCATTAGTTAAATTATTCGAAGAATGTTAAAAAAATTCGGTTACCTGTGCTACTGATGCGTGATGACAATGTGTGAAATACGAAACCTATGTATTTTTTAAAACAAATTCTCTGATATAAAAGTATTAAAAATACTATGTAAACTTTGGGGAAGATATAAAAATACAAAGGCCAAACGGTGCTTGGGTGGCTCAGTCAGTTAAGTGTCCGACTTTTAATTTTGGTTCATGTTGTGATCTCATAGTTCATAGTATCAAGGCCCGAGGAATCTGCTTGGGATTCTCTCTCTCCCTCTCTCTCTCTGCTCCTCCCCCATTCTCTCTCAAAATAAATAATAAACATTTAAAAAAGACCAAAATAAGTGCTAAAACTCAAGAACTTGTTATGCATTTCCCAGTGTATTTCTTATTAACTACTGTTGACTATAAATACAATTAGAATATGGAGCTAGAATGTATTATGCTGGGCTAAATAAGTCAGTCAGAGAAAGACAAATACCGTATCATTTCATTCATATGTGGAATTAAGAAACAAAACAGATGAACATATAGGAGGGGTGGGGGAAGAGAAGAAAGGGCAACAAACTGCAAGAGACTCTTATCTATAAAGAACAAGCTGAGGGTTGATGGAGGGGAGGTGGTGGGAGCTGGGCTGGATGGGTGATGGGTATTAAGAAGGGCACTTGTTGTGGGGCACCTGGGTGCCTCAGTTGGTTAAGTGTCTGACTCTTAATTTCGACTCAGGTCATGATCTCATGGTTCGCAAGAGCACCACATAGGGCTCTGAGCTGGAAGCGTGGAATTCTCTCTCCCCGAGTAATGCTGTCTTTCAAAAAAAATAAACTTTAAAAAAAAAAAAGGAGGGCACTTGTTGTGATGAACACTGGGTGTTGTATGTAAGTGATGAATTACTGAATTCTACTCCTGAAACCAATATGTACTGTGTATTAACTAAAATAATAAATAAATAAATAAATAAAATGATTCACCAATATGAAATAACATAAAGCAGGAAAAAAAGAAATTCCTCATAGAGCATGTGTAAGATATCAACATATAATGTAGTCTAAATATCATCATCACTTTCATCCACTTCATGAAATGCTACATTTTTTTTCAAGGTTTGGAAATTTCACTTTGCATTCTTTATGAATAACATTCAAATTAACAAAGTTGAGTCAGTTATTAGGGATGCTTGTACAAAGCGGGGAAAGATGTTAAGAGAGTAGCCTGACTTTTACATCATTTATTCATATCAAAATTCTTCATCTTACAACAACTTTTGAATTATTTGGGATGGTATTGCAGGATTTTCAGGAATTGAATTTTCACAAAACATGACCCTCATTAAAAAAAAATCAACATTATGTGAACATAAATGTTCATGACTTACATTTTGGTTGAATATTATTTTTCTATTTAATGCTTTCTAAATCAAATTCTGTTTTCTCTGATATCAACAGGACAATTGTTGCAAGAAAGAAAACAAAGAAGCTTCTCTTTTTTCTCTTTTTAATTTATTGAGTATATTTTTGCTTATCATTTTACATTTTACAATTTTGTTTTATAGTTGTAAGTAGGTTTCTTACATTTATCAACATTTATAGATTAATTTGACGCATAGAAGTGCATTTCATTTAAAAAGGAGGGAACAACCTAGATATTTCATTTATTACTATCACTCCTATATGTCATCTTCTTTCTGTTATTTAATATAAAATTTTCTGATTCCTTGTATTCTTGTTTTATCATGTTTTTTCACATTTGCTCTAAATTTTTGTTTCTGATGGCTATAAAAAGTATATAAAATTATAAATATTTCAAAATAATTTTCTTGATACTTGCTTATAAGTTAATTGCCTATTGTCAGAGCCATCCTCCTTTGTTCCACTGATATTTGAATTTTTCCCTAAGGTGTTTCAATGAAAAGTGTTAAAAAATGTATCTGAGACATTCTGTGAGCATCCATAATTGTAATTTATTGACTTAAGGATGTGTAATGAACTATAACAACACATTCTTTCATCAGGATATCATTCTTATATCTTAATGCTATTTCTTAGTTTTAAAAAATTTGAAATTCTTGTTATTTAAGTAGAGTTGACATACACTATTACATTAGGTGTACAACATAGTGATCAGACAGTTCTATACATTGTACAACGCTCACCATCATAAGTGTAGTTACCATCTGTCGCTATACAATTTTATTAAAATATCATTGGCTATATTCCCTATGCTGTACTTTTCATCCTTTAGGAGGTTTTTTTTCTTTTTCTTTTTTTGCGGGCTTTTATTATAAGTTGTTAAAATATGGTCTGTTTCCTCAAAGCAGCTTAAAGCAGAGTGATGTAGCCCTCATGGATTTTTCCCAAAATTATCATGATCTGGAATCATCCCTTACAATCCCTTTATGTCAGTGAATATGCTTCATAAACATTGCAATTGTCTGATATTTAAATCAACCCACTAAGTGTTAATTGTGTACTTAATATTTTCAGGACTGTAATAATAATAGATCATGAAGCTTTGAGAATGAATGCCTCATTCCATCCCCACGCAGGTATGGTCTAGCAGAAGTAGAAATCAATAAACCCTCGGACAAAAATATAAATGAAATATCATAAAAGAGTGTCATTGATTCTGCCTGGGGGGTTAAAAATCAGGGCAGATTTCACAGAAGAAGTAACAGTTTACCAAATCTCTCAATTTTCTTCTTAAAAAATGACAAAACAAAACAGAGGACAGTCAGTAGAACTGTCATTTTAATTAAAAAAAATCAGAACAAATGTGAAGCATTTTACACTTGTGATTTTTATTTGTGTTAAGACCTGTAGAAAAATAAAGGTGATGATGATAATGATTTTAATAGATATTATTTGTTGCAGTTGGCTGGGTTCCCATTCCCTTTCAATGCTAACGCCTTAATTTTCCTTCTGGTATCTACCCCTTTTCTGACTTGTAGCAACCGTGTGGTTTCAGAGATTGCCCCCAGCTTAGATGTGAGCTCTAATTAGTCTATTTCATTTAACAAAATTCCCTTTCTTAGCCAGTGATTGGTTTAAGGACCCAAACCTGTAATAAACCGAGTAGGGCGTTTCTTGACCAGAGATAGGTTCAGGAAAGGGCACAAGACTAAATTTGGGCCAATGAAATGGAAGGAGAATTTTGAAAAGGGGATTCTGGGAACCTTTTCCTTACTCTTAAGGGAAAACCTTAAGGGAGTTCCTTCTTGTTGAACATTGGCAGATACGTTAGGAATACTGTAGCCATCTGATTACCAGCCTGAAGATGAAGCCAGTATGCAGAGATGTTTACTACTTCCCCTCCCTCTCCAAGAATCAGAGCAATGGAGTTGAAGCTACTGAATTAAGTAAATCCTAAACCCTGCATGACCTATGGACTTCCAGGTATGAGGGTCTATAAATCTTCTTACTGTTTAAGCCAGTTTGACTTGACTTTTCCAATGCTTACTATCAAAGGCATTCCAATTAATTGAATAACAGCTGAGAATAAAAAGAGCTAGCCAAAGACTTAAATAAAACGTGTCAATATTTTTAAATAACATAAGTAAAAATAATAAAAGTGGACAAGGGTGAAACCAGAGAACCTAAAATATTAGAAACCTAAAGTGAGAATAAAAAAGTAGAAAATGATGAAAAGTTACAAATCAGTTTGGCAAAAAAAAAATCGCTAAAATTGAAGAGAAGTGACAAACTGAACTATTGAAAAACCATAAATTTTTTTTTGGTTCCGATAAGGCTCTTTCAGGAAAAGAAAGGAATGACTGGTATGCGCATTACTTTACAATTGATGAAAATTTAATATAAGGGATGTTTCTGGCCAAAGGTACATAATAGAAATACCTGTGCAGTTTTTAAAAAACAACTCATTCCCGGTGTTGGCCCCGGCAATTCTGATAAGACTAGTGTGTCAGGGGCCCTGGCAAGCACAGTTTTATGGACAGTTGAGAACAAAATAATTTTGAATTTTGGTGGGACGGACCCTGCATGTATCTCTTTCTGTTGTATCTTTTTTTTTAAAAAAGTGTTTAAATGTTTATTTATTTTTGAGAGAGAGACACACAGAGTGTGAGCGGAGGAGGGTCAGAGAGAGGGAGAGAGACACAGAATCCGAAGCAGGCTCCAGGCTTTGAGCCGTCAGCACAGAGCCAGATGCGGGGCTCGAACCCATGAACTGTGAGATCATGACCTGAGCTGAAGGCAGCCACTTAACCAACTGAGCCACCCAGGCGCCCCCCCCCTTTTTTTTTTAAACTTTTGTTGTGTGATGCTTTATTTTTTTGAGAGAGAGAGGGGGAGAGAGAAAGAGAGTGATGAGTGTATGTGAGGGTACATGAGGAAGAGACAGAGAGAGAGGGAAAGAGAAGAATCCCAAACAGGCTGCATGCTGTCAGTGCAGAGCCCCGACGGGGCAGGGGCAGGGGGATTTGATCCTGCCATCTGTGAGATCATGACCTGAGATGGAATCAAGAGTTCGATGCTTAACTGACTGAGGCACCCGGGCACCCCTGTTAAATTTCTCTGTCGATGTTTCTACATGTGTGCTACCTGTCTCTCTCCGGGCATATCTATCTCTGCATGTCAGTCTTCCCACATGCCTCCGAGCATGTGTGTGTGTGCCTCTGAGTCTCCCCTTCTGTTTCTCTCTGAAACTATTTCTTCTATGTCTCTCTCTATGTATAGTATATCTGTATTTCTATGGCTCTGTGTCTGTATGTTTATGCCTGTGGGTGTATAGCTCTTCTGCCTGTCTCTCTGCATCTCTCTATGTGTTCATTCTTTGGGTCTCTACATTTCTGTGTAGCTTTTTCTCGGTGTTTATTTACAGGTCTGAGTGAATCTCTCTTCATGCGAATTTCTTTTGTATCTCTTCCTGACGCCGTTACTTGAGGGCAGACAAAAAAACTCTGTCTGTAAAAAAAAAAAAAAAAACGACATGTAAAAGGCATATCCAAATTCCAGGGACTTGAAGGGATAATCCTTAAGGAAGCTTGGTCAGCTAGTAGAAATCCTTCCTCTTCACTGTGCTCTCACAGTGTCAGACACACCTATTCAGCCCTGGTCTCAAACTCACAGCGCAGCGCAGAAAACTCCCAACACTGAGAGCAAATTTGTTATTCATTTTGATGATCCTAATCATAAAATAATCCTGCTTGCATGTAAATATCATTACATAGTCCTGTTACTTGATGACTCTCGTAATCACACAACTCTCTAGGGCATGGGCATGGAGCACAGCCACAGCACACGTCCATCAAGGGACACCTGCAGCTCTCTTCGACTGCAAAACACTTTTGTGTGATTTTGGCGGGCAGCACTCTCTTCTGCCCTATTTCACCCTTGCTTCTGAATATACTGTGTGCCTTTTCTTTCATGAATTCCTGACTTGTAAGCCTGTCACGTCCCGATCTTACGTAGATCTTACGTGTTTTTTCTTTTCAGTCTGTGTAGGTTCCAACACTGACACCCTGTCTCCATTTCTTTATGAATAGTCCCCATAGCATTTTCTGATAAAATACAGGTCCAACATTTCCCAAGATAGTTTTAAAATATATTACCCCACAATATGATTTACGACTCACATGATAAAGGATGACCATGATCTCTGGAATGATCTCTGAAAGAAAAGGATTGTATGCCAAAGCCCAAGTTCCAATCTTTGCTCTGGCTTTGTGGCCTCAGAGGAGGTCACTTCTGCAGGCTGCTATTATCCATGTGGAAAATGAGGAATTAGACCTTATGACTGTTAAGATATGGTTGTACCCTAAAACTTTCTAGTCGTCATAGACACAGATTTTTACTGAAATAGAAACATATATTACCATTCAATTTATGACACTCAGGCATTTAAAATCACAATCCCCTATGCTCATGTTCCCAATCAATTCAACATTAGTTTACTTTCTCAAAATAAATTTGCATTTATATTTTGCACATGATTTCTAATTTGGTTTCGTTTGTGTTCTCTAACTTAGCCTTTTGTAAAACTTTTACTGAAAAATAATCCAATTGACTAGAACTCATTTCACTGCTAAGAGGCAGAATATGTCCTTAATTTCATCTCTCATTAAAAATTCCAACAATTTAGTTTATATTCATTCATTTACAGTACATTAGTTGCCTTTTTTCACACATGAGGAGTTTGAATATAACAGACTTAGACTAGAGCAAATTTATTGATATAAAATGCAGTCTTTGGCTTTTAGATCACAAAAGAACAATGCTATTTAAGACAATAGGGCATCAAGTACATTAATGCTCTTTGGCTCTCAAACTAGTTACCCTGAAAATGAACTTGTAATCTTCTTGGAAGTGTAGAATGCTACATCTTCATGCTCTTAGAAGGTCTTTTCTAAGAAATCAGTTCAGTCCAAGATCATTACCAAATAATGTAGTAAAGGAATTATAAAAGTCAGGAAGAATAATGAATATAAGACATTTGGTTAACTAAAGCATGAATATGGAGAGGAGTAGAATGTTGAATAAACCGCAGTGAAGTCATTTCAGTGGGCATATCCAAGAACATATCTTTGGATTTTGAGATAAATTTTTAAGGTGTTTATTTTGCTTTATTTTAGAGAGATAGAATGAATGAATGCGAGTGGGGAAGAGAGGCATAGTGAGAGAGAGAATTTTAAGCAGGCTCTACCCTCAGCACAGGACCAGACACGGGGATCATGACCTGAGCCAAAATCAAGAGTTAGATGCTCAACCGAGGTACCCCCGATTTTGAGATAAGTTTTAAAAGATTTTTGGCTTCAGAGATTTCTGCCCTACGTGAAAAGGGTTCTGATACTATTAGTAGCTAAATCTTAAACCATGATGCATGAGACAGCTTCTGCTACAGCTTGAAACACTCAATTAACTGAAGCTCATTAGCTGAAGCAAAGAAAAATAAAAGAGAAAACCAACAAATGGAATCAAGTCCCATAATTTGCATATTTCTGATTTCTGATGTTTTTACTTTTAACTGTCAGATAACAGTAACCTTGAATTAAAACATCACCACAATTTTGTTTTTCTTTTATTCTTACTATTTGTAACAGAAGTTTTGCTTTGTTTACTGGAATGCCTTGCTGCTCATTGAATGTAAATAGACTGACTATTGTCATGTCTGTCTGTGCCTTTCATTATCATTTCAGGATGCTTTTTTGTTTCACTTTACAATATTTTTTGTATTTAACTGAGTTGAATATGAGAAGAAAAAAAACAATGGTGGCAATATATCAGACAGAGAGTTTTGTCCACTGTTTTATTCTAATCTTCTCATTTAAGCATGTCTGTTGTATGTAGAAATATACAAATATTTTTATTTTTGGAAATCATAACATTTGATCTGCATCCTGCCTTTCAACTTTGTAACTTGCCTTTTATCTGAACAAATAAGATGTGTTTTATTTATTTAAAATTTTTTTTAATGTTTATTTTTGACACACACACACACACACACACACACACAGCATGAGTGAGGAAGGGGCAGAGAGAGAAAGGGAGATAAAGAATCAAAAGCAGGCTCCAGACTCTGAGTTGTCAGTACAGAGCCAGATGTGAGGCTCCAACTCATGACCATGATTGAGCGGAGTCCTAAGCTTAACAGACTGAGCCACTCAGGGACCCCATAAATAAGATGTATTTTAAATTCCTGATATGAACCAAGAATTGTACTAAGCATAATTATATAAAAGGTGCTGGCACCAGGTTTTATTCAGTTCCTTATCTTTTACTGATTGACTGAAGCATGATTTTATTTTATTTTTATTTTATTTTTATTAAAATTTTTTTTATGTCTTTATTTTTGAGAGAGACAGAGAGAGACAGAGAGCAAGCGGGGGAGGGGCAGAGAGAGAGGGAAACACAGAATCCGAAGCAGGCTCGAGGCTCTGAGATGTCATCACAGAGCCCAATGTGGGGCTCGAACCCACAGACTGTGAGATCATGACCTGAGCCGAAGTCGGACACTCAACTGACTCAGCCACCCAGGCGCCCCAAAGCATGATTTTAAAATTTTAGAAACTTTGGGGCACCTGGTGGCTCAGTCAGTAAAGCGTCTGACTCTGGCTCAGGTCATGATCTCACAGTTCATGGGTTTGAGCCCCGTGTCCGGCTCTGTGCTGTCAGCTCAGAGCCTGGAGTCTGCTTCAGATTCTGTGTCTCCCTCTCTCTGTCCCTTCCCTGCTCACACTTTCTCTCTCTCTCTCTCTCTCTCTCTCTCTCAAAAATAATAAATAAACATTAATTTTTTTTTTAAATTTAGAAACTTGGGGTGCCTGGGCGGTTCAGTTGGTTGAGTGTCTAATTCTGGATTTCAGCTCAGGTCATGATTCCAGGGTTATGAGTGTTGGGCTCTGCTCTGGGCATGGGGCTTGTTTGGGGTTCTCCCTCCTTCCCTCTCCCTCTCCCTCTCCCTCTCCCTCTCCCTCTCCCTCTCCCTCTCTCTCTCTCCCTCCCTCCCTTCCCTCTCTCCACCCCCCATCCCTTTCCTGCTTGTGTGCATGCACTCTCTCTCAAAAAAATTAGAAACTAAATCATTAATGCTATATGTGTGTGTGTGTTGATTATCTTAAAATTTCTCTAACTATTGTTATTTCTTTATATAACTTGAATAGCCCATGATAACTGTGGATTCGATTATATGGGAAAGAGAAGTGCTGTGTTTTGTGGCTTTATCTTTTCAGTCTTCCACCAACCTATTGATCTAATTGGAACCATGAAAGCATTGCTGTGGGTTTTTACACTGTGTGTTTTTTGTAGTGTGTTTGTTTTAACACTTAGATAATTCTAACCAGCTGCAGTTAATGCTCTCTGTTTTTTTTTTCACCCACCTCTTTGACAAATGAATCTGTCAGTACCCATTTTTATCAACAACATCCCTGTTCAAAAATTCTTTCTGAAAATCAGGCTTCAGTACCTGGAGGTATTTCCCGAAGAAAATTTTGGTGGAAGGGCATATTTCATAATTATCCGAAGATGTCTGATAATTCTTTCTTTTGCTTCCATAGACAGTGATCGATATGGCTACCCAGGCAATTGTTGAAGTATGCCCTTCTCTCCCAGAATTTCTCATTTAATTTTGTTTTTTATTTATTTCCAAGTATTATGATTTTTCTCCCCAGGAGTTTGTATGTCTATTTTATATTTAAAATTTTATGATATTATATGGCAGTCATGAGGGCTCCCACAAATATCTTGCTTCACCTTTTTTTCTAGACACTTAATAGGATTGTACTTGTCTGCCCTCTTTTAATTTAGACATGGTCATGCAATTTGTTTTGGCCAACATAAAGTGAGTGGAAATGACATATGGTATGTCTGTGTGAAAGTGAGAAAGCCTTGTGCAAATCACCTAATGGTTGATGGAACTTTGGTCAGCTTGTGTCCCTGAAGGACTAAAAAGGCAGGGTCATTCACTCCCCCCAAATAATCTTCGCTGGACTTTTAGCATGAACAAGAACTTAATTTTTCTTTGTTCAGTGTTGGGAGTTGTTGGTTTACTTCAGCATAACTGGTCTGTCTTGAGTGACAAGGTCTATAAGTTTGTGATCATTCTTTGCAAATTGTTGATACAACACAGTGAGTCCTACCTATCTGGGCATAGTTTTTCCCTCTGCAATCAAGAGGAAGTACCCTCAACTATATGTGTGACTATCGATTTTGTGCTCGTTAGACTTCTCTGTTAATATCTGGTATTAAAAGGTGAGATCTTCGATATAGGTTCTTCAGATCCATCCTCTTTTCTATGGAGAACTAAATAATGTTCTGAATTTCCTGCATTTTGGTGATGTGCAAAGCGACATGTTTAGATAGATGCAGTGAGTGTTCTCCTGAACTCTTTTGAAGGTTCTAGATACCTTTCACATTTTCTTTTCTTTTTTTCTCTGCAATATAGATTGCACCCTTTAATGATTTCAACAGAGTTTTTATCCCATTTCATGTAATATTCATTATGCCACAATATTTTAAAAACCTGCTGTCTTGTATCACATAAAGGACACAGTCACTTCAAGCAATACTTACTTACATTTAAAGTATTTAGTTAAGAAAACCCTTGAAAAAAATCCCTCAGGAATATCAGGGTCCAGGAAAGTAAGCTAAACATAAATAAAGGTAGCAGATGGGTGTTTCAAACTCATAAAGATTATCAGAAAAACACTGGAGAATGAATGAAGGTTGATCATCAGTTTTTCAGGGATAGAGCATGTCGGCTGTTTTTTATATCTTATTTATCTTCAGAAAAATCTCCCCATACACCATTTGATAGATGAGAAAACGGAGTTCAGAGATATTGAAACATATGATGGAGATCTCACATAGCAAGTAACCTGCAGGGTTTATAAATTAAACTCATCATTTCTATAGCACTTTGTCTTCCGGGAAGAAGGAGGTTTCATACTTGAGACCAAGGAAGCTGGCCTCCAGGAACCTTAGTAACACTTTTGTCTAGTTTATGTCCATATAATTCCTCTGTGTTTATTTCCTTACACTGTCAGGAAGGGGATAGAGCACACACAGGGGACAGCATAGAGCACACACGGGGCACACACATCAGGGAACAGCATTTCCAGGTCTAGGTTTAAGCCCCGAGGTTACTTTGCTGCCTCCATAGTTTTATTGGGTAATATATTCATGGTCCCTGCTCTCACTCAGTCTTTCCTACAGAGGCTTACCCAGAGCCAGTCCACGACAATTTGGGATGCCTGGCTCCTTTTGTTGGGAGGTGACTTCTGACCAGGCATTAATCAAGTTCTCCAATTCCTTTTACTTCATAAAATATTTTAGTACCGAGGGTAATTCAATATGATTTCTTTTGATTATTTTGGGGAAAGTTAAATGGGGGAAAGGCAATATCTAAATTGATAAAGGGGGTAAAAATATTAGGCAGGAAGGTAGAGGAAGCAAAGGAAGCTGTGAAAGCAAATGCCTAGAGATTAGCAAAAGTTTCCAAAAGAAACCGAGGCTTCCAAAGATTGTGAAATTACTGGATCCAAGCCAAAATCCAAAGGTAGGACAGCCAAAGGGCAATTTACATGAGGCAATCTGTTAATAAGTCACTCAGTCTGTGGTATTTTGTCATAACAGCCTGATCAGACTAAGACAGCTGGTATTCTTGGATGTTTCATTAATATTGTTCCTGATCTGATCATGGCACTTGTGGACCCTTTCAGTTACAAAGCATAGTCCTTCAGCTCTGAGGAATACTCTTGAAAATATCTTAAAATAATTTATTCTCTATATTGTCCTAGCATTTTATAATCCTAATATGGTATCAAGTTCTCTTGTTTATCTATTTTCTTCTCTGGTTTGCTTCTGACCTGTGTATCTGTGTGTGTTTAAATAATCAACTTTTTTCCTTTAGGGTTCTTTTTTTGTTTATAGTGTATTGTCAAGTTGGTTTCCATGTAACACTCAGTGCTCATCCTAACAAGTGCCCTCCTCCATGCCCATCACCCCCCTTCCCTTCTCCCCCACCCCTCATCAACCCTCAGTTAGTTCTCAGTATTTAAGAGTCTCTTGTGGTTTTCCTCCCTCCCTCTCCTTAACTATTTTTCCCCTTCCCCTCCCCCATGGTCCTCTGTTAAGTTTTTCCTGTTCCACATATGAGTGAAAACATATAGTATCTGTCTTTCTCTGCCTGACTTATTTCACTTAGCATGACACCCTTGAGGTCCATCCACATTGCTACAAATAGCCAGATTTCATTCTTTCTCATGGCCATGTAGTATTCCACTGTATACATAAACCACATCTTCTTGATCCGTTCATCAGTTGATGGACATTTAGGCTCTTTCCATGATTTGGCTATTGGTGAAAGTGCTGCTATGAACACTGGGGTACATGTGGCCCTGTGCATCAGCACTTCTGTATCCCTTGGGTAGATTCCTAGCAGTGCTATTGCTGGGTCATGGGGGAGTTCTGTTGTTAATTTTTTGAGGAACCTCCACACTGTTTTCCAGAGCGGCTGTACCAGTTTACATTTCCACCAACCGTGTAGGAGGGTGCCCGTTTCTCCACATCCTCGCCAGCATCTATAGTCTCTTGATTTGTTCATTTTAGCCACTCTGACTGACGTGAGGTGGTATCTCAGTGTGGTTTTGATTTATATTTCCTCCTTTAGGGTTCTTAAGTTATGCTTTATTTTGATATATTTTATATAGACTTTAATAATTCAAACTATTTCTTTTGTGCACATTTAATATAGAGAAGTATGACTAATTATCCATAATCCTACACCCATGAAAATATCTTAACTTCCTTTAATATAAAAATACTATATGAATACGACAAAAAATCAAATCACATAGAAAGTTATAAAACAAAGATAAAATGCTCTATATTCCATCTTCTCCCACCCCCACCAAAATCTCTGTTAAAAGTGTCAACACGTCTATGGTATCCTTCCGTAAGAGTGTGTGTGTGTATGTGTGTATATGTACATATCGATAGATGTTATTAAAAATAACAAAAGAACCTTTAATGTTAATAGTATGTTAAATTATCTGTTATAAAAGGCATCACATCAGAGAGATCACAGTCTGTTCGCTATTCTCTTCTTTACTTGTTTTGACTTAATATACCTGAGAGATTTTCCACCCTAATATATAAAAATGTGCCTCATTAATTTTAAGATTCTAATATTCTATGTATAGATAAACTATCATTTATTTGACCATGTATTGGTCGATAGATATTTTAGGTTGATTTACCACACGTGAGGCTGCTACAAGCAAGATTGCACATTGCTTAGCAGAAACTCACACATATATCCTAGCAGGGGAAATCTGGGGTTAGGAGATCGCAAAAGAGTAATTCTTCACTGAACTGAGTTGTGGGATCCCCTCAGAGAATGTAGACAAATATGTCCCCTGTAGAATTTATTACAGCCTCACTTTCCTTACAGATCCCAACAGCGACCACTCCTTTCTTATTTGTTGAAAAATGGAACAGAAATAGTAACTGCCTCTCACAGAGTTGTTGTGAGGTTTGGAAAGATGTCTAAATGCCTATATATGACCCATACTTTGTGAATCGTTACTTTTATTCTTCTAGCTGTAATTAGAGAGGAGGGAAAAAAAACCATGATAGAGCAATGAAAGAAATACAACTTACCTGTGAGGATCTTTGATTCCAAAACAAATATGGTAGAGGTTGAAGGGAGCTCTAGTACTAAATCATGTTAGCATATTTGTAACCATTGCCTGAACTACTTTCAAAATGAATTGACTTAATTTATTAAGATGCTTGCATAATTTAAAAATGAAGGAAAATTAAAAAAACAATAAAGATTAAACAAATCATGAAACACGAGGGTAAAGAAACCAAGAACATAGAATTATATAGTTACTGCTATTGGTCCTTACATTTAACCATGAAGACCCATATTTCCCTATTATATGTAGAAGCCAGAAACTGTACTTTGAGAAAGCTTTGCTGTTTTAAACTCCTCATCCTCAAACCGCTGCCTCCCACTCATCCCTCCGCCTCTGTGGGAGGCAAGCTCCTTTGTACATCAACAATATTCCTTGTTTTCCTGTCTAAGCTACTTCTCTGCATCCAGCATTTCTTGTGAGACCACACTGAAAACAAATAAATGAGCTCTCTTCAAACATCAAAAGGAGACCAAAAGGGAGGAAGAATGAAATTGGGGCCAAAAGGTTAAGAGAGGGAAGATGTAGTTGCTCTTTTTTCTGGGCTAGTACACGGTGCTTTCTGTCTGAGTGAGCAATTAGAGACCTCTGGGGAGCCAGGTTTCTGTATTTCTGCCCCAAACCTTGGTAATTTGGTCCTTGGTGTAGTTGTCCTTGAATTTTTTATATATATATATTTTTCCCCCGACGCTCTGGGTCAAAATGTCTCCGTTAAGAGCGTTCCATTCTCTGTAATAAATTCCCAATTTCAAACTGCTACTGTGACAGTACTAAAGTGTTTCTTACACACATGCTCCAATCCTACAATCTCAGAGTCAATAGAAGGTGAACATGAGAAATCATAGGTAAAAAGAGTAGAGACTCTGTGGTTCATATATATACACAGGGGTGCACAAATATTAATAAATGTCTTCCCATTTCTGTTTGCATGGCTATGATCTACTTTTCCAGCTAATCTTTTTTGTATTTTTTAAATGTTTGTTTATTTTTGAGAGAGAGACAGAGCATGGGCAGGGGAGGGGCAGAGAGGGAGGGAGAAACAGAATCTGAAGCAGGTTCCAGGCTCTGAGCTGTCAGCACAGAGCCTGACATGGAGCTTGAACCCACGAACTATGAGATCATGACCTGAGCCAAAGTCAGATGATTAACGGGTTGAGGCTTCCAGACACCCCTACCTTTCCAGCATTTCTAACCTCTTCTTCTGTCTGTACTCTTCTATCTCCATTGTAAACATAGTGTGTACATCCAGCCAAAAGATATACATGTACACAAATATATATGTGTATGTACACACACATGTATGTATATCTGTGCATATGTCTTTCACTATATCTATATAATGATTTTAGTTTTAGAGTAACTGCAAAAATGAGGCTACATAATTCAGGTAATGATGCCCTTATTCTAATACCAAAGAGAGAGAAGATGCTCAAGAAATAATAGTTACATTTAAATACAATACTGGAGGGGTACCTGGGTGGCTTGGTAAGTGTCTGACTCTTAATCTCAGCTCAAGTCTTGATCTCAGGGTCATGAGTTCAAGCCCTGCATTGGGCTCTGTGCTACTTGTGAAGCCCATTTGAAAACAACAAATACAATACTGGTTTTTTGGATTGTCACATAATTTTCTAGGGTAAACAGAATAATCACATGAATAAAAGAATGTGTTTTTCAGCAAGGTAAAATAGATCAGATTAACATTGAAGAAACAAAAACAATAGGCCTTACTTTCTCTTTGGCAGTCCTTTATTATTTATTTATCGATTGGTTGATTTTTATGTCTTTTTTTTATTTTGAGAGAGAGAGAGACAGTGAGTGAGTGGGGGAGGGGCAGAGAGAGACACACACACACACAGAATCTGCAGCAGGCTCCAGGCTCTGAGCTGTCTGCACCGAGCCGGACGCGGGGCTCAAACCCATGAACTGTGAGATCATGACCTGGGCCGAAGTCGGACGCTTAACTGACTGAGCCACCCAGGCGCCCCTGGCAGTCCTTTAGAAAAATATACTAAAGATAATGGAAGAACACAAATGGCATTTAACAAATTCGGTGTTTTGCAAAATGAAAGACATTGAGGTGGTAATTTAAGGAAAGAGAGAGTCCAACGTGGGGCTTGATCCCTTGATCCTGGGATCATAACTCGAGCTGATATCAAGAGTCAGACACTCAACCAACTTAGCCACCCAGATGCCCCTAAAAGATGGCATTTTAAAACTTGTACAATTTGCTCATTAATTGGTTCCTGACTATAAAACCAAATTTTTTCTCCATGAGTATTTGTAGAATATTTATGCCTGAATTTTATTCTTCATAGAGAATAGTTTAGACTTCAGTTTGCCAAGAAATAAACTACAATAGATTTTTAAAGGATTTCCTAATAAATCTATGGGTTAATCACTTAGGAGAAATGAATAATTTTTACTAAAATTTAGAGAGACTCTGTACTGAACACATCATTGTGTGGCTGCATGTATAGAATTAATGGAAATGAATTCATTGGCAAAGATGTATGACATAGTCCATTGTTGATTGGAAATAATGATCCACATAAAATTATTTTCAGCATTTATATAAGCTTAAAATGAAAACACTACAGCAGTTGGGAAGCTTGGGAAGCTTATGTAGAGTAGAGGATGGATGGCCAGCGGAGACTGGTTGGACAATGAGCCTGCTGCCTTTGTGCTGTGATGAGAAGCATGAGCCTGCACATGTGATTCAACAGTTAGATGTCAGTTTCCTCACTTGGGAAAAGCATGACAGCATTCTTGACAGTATTCTGGAAATAGGAGAGAAGGGTATTGCTTACTATCGTAGGCAGAGCAATGGCCCCAAAGATGTCCACCTCCTTTACCCTACACAACAAAAGCGACTTTTGAGATGTGATAATGTGAGGGATTTTGAGATAGGAAGATTATGCTGGAATGTTCAGGTGAGTGCAGAATAATCACAAGAGTCTTTATGGAAGGAGGCAGAAGGGTCAGAATTAGCAAAAGCTGTGATGATGGAAGCAGACATCTGAGTGATGTGAGGAAAGGACCATGAACCAAGAAATGTGGGAAGCCTCTCAACACTGGAAAAGGCAAGGAAACATTCTCCCCTAGAGCTTCCAGAAATAATGCACTGCTGCTGACCCATTTTAGACATCTGACTCAAGAACTTTCACAGCATATTTGTGTTGTTTTAAGCTATACTAAGTTTGTGGTATTTGTTATAGGAGCATTTGGAAACTAATACTTGCTGTTACATTTATGGATATAAATAGGTTGTGGGCTATTTGATTATTTTATATAGATGAACATTTCATTATTCCACTTTATGATCATGAAAGTAAACTAGTTGGAGACAAAATTAAATCTCTGCCTCAATAATTGTGTGGGTCAGGATGCTTCTGATAATGGGGAAATTCTAAATAAATATCATGTAAAGTTAGAGCTAATTCTATTAGTCAGCTAATGACACTGTTAAGAATAAACTGCTGGAGCTGTGTATTAAGCTCAATGTTTCAATTAGAGAAAGAGGAGAGGAGCTCATGGGTAAAGGATGCAAGGTTCATTTAAGGTGTGGATCATACTGGTCCCTTCCTGACATGTTCTTGACCAGCCACAGGTAACATTCATGATGTCTTCCTGTGTGTTACTTTTCTCATGACGTATTTTCATTTAGAAGGCCTTATGCACTAAAACAGGGACTTAAATGTTGTCATTTACTTTGTGTTCATTCTAAGACATGGTGATTGGCTTCTTTGTTGCATATAAACACAACTGAGTTCTAGATGATTAAGTAACAGACTTAAAAAAAAGGCCTAATTATTTCAGCAGTAGAAGCAGCACATGACACCTCCATGTCCTTTACTCGGGGGGTTTATCTATCCAGAAGAAAGCCATACCTATATCCTTTCCCCTCAATACTAGATCTCAAGAAATAGCACTCACTGAGCACAGGAATTGAACACAGGAATTGAGCACAAGCTGGATGTGGATATGAAGGTGATGGATTCCCTTGGATCAGAGTTTGGCCAAATGAAGTTCCCATGGAAAAATAAACTAACAACTGTTGCAGCCCTGTTTTATGAGCAGAATTCTGGCTTTTATAGTATTTCTCTCAGCATTACTACTAGTGCATGGTAAGAAGGCCTACTGCTTACTAACCTATCTCTTCTCACAAGAGAATACCAAAGCATTAATTAAAAGCAGGGAACAATTCCTAATTACTAGTTTAGACTCCTATTTCTTTGGCATATTCAGGAATAATGAAAAAGAATAGTCTGGGATATGACGTAAACTAAGCATATACATTAATACTTTTCACACATAACATTAGTTAACTTATTTAAATGAAAATTCTAACTGGTTTAGGGCAAGCTGAACCTGGCCATGTGTACTCACTAGGAAAACTTAAACACTCTTAAAAATTGAGCATCTCTTGTTAGAGATAAATAGTGATACAGGTCATAAAATTCTAGTTGAAGTCTCAACTTGCATATTTTGAAACACAGCATTTGGGGCACAACATTATCTGAAGGGAGATTTTAAAACAACTCAGTATCCTTTTAATTATACAAAGCCAATCTCCTATAAAGGTTAATACTAAATTTTTGTCTAAGGACAAAGGAGTGTCATTAATTTGTAGGTCTTAAATACATGAGTATAAATGTCATTTTGCAATTGTAACATGTGACTATAAGGAGAAAGGAAAACTTCTCAGTTTATTTTCCCATATTAGAAAAACTTATTTTAAATATATGGTATACAGATTTAAGTAAGTTATGTAATGATTCTATCCTATTTTTTCATTTTGGGGAAATGTGTGTCACAGAGATTCAAATGATCATGATGGTTGCTAGCCCATCATAGGTATTTAACTACTGCCAATAGTAGTGGTGGCCAGTGTCATGCAATGTTGCATGATTTAAAGTAGTTTTCTCCCTGGTCTTCTAATGTCTAGCTGGTGAGATGCCATCTCTTGGGTATGTAGTTATAATTCATGGGATGTAGGGTCATACTTTATTCCTTATCAGAACTTAGAGTAGACATTTGATGAATTATTATCATTAGTGATGAATAATGACTAACTGTTTGTTAAATGGCTCTTACACATGTAAGAGGTGGTCCAATCAGCACCCAAAGTACTTGTATATTTGCAATTAATATATCACAGGGTGACAATATCAGAGCTTCCTAAAGAGTTGTCCCTAGTTAACAGAGATGCTTGCGATCTCACTGAAGTTCCGTCTTGCACACAGTTGTGCACATGATTTGGTTAACATCACACAAACCTGTCAAGGAGTCACTTCTCTGTAGTTCTGGTTTCAGTGTATGGTAGTAATTTTGGAAGTTGGAATAGGCTGCTGTTTATCTCTTGTTTCACTGTTTTCTCTGCTGTTTCTTCTTCTCATTTTTATAAATCTGAGGGAATTTATAAATGTGTCCCTTCTCAATGACCCCTACTTCATAAGCTCACCAACTGTAATAGAAAAATGTGTAAAGGTAAAGATTAAATGTACTTTTTTTAAATAGTTTATTGTCAAGTTGGTTTCCATATAACACCCAGTGCTCATCCCAACAAGTGCCCTCCTCTATCCCCATCTCCCCTTTCCCCTTTTCCCCCTCCCCCTTCAGCCCTCAGTTTGTTTTCAGTATTCAAGAGTCTCTCATGATTTGCTTCCCTCCCTCTCCCTAACTCTTTTTCCCCCCTTCCCCTCCTCATGGTCCTCTGTTAAGTTTCTCCTGTTAGACTTATGAGTGAAAACATATGGTATCTGTCCTTCTCTGCCTGACTTATTTCACTTAGCATGACACCCTCAAGGTCCATCCACGTTGCCATGAATGGCCAGATTTCATTATTTCTCATTGCCATGTAGTCTTCCATTGTATAGATAAACCACATCTTCTTGATCCATTCATCAGTTGATGGACATTTAAGGCTCTTTCCATGATTTGGCTACTGTTGGAAGTGCCACTATGAACATTGGGGTACATGTGCCCCTATGCATCAGCACTTCTGTATCCCTTGGGTAAATCCCCAGCAGTGCTATTACTGGGTCATAGGGGAGTTCTATTGATAATTTTTTGAGGAACCCCCACACTGTTTTCCAGAGCGGCTGCACCAGTTTACATTCCCACCAACAGTGTAGAAGTGTGCCCGTTTCTCCACATCCTCGCCAGCATCTATAGTTTCCTGTTCTGTTCAGTTTAGCCACTCTGACTGGCATGAGGTAGTATCTCAGTGTGGTTTTGATTTGTATTTCCCCGATGATGAGTGATGTTGAGCATCGTTTAATGTGTTTGTTGGCCATCTGGATGTACTCTTTGGAGAAGTGTCTCTTCATGTCTTCTGCCCATTTCTTCACTGGATTGTTTGATTTTTGGGTGTGGAGTTTGGTGAGTTTCTTGTAGATTTTGGATACTAGCCCTCTATCTGATATGTCATTTGCAACTATCTTTTCCCATTCCGTTGGTTGCCTATTAGTTTTCTTGATTGTTTCCTTTACAGTGCAGAAGTTTTGATCTTGATGAGGTCCCAATAGTTCATTTTTGCTCTTGATTTCCTTGCCTTTGGGGATGTGTCTCGTAGGAAATTGCTACGGTTGAGGTCAAGAAGGCTGTTTCCTGCTTTCTCCTCTAGGGTTTTGATGGTTTCTTGTCTCACGTTCAGGTCCTTCATCCATTTTGAGTTTATTTTTGTGTATGGTGTAAGAAAGTGGTCTAGTTTCATTCTTTTGCATGTTGCTGTCCAGTTATCCCAGCACCATCAGTTAAAGAGGCTGTCTTTTTTTTCCATTGGATACTCTTTCCTGCTTTGTCAAAGATTAATTGGCCATACATTTGTGGCTCCAATTCTGGGTTCTCTATTTCATTGGTCTATGTGTCTGTTTTTGTGCCAATACCATACTGTCTTGATGATGACAGCTTTGTAGTAGAGGCTAAAGTCTGGGATTGTGATGCCTCCTGGTTTGGTTTCCTTCTTCAGTATTATTTGGCTATTTGGGGTCTTTTGTGGTTCCATACAAATTTTAGGATAGTTTGTTCTAGCTTTGAGAAGAATGCTGGTGCAATTTTGATTGGGATTGTATTGAATGTGTAGATTGCTTTGGGTAATAATGGCATTTTAACAATGTTTATTCTTCCGATTCATGAGCCTGGAATGTTTTTCCATTTCTTTGTGTCTTTTTCAATTTCCTTCATAAGTTTTCTGTAGTTTTCATCGTACAAGTCTTTTACATCTTTTGTTAGGTTTCTTCCTAGGTATTTTATGGTTCTTGGTGCAATTGTGAATGGGATCAGTTTCTTGATTTCTCTGTCTGTTGCTTCATTATTGGTGTATACAATGTAGCCGATTTCTGTATGTTGATTTTGTACCCTGCGACTTTGCTGAATTCATGTATCAGTTCTAGTAGGATTCTGGTGGAGTCTTTAGGGTTTTCCATGTAGAGTATCATGTCATCTGCGAAAAGTGAAAGTTTGACTTCATCTTTGCCAATTCTGATGCCTTTTATTTCCCTTTCTTGTCTGATTGCTGTTGCTAGGACTTCCAGCACTATGTTAAACAACAGTGGTGAGAGTGGACATCCTTGTCATGTTCCTGATCTCAGGGGGGAAAGCTCTCAGTTTTTCCCCATTGAGGATGGTATTAGCTGTGGGCTTGTCATAAATGGCTTTTATGATGTTTAAGTATGTTCCTTCTCCAGGGTTTTTATTAAGAAAGGATGCTGTATTTTGTCAAATGCTTTTTCTGCATCTATCGACAGGATCACATGGTTTTTATCTTTTCTTTTGTTAATGTGATGTATCACATTGATGGATTTCCAAATATTGAACCAGCCCTGTAACCCAGGAATGAATCCCACTTGATCATGGTGGATAATTCTTTTTATATGCTGTTGGATTCGATTTGCTAGTATCTTGTTGAGTATTTTTGTATCTGTATTCATCAAGGATATTGGCCTGTATTCTCTTTTTTTGTTGGGTCTCTGTTGATTTTGGGAATCAAAGTGATGCTGGCTCCGTAGAATCAGTTTGGAAGTTTTCCTTCTATTTCTATTTTTTGGAATAGCTTGAGAAGAATGGATATTAACTCTGCTTAATTGTCCCGTAGAATTCCCCAGGGAAGCCATGTGGCCTCGGGCCCTTATTCATTGGGAGACTTTTGATCACTGATTCGATTTCTTCACTGGTTATGGGCTGTTCATATTTTCTATCTCCTCCCGTTTGAATTTTGGTAGTGCATGTGTGTTTAGGAATTTGTCCATTTCTTTTAGGTTGTCCAGTTTGTTGGCATATAATTTTTCATAGTATTCCCAGATGACTGCTTGTATTTCTGAGGGATTGGTTGTAATAGACCCATTTTCATTCACGATTTTGTCTATTTGGGTGCTCTCTCTTTTCTTTTTGAGAAGCGTGGCTAGAGGTTGATCAATTTTGTTTATTTTTTCAAAAAACCAACTCTTGGTTTCATTGATCTGTTCAACTGTTTTTTTTGGATTCTATATTGTTTATTTCTGCCCTGATCTTTATTATTTCTCTTCTTCTGCTGGGTTTGGGGTTCTCTTGCTGCTCCCCTTCTAGTACCTTTAGGTGCTCTGTTAGATTTTGAATTTGCGCTTTTTCTAGTTTCTTGAAATAGGCTTGGATTGCAATATACTTTCCTCTTAGGACTTCCTTTGCTGCATCCCAGAGAGTTTGGATTGTTGTATTTTGATTTTCATTTGTTTCCATATATTTTTTAATTTCTTCTCTAATTGCCTGATTGGCCCAATCATTCTTTAGTAGGGTAGTCTTTAACCTCCATGTTTTTGGAGGTTTTCCAGACTTTTTCCTGGGATTGATTTCAAGTTTCATAGCATTGTGATCCGAAAGTGTGCATGGTATGATCTCCATTCATTTATATATATGCAGGTCTGCTTTATGATCCAGTATGTGATCTATCTTGGAGAATGTGCCATGTACACTCAAGAAGTGAATTCCCTAGCCTCAGGATTTAGAGTTCTAAATATATCTGTCAAATCCATCTGTTCCAATGGCAAAATATAAGAATATTGTTGTCCATTGTTTCTTTAGTGATTTTCTGTCTAGTTGATCTATCCATTGCTGTAAGTGGAGTATTAAAATCCCCTACAATTAACACATTCTTATCAATAAGATTGTTTCTGTTTGTGATTAATTGTTTCATGTATTTGGGTGCTCCCAAATTCAGCACATAGATGTTTATAATTGTTAGCTCTTCCTGATGGAGAGACCCTGTAATTATTATATAATGTCCTTCTTCATCTTTTGTTACTGCCTTTACTTTAAAGTCCAGTTTGTCTGATATAAGGATGGCTACTCCAGCTTTCTTTTGACCTCCAGTCTCATGATAGATATTTCTCCATCTCCTTACCTTCAATCTGAAGGTGTCTTCAGGTCTAAAATGAGTCTCTTGAAGGCAGCAAATAGATGGATTTTGTTTTTTTTATCCATTCTGCTACCCTATGTCATTCGATTGGAGCATTTAATCCATTTACATTCAGTGTTATTATTGAAAAATATGGGTTTAGATTCATTGTGTTCTCTGTAGGGTTCATGCTTATAGTGGTGTCTCTGGTACCTTGTATTCCTTGCAACATTTTCCTCATACAGTCCCTCTTAGGATTTCTTGTAGGGCTAGTTTGGTGGTGACGAATTCTCTCAATTTTTGTTTATTTGGGAACACCTTGATTTCTCCTTCTATTTTGAATGACAGGCTTGCTGGATAAAGGATTCTTGGCTGCATATTTTTTCTATTCATCACATTGAAGATTTCCTGTCATTCCTTTCTGGCCTGCCAAGTTTCAGTAGTTAGGTCTGTAGCCACTCTGATAGGTTTCCCTTTGTATGTTAGGGCCCTTTTATCCCTAGCTGCTTTCAGAATTCTCTATTCTTATATTTTGCCAGTTTCACTATGATAATGTCGTGCCTTAGGTCGATTCAAGTTACATCTGAGGGGAGTTCTCTGTGCCTCTTGGATTTCAGTATCTATATCCTTCCCCAGATTGTGGAAGTTCTCAGCTATAATTTGATCAAGCACCCCTTTAGGACCTTTTCCCTTTCTTCTTCTTCAGGAATTCCTGTGATACGGATATTATTCCGTTTGACTGTATCACTCAGTTCTCAAATTCTCCTTTTGTGGGTCTGTATCAGTTTATCTCTCTTTTTCTTGGCTTCCTCTTTTGCTATAATTATGTCTTCTAATTTACCTATTCTCCTCTCTGCCTCTTCGATTTATGTAGTGGCCGCCTCCATTTTATTATGCACTTCATTTCTAGCATTTTTTAACTCATCACAGCTATTTTGAAGGTCCCTAGTCTTTGTATCAATAGCTTCTCTGATGGCTTCCATGCTTTTTTCAAGCCCAGCCTTTAATTTTATGACAATTGTTCTAAATTCTTGCTCCGTTATGTTGCTTATATTTGTTTTGAGCAATTCTGTAGCTGTGACTTCTTCTTGGAATTTCTTTAGAGGAGAGTTCTTCTGTTTCAAAATTTTGGCTAGCTTTCTGTCTCTTGTCAGTTTTAAAAGCTTGTTATGTACTCTGCACCTGTGAGTATTGCTCTATTAAAGGAGGCTCATTGACTGTCCAGGGCCTGTCGTTTTAGAAAGTGTTCTTTTAATGGTATCTCTTGGTTTCTCTTGTTCTGCCTTTGGTTATTTTATTTCCCTACTCAGTGATATTTGGGACTCTCCACCATGTGTACTTTGGCTTGTTTCTTGAGGTAGCCCTATGAGGCTGTCTTCTTAGTGGACTCTGTCTCTTTTCCTCCCAGACTCTTGCAGATCAGAGTACTGTGGCTTCAGTCCTTCTTAATTTGATAGATGCGGGCGGGTGAAAATTACAGAGCTCCCTACTTCTCTGCTATCTTGTCCCCCACCCTAAATGTACTTTGTAATTGATATATAATAAATTGATTGAAAATACTAATTATAGCAGAAGTAGTAAAGATCTTGGCTAAAATTCAGTAATATCCCTAAGAAACATATTTTAAAATATGCAAAGCTGGGGAAAAGTTTTTATTCTAAACTATTAGTTATAATCAAAATCTATTGCAGAACATTCAGTACACTGCTTTAAAATTAAAAAATGATGGGCATCTGGGTAACTTGGTCAGTTAAGCTCTGACTTCAGCTCAGGTTATGATTTCACAGTTTGTGGGTTTGAGCCCTACAATGGGCTCTGTGCTGACAGCTCAGATCCTAGAGCTTGCTTTGGATTCTGTGCCTCCCTCTCTCCCTGCTTGTGCGCTCTCTCTCTCTCTCTGTCTCAAAAATAAATAAATAAACATTAAAAAATTTAAAAATGAAATAGCAATGGGTAACAGCATTACATTATAATTGCTTTTTTGTGATTATAGAAATTTTTGTTGATATAGTTAATGAAAGTAATATTGTCAAATAGAAAAAGTAATTATTCATAGATAACTAAAAAATCCTGAGTAGACAACTCAAAGCTATTAGATGTAATTAAAAAGTTTACTTTAGGGTCTGAGTAAGAAAAAATAATTAAAATATAAGCAGCCCCGAATTCCAGCAATAACTACCTAAATTATATAATTGATATATAAATATCACTTGTAATAGTACAGAACGATATATATTCTGGGGACTAGGCAATAAGCAATCTGAGTGAACTAAATAAAGAAAACTACAAAATGGGGACATGACCAAAGGCACATTTTATACATGAGTTTCTATGGGTGTCCGTGGAGGAAGGTGGAGGAGAGGTTTCTTATGAATGGAATGACAATGAAGAACAGAGCCATGACCAGACAAATGACAGCAGCACATCTTGAAGAGAGGGGTGTGTTTAATTTATCGCCTTTTCCCTGAGGTTTAAAAAAAAAAAAAGAATAAGAGGTAACTGGAGAATGAGATCATATTCCTCTTTCCACTAAATGTTGTGAAAATGGTCATCGTGTCCTAGTTAATCTACAGTTTGAATATTTTACCAATCAGGATCCAAACAGAACTATTTTTGGCATTTGAAAAATTCCTAGAGGTACAACTTTTCCTCAGGAAAAAGGAGATAAATTAAACACACCCCTCTCCACTCATTTCATTTTTGGCATTTGAAAAATTCCTAGAAGTACAACTGAGTGAGCATATGAGAAATGAAATGTTTGCCAATGACAAAAAAGTTTCAATGACTTGATTATATGAAGATCTCATATGAAGGGAACTGGGAAAAAAATCCACATGAGGAAAAAGGAGAAACAAGGGAAAACGTTTAACTGTTACAAACAATCCATATGAAGATAAAATGGAAGGTAAACAGAAGAGCTTCAGGTCCTATCCATGTTACCTTTTAATTTTTTAAATATTTTATTTATGTTTGAGAGAGAGAGAGAGAGAGAGAGAGAGAGAGAGCGAGCATGAGTCGGGGAGGGGCTGAGAGAGAGGGAAACACAGAATCTGAAGCAGGCTCCAGGCTCTGAGCTGTCAGCACAGAGCCCCATGTGGGGCTTGAAATCACAAACAGCTAGATCACGACTTGAGCTGAAGTCAGACACTCAACCGACTGAGCCACCCAGGTGCCCCTCCATGGTACCTTTTAGACTCCTTACCATTGCTGGCTCCATTTGCTAGAAAAATGAAACAGAGAAATTAGGTAAATCACCTGGGGACACAATTCACATCAACAAACATTTATCAACTCCCTGATAGTGATAGATTCTGAACTAAATGCCAGACCTTTCAGAAATAGATAAGCTAATGGTCTTCCTTTGGACTTAAATATAGTTCAGAGGAGGAGCCATGAAAATAGGAAAAATAGATTTCAAGGCCAGGTCTTTTTGACATCAACATTCACATTAATTCCATTGCCATGCTATGTTCTATATTAGAATACAAGTAAAACTGAGAGAGAGAAAGAATAGTACATTTTATTAGTTATCAAAGATATGCAAAAAACCCCAGAAATGCAAATAACCTTTTTATCCTTAATTAACAAATGTAAAAGTGCTATTCATAACCCTCAGAGTTCGTGAGATTGGGAAAAAAACTGGCAGAGTTGTTCATCATATCATTTGTGGCTGTATTCCAAAGAATTGTTCCTATTTTTTGCAATTTGGCAATGGATTTCAAGAGTCATAAACATATTTATATAACTTAACTAAATAATGTTATTATTCATAATCTAATCTTTGAAACCACTTTGAGGGAAATGGATATATTAATGAAAGATTTATTTATTTAAAAACTTTTTCTATAGTTTGCATCTGTCTTTCATTCTTTTGCATGTTGCTTCCAGTTTTACCAACACCATTTATTGGAGAGACTGTCTTATACAACATTATTACAGTATTGGACTATGTTCTCTATGTGGTACTTTTCATCTCCATGACATTTATTTTATAACTGGAAGTTTTATCTCTTAATGCCATTCACCTAGTTTGCCGCCACCCCCAACCCCCACCCCTCTGGCAACTACCAGTTTGTTTTCTGGATTTGTGATTCTGTTTCCATTTTTTAATTTCTTTCTTCATTTATTTTTTAGAGTCCACATATAAGTGAAATAATACAGTATTTGTCTTTCTCTGACCTATTTCCCTTAGTATAATACCCTTTAGGTCCATCCATGTTATCACAAATGGCAAGATCTTATCCTTTTTTATGGCTGAGTCATATTCCATCATCTATGGATGCACGCTTAGATTCCTTCCATTACCTTGGCTATTGAAAATAATGCTGCAATAAACATAGGGGTGTGTATATCTTTTTAAATTAGTGTTTTTATTTTCTATTGGTAAATACCCAATAGTGGAATTATTAGATCATATAGTATTTTTCTTGTTAATTTTTGAGGAACCTTCATAATACTGTTTTCCATAGTGGCTGCACCATTTGGTATTCCCACCAACAGTGCATAAGGGCTCCCTTTTCTCCACATTCTCACATCCTCACCAACACTTTTTATTTGTCTTTGTTTTTGTCTTTTTGATACTACTCATTCTGCCCGGTATGAGATATCTTAATGTGATTTTTATTTGCATTTTCCTGATAATTAGTGGTGTCAAGCATCTTTTCATGTTGGCCATCTATATATTGTCTTTGGAAAAATGTTGATTCAAGTCCTCTACCCATTTTTTAGATCAAATTATTTGTTTCCTTTTTGTTGTTTTTGGTGTGTGTGTGTGTGTGTGTGTGTGTGTTGGTGTGTTGGTGTGTTGGTGTGTGTTGGTGTGTCAGTTCTTTATATGTTTTGGATATTGACCCCTTATCGGAGATATCATTAACAAATATCTTCTCCCATTCAGTAGGATGCCTTTTCATTTTGTTGATGGTTTCCTTTTGCTGTGCAAAATCTTTTTATTTTGGTGTTGTCCCAATAGTTTAATTTTGCTTTTGTTTACCTTACCTCAGGAGATATATCTAGAAAAATGTTGCTAAGGCCAATGTCTAAGCTTACTATTTGTTTTCTTCTAGGAATTTTATGGTTTCAGGTCTCACATGTAGGTCTTTAAGTGATTTTAAGTTCATTTTTGTGAATGATGTAAGAAAGTGGTCTGGTTTCATTCTTTTGCATGTTGCTTCCAGTTTTACCAACACCATTGATTAGAGAGACTGTCTCTTACCCACTATATATTCTTGCCTCCTTTTTCAGAAATTAATTGACCATGTAAGTGTGTGTTTATTTCTGGCTCTCTGTTCTGTTCCACTAATACAGGTGTTTATTTTTGTACCAGTACCATACTGTTTTGACTAGTATAGCTTTGTAGTATATCTTGATAACTAGGATTCTGATACCTCTGGGTTTGTTTTTCTTAAGATTGGCTATTCAGTGTCTTTTGTGGTTATTCATAAAAAGATTTATTTTTAATAATTAAATATAAAGGGGAAGGAGGAGATAAATACTTTACAGTGGGGGACTATTTTAATGACAGTATAGACAGTATAGTATGTCCAATAGGCTATCAAAACACTTTTGGAAATTGTGATGAGAGCAAGAGAGCGGGAAAGGAGGGAACCATGGAAATAAAGCTGCTTAATTGTGTGATAGTGAAAGTTCATTGTTATGTCCTTCCTTTTCCATTATTTTGTAAAATTAAATGATTGTGTCTTAAATTTAAAATATGCCCAATGCAACCAAAATAAAAATACATAGTTTCAAATTACAGATAAAGAACAAATGTTATAATGTAAACTTTCTCTCATGTTGGGTGTCCTCATGGACAGATGAAAAATGAGGCAGAATTTTTAACCATCTTGTAAGACTCTAACAGCATCTGGCAATTAACCAAAAGGAACTTATTTTAACTTTTTGTTAATTTATTTTGAGAGAGAATGTGCACAAGTGGGGGAGGGGCAGAGAGAGAGAGGAACAGAGAGAATCCCAAGCAGGTTCTGCACTGTCAGTGCAGAGCCCCAATGTGAGGCTTGGACCTGTGAATTGTGAAATCATGACCATGGGTGAAATTGAGTCGAATACTTAACCACTGAGCCACCCAGGTGCCCCAGGAATGTGTTTTAGTTTTAATCCCAAGGTAGCTTTACTAATTTCATCCATTTTTAATAGCCTAAAGTTCATGCCTTCAAGATTTCCTAAGCTTAAGCTTTTATCTGGAAAGTGAAGATTTTTACCTTTTAACAGGAATCCTCAGATAAGCAAGGACCAAATTTCGGCAACCTATGAGCATCCCTACTACAGTTCTAATGCCCATTAAGACAGGTGACAATTTTCCATTTTTCTTTCTTCTTGGCCCACCCCTGTGCTTTTGCTCACACACCTCATGCAAACCTTCTGTGGGGATAGTGAGTTCATTTTCTTCCCACTTGTCATTTTGGGAATCTTTCTCTTTGACAGACGTCCTCCAATTTCTTGGCATTTCCTTTTAACAAAAAATGTGTAATTGATGGTAATTCTTAGTCTCTTCCAGCCATATGCCTGTCTCTGGAAAGTAAATAAGAACTTCACACAAAATTCTCATTTGCAAACCTGAAGCTGATGGTTAATTTATTTGCTCTTTTAATAATGTTTAAGAATCATGTACAGTGCCAGGCTCCAGGTTGAATCAATCTTTCTAATACCCTCTGTCTTCCATTATAGATCCACCCATCAAATGAGTTTCATCACTTACACAGGCCCCATACTCTTGTCCTCATCTTGTTTGCCCCTCCCCTCTATCGTGGGCATCCCTTACAGATCCCTCTTTAATTTTTTCCAAGCACCTTCTGAAAATCTCAGTTCACTGATAATAGCATTTTGATAACTTCAAACTTTTCCCTGACTATTGGATTTACCTCTGGACCTTAATTATCATTACTGTTATCATGTTGGTTTCTAAACAACCAACCACTCAGATCTTCATTTACCACACACGCACTCGCACATTCATACCTTTTTACTTGGAAGCATCATGTATAGTCAGCACTTCTCTGGCTCCTGTGCAAGTCTTAAAATTTTTTAGCTTGATATTTTAGCTTTCAGAAATGCTCCTTACCTTTAAGAACAGGAATTCAGTCCACTTCACAAGGTCTTTGGCACCTGAGCTCCTGGGTTTGTACATAGTTAATAATTTATGATACCCGCATAGAAGCATAGCTCTGGGATTCCATTGGATTAAATGACATATACTTTCATTTCAGTGATCCACTGAGCTAACTACATGTAAGATCTTTTTACCACACAGAACTGTTCTCCCTGAAGTGCCTATGTAAAATTCTCAGACCACATTTTCCATCCTACTTCCCTCCTGTACTTGCTCCCATCACTCCCACTTAACATATTGCTGGGTAAGATATGGAGAAGTCAATACTGAGGGGATTTGGGTGAAGTCATCACCTCTCTGGCTTGACTGCCCTTCACTGTTCACTCAGCCTATATCTCATGGTGAAATATTTTAGTGACATTCTCACCAGCACCATTGATTGCTTTGTCCACATTTTATTTATTCATTTAATTTTGCTCTTGATGCAGCAATAGGGAAAAAAGGAATGAATCCAGGGCACTTGACTTAAAGGATTTTAAGTTGGGATGAAATTATATTTACAAGTAGCTCTTTTGGAAAATGATGATATTGTGACCCTGTTAAGTATTACAAAATTCAATCACTTAATTAACAGGTAATGCAATAATTTTATTTCTATTTTTAAAGAAAATGACTTTATATCCTTTATAAAAATAAGACAATACCAAACAATACTGAGAAGAACCACACCAAATTAGGCATTATCCCCTCACTTGGAATTGTTAACAGTGTCAACATTTGGTGACACCATTCTTAGCATTTTTTGATGCATAAAAAATAGCAAAAATATAAAAATGGAATCTCACCATAAAATGTATTAAATGTTCTAGCTTAGTTTAACATAAGGAAAAATGTGAGGTGAAGCTGAAGGAATCGCTAAGCTTCAGTAAGTATTTTTCATATGAGATAAGTTAGAAATACTAGAACCCTGTTTGTCTCCACTTTGTGTTAATACATTGAAGCCTTGGAATTTCAACTACAGTTCATTTACAGAGAAGATTAATTTATTCACTGCTATGAAAGATGAGAACATTCGCTCTCTGAGAATTTTCCTATTTGTTGACTTTTGTTTTTTATGTTTTTTTGTTTGCTTGTTTGTTGAGGCAAATGACAATGTATCTACTGTGTTCTGTAAACATAATTCTCGTCATTGTTCAGTGTTGAGTTTTTGGCAGTGTTCACCACCTGCCATTTTTATTAGCCTATGTCTGTTGTTGATATTGGTATTAGTATCAGATTCCCCCTCTTGCTTTGTGGCCTTGGGCTTACTGCTTACTACATCTTTCTTTAATCTGTAATAATAGTACCTGTGGTCATGGTGTTGTTTTTACCGGGCAAACAGCAAGAAATACAAAGTCACTTGAATTCTATTTTATTCAAGCTTTGTTTTTTTTATTGTTCATTACATTTCCCCTGTGTCTTGTATGTTTGCATAGTTTCTATGCCGTTTCTTTTGCACTTGGTTCATGCTTAAATGTCCAGACTTCCTAACTGCTATGATATGGTATGGGTTAATTTTCATTGGCTCTATTTTTCTGGAGACAACCTATAGTTTGAGTGATAGATATTGATTTTTATTAACCTTTAACTTAGGAAATAGGGAGTTTTTGAGGGACATAGCTCTAATGGGGTTCTGTGCAATTCTTGCTTGTGAGCTTGGACTCTGATATCTCTTTTAGATCTCTTCAAATGTCTTGCATTGGGATTATTTTACTCAACCAGGAATACAATCTATAATGATAGGCTATGGCTTGTTCTCCCAGTTTGTCCCAGAACCCTGGGAAACAGGATTCCCTGGGAACTCTTCCTCTATCGTGAGATCTTAATAGACGTACACTAAAGCTGTTCTCTCAGCCTGTTTTTTTTCCAATTCAAGGGTATTTGTCAAAGTTCTTAGGGTCTTTTATATTGACTGTGTTTCTTCTAAACTGCCTCTTAAGATGAAATTGGGTTAGGAACCTTGTTCTATGGTGCAAGAATCTTTTTTCTTTCTTTACCTGTCATTTTTGGAAATTGTTGCTATAAGAGCAAAACTTCTCTGCAGTAAGAGGCTACAGTTAGGTAGAAGATGTATAGTTCTCTAAGCATACTGTATTTAGATCTTTCTGTAGCCCATTAGTGTCCCTATGTCCTGAGGGCCTTTGGATCCTATCTGAGCTTGAGCTCCCCCCAAATTAGACTCCGGGATGAGGACTCCTGAGTGAGTCATTAAAGGAATGGTCTTGGAAACTGTAAGGGAGAGAGGGAAACAGAACAGCTAAGGGGCAGATCTCAGGTGAAATCCCATAGAAGGTAGCCTCAGCCTGATCCCATAGAGGAATCTGAGGCAAGGGAACCAGGCTTGCACACTCCCAAATGTACCTCCCTCCTCAGTTGAGGACACTGGTACTAGAATCATTCTGATCTAAGAAGCTGAGTAGACCTTGTAAAGAAGGTGCAGATGCTGGCCTTTGGAAATACAGTGAAGGTGGGTGGGTGGGGGGTAGGTCGGGGAGAGAAGGAATACAAAGAAGAGGAAAGTGGATGGATCTGTAACAAGTTCCAACATTAGTCATGACAGGTTTCCTAATGGAAGAGTTGGACTCTCCCCTTGCAATTCCTCAATTTCTCTATGTTTCCAATCTTCCTTTTTACACTTGCACTTTTCTATGAGATTTAAATAGCAATAAACCTACCTGTAAATAATATTTTGCATATTCAGTGCAGACACAATAATGATGACTAACCTCTGATCATGAAGTTTACCTGCTGATTATTAAAAAAGAAACAAACAAACAAACAAAAACCCTTGCTGATTATTTGCATAAAACACTCCTTTTAAAAAATGTTACCATAAGGAAGCTTATTCGTGACAGCGATTCTGTAGGTCACGTGTCTCCTAGTCATCTGCGTATGCCGAGTGTAGCTGCAGATGCCCATGAGAAGCCAAATTCTTCATTCAAGGCATTCGTACTCACAAATAAAAATTTCTTATTTGATGGACATTAAATTTAAAACTGGAGTTAGTATGTGACAGTTTGTCCCTGGGGTTATGGAAATTGATCGTTTTCACACTGGTTATTCTCTTAGGAAAACAACTGGTGCTTCCAGTTTTGAATGTTCTTCGGGATTATGTCAAGTAGCAGAATCTTTGCAAAGTTCAGTTCATGGATTTCATTTGACTGAGGACCACAGTCTGCCTCTGCATATAATAAAGTACGGATTTGACCCGTCACATTTCGCTTTAGAGAAAAGGAAAATGTTGGGAAAGGGAGTCTCATGTGCACTAGTTTTAGTCAGTCCCCCATTGTCTGAGTAAGCATGGGCCATGGGCCTGGATCCCTTCCTTCCTAAGTGATACATGCCCACAGCTTGTGTGGGACTTGTCACTTTGTGTGAAAATGGCTCTTCATGTTTCAGACTCAGTGTGTGCTTTCTGTTCTGTGCAGGCATGTGTGTCATACATGTGGCCAACCCCAATGCTGAATTTGTCCCCTGCAGGAAAGGGGCAGGCCCTCTGTTCTTTGGCATCAAGGGGTGCATGTAGGCCACTGGCCCTGCAACAGCTGCCGGGAGGGACCTACTGGCTATGGGGAACCAGTGGCCACTGTGGGAGCTATCTTGCTTGGCCTATTTGCTCCGTGAGTAAAGTGTTGTTCTGTGAGTGCTTGTCTGTTGTGTTTTTCTTGGTGCCTCTGATACCAAGGTATAGTGGACAGAAGTGTTCAGACTAGTCTTCCTGGTCATAGGCTTTATCTGTTCAACAGATAAAGGTTAAGGGTTTGTTTGTTTTTTTTGTTTGTTTTTAAACAAGTACTATATTCCAAGACCCGTGTTCCAAGACACAATTTATGAGCAAGACACAATTTTTATCCCCTCAAATATTCCAATTTATAACTCTAGCCCTTTCTACTCCTAGTGATTCCAAACACTATCACAATAGATTAGGCTGCCTGTATTTAGATTTAATTGGAATCCTACAGTTTGATCTTTTTGTCTGCCTGCTTTTCCATTACCTAATATTTTGGAGGATTTTTTCATGTTGCATGAGCCCATAGTAATTCTTTTTATTGCTAATTAGGATTTCATTGTATGAGTGTACAGATATACTGTTTTATTTAATTCTTTTTATGGATATTTGTGGTATTTTCAGTTCTTGGCTATTATGAATAAGGATGTACACTGATATACAAGTGTTTTGTGGATGTACATTTCTATTTCCCTTGGATTATAAATCCTCCAATATTTTTCCTCACTTAAAAGTATATTTTGGCTATTCTTGGGGCACCTGCATGGCTCAGTTCGTTGGACTTCGGCTCAGGTCATGATCTTGTAGTCCATGAGTTTGAGCCCAGGCTCTGTCCTGACAGGTTGGAGCCTGGAGCCTGCTTCAGATTCTATGTCTCCCTCTCTCTCTGCCCCTCATCTGCTTGCATTCTCTCTTTCTCTCTCTCTCTAAAAAAATAAATAAAACATTAAAAAAAGTGTATTTTGACTATTCTAGGTTTTTTTTTCATTTTCATATATATATTTGATTTTTTGGTCTATTTTAAATAGGCTGCTCAAATTCTGATAACTAATTGCATTCAATCTATATGTTAATTTGAGGAGATAGACATCTTTTTAAAAAAATGTTTTTAATGTTTATTTTTTAAGAGAGAGACAGAATGGGAGCCGGAGAGGTGCAGAGAAAGAGGGAGACACAGATTCTGAGGCAGGCACCAGGCTCTGAGCTGTCAGCACAGAGCCCAACATGGGGCTCAAACTCACGGACCACAAGATCATGACCTGAACTGAAGTCAGATGCTCAACTGACTGAGCCACCCGTGCCCCGAGGAGATAGACATCTTAATGGTTCTTAATCTTTAAATCAAGGAACATGGTATATCTCATCTATTTTTTGTTTAATTTATTTCAGTAATATTTCATAATTTTTAGTAGAGAGTTCTTGCAAATCTTTTGTTAGACTTACTCCCAGGTGTTTGATATCTTCTGATGCTATTGTAAATAATATTATTTAAAATTTTCTTTTTTAAGTTTTTATTTCTTTGGTGTACAAATACAATTAACTTTTGACTTTTTATTTTGAGGCTTTTGCTAAATTCCTTTTTATTATAATAGATTCCTTTGGACTTCCTGTGTACAAATTATGTTGGAGCAAGGCAAAGCTATTCACTTGAAACCCTTCTATTCTTTTATTTTATTTTATTTCATTTTATTTTACCTGTGGATACTAGCCAGTGCAATAATGCAAGAAAAAGAGATAAATATCCATAAATAAATAAATGAAAGAGGACATGAAACTGTCACTATTTGCAAATGACATGATGACATGATTATGTTCATAAGAGTTTTGCTGTATCTTTTTTTTTTCAAATGTTTATTTATTTTTGAGAGACCTAGAGACAGAGTGTAAGCAGGGGAAGGGCAGAGAGAGAGAAGGAGACACAGATCTGAAGCAGGCTCCAGGCTCTGAGCTGTCAGCACAGAGCCTGACGCGGGGCTCGAATCCACAAACCGCGAGATCATGACCTGAGCTGAAGTCGGCTGCTTAACTGACTGAGCCACCCAGGCGCCCCTGCTGTATCTTTTTGGAAAAGAGTTTACTTTTCAGTTTTTCCTTAACCTCTGTATAACCTAGATCTTATTTTCACAAAACTGTATATTCTCCCATAAAATATGAGAGGTTTAAATTACTACATAAGGTAGACAATTGGTTTAGAAAGGCAAAGGCAAATCATAGAAGAATTCTGGGATTCAGGGATTGTAGTACAAATGACATAGATGGACAATCTTAGAAAAATACCTGGAAAAAAACCAGAGTAGTGATTATAGGAAGAGTAATAGTACTACAGATGTAGGTTAAAGTCATTACTCCAAAGAATAGCATTGACTTGATTGAGAAAATATTGTAAGAGAAGGTGAAAACTGCACATGGGAAGGAATGGGCCATATAGTAAGGAATGTTGTTATATGTTTGTAAGTCACAAGAGAGGAAACACCTTTTCTGCTGTTTTTTTCTTATAAAAAAACCATCATATATAAGTTACTTAGGCCCATTAATACCATGGCAATAGTTAAATAATTTCAGAGCTTGGGTTTAAAATTGTAAAATGTCTTGTGTACTGTGATGATGATTGTGATTTAGGCCCTTGGATATCTTTGTGTAATGATTATCTTCTTTTTGATGTGGAAATTAACTCACAAAGAAGATTACTAAATGCCCAAAGTCAGTAATTAGAAAGTAGAACTGGGACTCAAATTCTGATCTCGCTCTCTCCTCTCTGTAGTGCCAACAAAATTTATAAAAGAGTTTGTTAAAAGTATTGAAAGGCTATGGGTTGGGCTTATAAAAGCCCATTCATTCTGTGCTTAGTATTATGTAAAGCTCTATTCCCTTAAATAGAAAAACAAACAGGGAGTATTAGAAATAGATTTAAATGTCCATTTGTGGTGCCAGTGGCTAACATTGTTTATGAATCGTATATTTATGTGTGTCAAACTGGCAGTATGGCACCTGACTTACTTTTTATTTATTTATTTATTTATTTTTTTTATTAAACTTTATAGTTTATTGTCAGGTTGGTTTCCATATAACACCCAGTGCTCTTCCCCACAAGTGACCTCCACCGAGACCATCACCCCCCATTACCTTTCCCCCTTCCCCTTCCCC